>JAODAL010000071.1:0-475461 GCA_025379985.1 Phyllomedusa bahiana | reverse complement strand
GAACAGTGCTGAAAATCCTGGGGGGGATGGCCAGGTCCCCCAAAAAAAGATTGTAACTGGTTGTTCCCTCCCCTCCCCCCCACCCCCCCCTTTGTTTATGCATCCTGTGAAATTAAAAAATACCCCCCATCACCTCAAAATTTCCTCCAAAACTATATCCCATAGCCCCTTTTACCCCTCCTAAAAACCAAAACCTTTCCCCACCTTTTACCCCATAGTCCTCTCAGCCCCACCTATCACTCTATTCCCACCTTCACCCATAATCTTTCCCCCTGCCCCTACACCCCATTACCTCCTTATCCCCCCAAACCCCCCCTCCTATACCCTTTGTGGGTTTGAAATAGGGGGCCCCAAGGGTGGAAAAGGGCGAAAAAAATAGTGTTTGTGGGGTAATTTTGCAGGACAGTCGTAGCAGGGAAATCATTTTGGCGTCTGGCAGGATGGGAAGAAAAAATGGAAAGACTTTTAAGAGTTTTTTGGTGAGCCCCAAATGAAATGCACGTGTCACTTAAACTCTGCAAAACCCTGAACCCCGGGGTACCTCCATAGGGTGTATTGCATCTGCCCCCGTAAGGGAAGTTTTTTTTGTGTTGGGGGGGGGAAACCATGTTTGGACAAAAAAACCTTTAACCCGGGGGTTTATTGCAAGTGAAAGTTTTACTATTTTCTAACCAGTTGATAAAATTAGTTTTTTCCTGAAAATTGTGCCACCTGTGATTGTACAGAAGTCGGGGGTGGCTTCGTTTTAATTGGTGAAATTAAGGGTTGTGCTTTACTTGGACCCAAAAATAAGTTCCAGGGGAAAGGGTGGTCGGGTTTTGTCGGGAAACCGCATGGACCCCCTCACGCCCCCCCCCCTGGGATTCTACAAACTCCCCCGCTTGGGCCCCTGATTTTTGACGAAAAAAAAAAAAGGGCCCCTCCCTCGCAGGGCATTGGCCAGAAGGAACCCAGTGGATATCAAAACCTGCTGACCCAAATCTCCCCCCTGAACCGACATTACTTTGGGCCCCCAAAGTCCAGTTTGGTTTCCCGGGCCCCCCTGCCTCGTGCAAAACATGGGGGGGGGCTATTTGGGGGGAGTTTCATATTGTAAATATGAAACCCCATATCCCTCAGATACTGATTTCTCAAAAATCTTTTGAATATCGGGGCTGCTGGTCTGGTTGGTTTCATTCAAGTCTTTTTTTCTTGGGGTTGGGAGTAAAATTTGGTCTTCAGGTGCTAATTAAAAAAAAGGGGGATCCTTTTGATTGTGCAGTTTCCCCTGCGGGGGCACCCCTAGGGAAAAGGGCATTTACAAGGGGTTAGGGGGCTAATTAAATGAAAATTTGGGGCTTTCTGGGATCTGGTGGTTTTGTGCCACTCCCGAGTTTTAACTTTCAGGAAGGGGGTTGTATATTAGTCAATTTTCCTACACCCCCCCCCTTTGGGGAGGGACTGGGGGCCCCCACTTGGTGCTCTCCCAGGCGCCCCCCCTGCCCCTTCCCCTGTGGACAACCCATGGGCTGCGTGGTCTGGGCCCTTTTTCATGGGAATGGCAAATGGTACTGTTGGAGCGCTGGGCTCCACCCCATACAACCCTCCCATTTTGGTTCCGGAGCCCTGGTCCCACTCAGGATTTGGTTGCCACGATAAAATGACCCCTATGGTAGGCTGCGCCGCTGCGGGGCCCACATATGCGGCTTCCTTTTTTCTCAATGTACAATAGGCCCCCCCCGGGCGGATTTCGGCCGGGACATAAGGGGATGTTCTGCCCTTTTATGTCCACCGGGGCTGAGCAGCACCGAGGCCAAAAAGTCAGGGCCTTTTTTTTACTAAAAAAACTATCGATGAAGTCGCTGCTTGTATATGGGGATGGAAAGAGCGGCCTGGAGGGCCGGGAAAGGCCCTTTTCTCCAGTGTTTGTCCTGCGGGGGGAAACCCTTTCCTGGGTGAGGTCCGTCAGGGGCTTGCAGGCTACTATAGTGGGGAAAAACCCCTCCTAAGTACCAGCGGGGCCCCAAAAAGGGGCACCCCCTGCTTTTTGGGTCCGGGGGGTGGGCCGGATGCATGGATCATTTTTTCCGGCTCTGCTTAAAGGGCCCCTCCACCTCCCCGGTTTGCCCCGGGTAGGGGCCCTCATCATCCCCCAGTCACTTTTCCGCGTGAGGGTAAGCCTCCCTGGCGGAACGCCCAAAGCCCCCTTGGTCGGTGCTGGAGGTGTCTCCCATAGGAGAAAACGGCTATTCAGCCGGTAGCAGCCACGTCCCTTCAACCCCTTGACGGGTGTTGACCACCCGCTAAAAAAGTGGCGGGAGCATTCTTCATCCCAAAACCATGACAGTAACAGTACATCCGAAGGGGGATAAAGGCAGAAGTTCCCGGCCTAGGGTCGGGGGAATTTGCCAATTTTTTGCTCGATCCGGGGTTTCAGTTATTGGGGCCCCCTGTGTCGGGTTCCCCCGGTCAGGTACTTGACATTTGCCCCCCCCGTTCCAGCAAAACCCGGGGGGCCCCATTATTCTTGGGGACGAGGACAGGGGCGACCCCAGGCACTGTTGGAGGGCTGGGATCCCCGCTTCGCATCTCGTCAATCTCCTCGGCATGGGGTGCGCATTTCGGGGAAGAGCGATATCTGAATGCGGGTTTGGGTGACCCCCCGGTCCCCACGTGATGGACGGGCTGACTCCTCCTTCCAGCAGTTGGTGAACAATCCCCGAAGGGTGGGGGAGTTCCACAGCGGGTGTTGTCCCCCAAGCGTCTGCAAATCCCCACTCTATGGACCCACCCCCCCGCCCGGGGAAGTTATCCAAGGGGTTTTCCCCCGCCCCCCTTCTCGGGCGGGGTTGCACAGGGAAGGGCATCCCCTCCGCTCATGATCCCCTTCCTCTTTCATGGGGAAGGCCTTTACCCCCCCCCGGTCGGGGGCCCAGGGTGAATGGTACGTGATGCATTGAGTTGGGGGTGCAAATAGGGGCCCTTCCCAGCTGGAAGCTGTCCTGTGGGGGGCCCATATCCCACTTTTGCCCCCACTGTATCCCTACAAGGTTTCTGGTCGTACATGTTTGGTGGGCCCGGGGCCCCTTATTTTCTCGTGCACTAGCTGTGTAAAGGCTCCTTTTTGTCGCGAAGGCCGAATACCAATGACCGACCCCTCCGGGGTCGCTAATCTCCCCCAGGCCTTTCCCAGACCCGGGGCCCCATAAAACGCCCCCATCGGGACAAGGGGGAAAACCCCTTTTGAGACCTGTGGAACCCCCCGGAAGCAAATAGGGGTGTGGGAGGTACCCTTCCCTCGCCCCCGTGGGTATAAACCAACATCTTAAGAGCTTCGGGTCCCATTAAACCGTTCACACAGGCATTATTGTGGGGGTGGGGGCCACCAGATGTTGCCCTGTATCCCGCTTAACAAGGACCCAAAAACTGCGACATGAATGGGTCCCCGGGTAGTGGTTTTTCCCGGGGAAAGCCACTCAAGAAAAAAATTTCCAGTAAGGCGGTGGCCCCCCTTTTTGGCCCGAAGGCGAAAAGGGGCTCCCCGCTTCGGGTACCGAGGGATAGTCTACACGTCAGTACGAAGGTTTCCCAAGTGTGGGAAATGGACGGGGTTCCTTTAAATCCCCAGCCACCCCCCTAAAATTTTCATCTATGATGGGCGAGGTCCAGTGGGGCTTTTGGCTTGGCCCCGCCTTCCCCACCCTCTAAGGTGTCGCACGAAGGGCGTAGCACCACCAGTCCCCATCTTGGCAGTCTTTTTTTTGTTTGGTGATCCCAGGTGTCCGGGCCCTGGAATCCATGCTCAACCCGAACAATCGCCCTGAAGGATAGGGTACCACAACCGTGGTCCCGGGCAGCCTCCTAACCCCTTGGACCCTCACGTGGTCAGCCGTCCCCGGGCCCCGACACCCCCAGGTGTGTGAACCCCGGGTGGGGGTGCCACCTGTTCCTTTTGGAGCTTTCGCTGTCGTCACGCTTATGCTGCCTGAAAATCTCGACTAAAATGGCCCAAAGGTGGGGATCCACTATCTGTCTTCCCCGGGACCATTCCCCCCGGCCTCCCTTTCCCCCGGCTTTCCCGGGCCCAGGGGGGGATACCCTGGGCCCCTGAGGGGCCCCCCCTGGCTCCCGGCCCCCCCCCCTGCTGTGACAGTGGCCCGACCCCGCTGCAACCGTGGTGGGTCTCCCCCCCCTCGGTCTGTAAAGTGCGTTGTTTGGTTCCTGGCCCTACGACACCGTTTGGGGAGGGACCCTGTCGGGGGCCCTTTTGGGGGCCCTGCCTCATCTGCATGCTCCCCCCCCACAGTTCTGCCCCCCGCCCGTCCTGGCGTGGGAAGACCCCCGCTCTGTGGGGCCCTTTCCCGGGGTGTTCATATGCATTTCCCCACAGACTGTTGCCCTGTGTCTGTCCCCCTTTATGCCACACAGAACAAACCAAAAACCCCGCAGGTTGCTGGACACATCCGCTGTCTAATGCAACCGCTTTATACCTCTCCCCAGGATGGAGAGGGAAAACCATACACCACCCCCACTCCCCCTATGCTGTTAACAAATTGCCACATTATTAAGGGGGGGAAAACACATTGGGGGGGCAGACCGGGGGTTCAGGGGCCCAAAAAAAGGCCCCCCCCCCCCCAATCTCTCCCTAACAAAAAACCCGGGTGGGAAAGTTCGAAGATACCCCCACCTCCCCCACTCCTGCTTGGCACCCCATCCCAAATACACCTTGGGTCGGCGCGCCCGGTACAACGCCTCCAATTGCGGAGACAGCGCGGGTCTTTCTGGGTATCATGTCTTTTGGGGACACTAGCCGCACCACAGTCATCTCCGTGCCGGTGTCCAAGAGTCCCATGACCACAGACTGGCCTACGGTGACTGGCTGGTAGTTATCAAGGGGCCTTCCCCCACCCACACACACAACATTGGGGGGACTGGGATAAGGGGACTGGGGCGGCCCTTCTGGCGCTGGGGACATGCGGCCTTGAAATGTCCCGGCTGTTTGCAAAGGTGACAGAGTCGGGGTTCCCCCAAAGATGTGGAGGCATGGGCTGGGGGCCCCCTGGGCTTAGGGGTAGGGACAACTGGTCCAGTGGGCATCTAACCCTGTCTCCTGGCCTCCGGTGACCGATTGTTGACATATTCATCCGCGAGGTTTGCTGTGGCCCCCTCCGGTTTCCGGTCACGAAGGTGCTCCTGGAGGTCCTCTGTGCAGTTCCACAAAAACTGCTCCGTTGCGATGTGCTCCTTCAGCTACTGGACGGTGGTGATCTTAAACCCCGAGGTCCACTAATCCACTGCTCTCTGGAGGGCCCGCATGTGGTCGGCCCAGCTGTCGGTAGGACCCCGCTGTAAACTCCGGAGCTTCTTCCTGTACATCTCAGGAGTGAGGTTGTACTGCCGGATCAACGCCTGCTTGACTTCCTCATAGGTCACGGTGGCATCGCTGGTCAGGTCCCCGAAGATCTCTAGGGCTTTACCACTGAGACGGGGAATCAGAAACCAGACCCACTGGTCCTCAGGTACATGGTGTGGCTGCAGTTTTTTTTCGAATGCCAGCAAGGAAGGTGTCCGGTCCCCGCCTCTGCCACCCAGGGGAAAGTCCTCGCCTTCCCTTTTGGGGACTGGGTCTCAGGAGGCTCTTGATGGTGTGGTGGACTGTGCTCTTTGTAGCTGGTGCATCTGTAGCTGGTGGTCACGCTCACGCTGACGTTCCTCGGCCCGCTCCCGACGTTCGGCAGCTGCCGCCTCTATCCGCTCGCAACGCTCTGCAGCTTCTAGGAGGGCCTTGTAGGTGTTGAGGTCTCCAGCCTCAAGCTTAGCCAGGGCAGCTTGCAAGAGAATAGCTGAGGGTCAGCTGCCCAATGCACAATTGACCACCTGTGACTGGCTCCTTGAGGAGCCCGAGCTGGACTCCTTGCCTTCATAGTCCACAGCCTGGTCTGGGCCGCGCTCCTCCTGGCTAACTTCACCGACTGTTTTCTCCGGGCCTACAGCTTTGCCCTTGCCACAACCAGCCATCCTTGCAACCCTTGGTTACTGACACAAAACTGCAACCTGAATGTACCCAAAACCTTGTATTTGCACTCGGACTTGTCTAGTGTTGAGTTAATCTTAAGACCCCAGCAGCAGAAGCCACTGCTGGTAGTCCTTAGTGTCTGGGAGCACGGGACCCGCACTCACACACATTATTGTCTTGATCCCATCGCTCTGCCACCAATCTGTCAGGAAAAGCCTGCATGGCAGCCCCCTACACGCCCGCACACACCCCTGGGATGGTCTACAAACTCCTCCCGCTCTGGCCATGCCATTTCTGTCTGAAAAACCATAATGGGCCATACCTCGGCAGGGCATTGGCACAGAATGGAAGCAGTGGCATCATCAGAACCAGCTGGGCCTACGCTACTCCCTGATACCAGACATCCCTCTCCTATGGGCTCCCTAAGTCCAGCTTTGGATTCCTCGGTCCCCCTGCCTTGTGCGAACATGGAAGTGGTGGCTATGTGTATGGGGAGTTTCATATTGTAACATATGAAACCGCCATATACCTCGGATGCACAATTCTCTCATAAATCTTTATGAAATATCGAGGCCGCTGAGTCTGGGTTGGTTTCATTCAAGTCTTTGTTCTTGGGGTTGGAGAGTGCACATGTGTCTTCGGGTGCTAATTAATGGAAAGGAGGATCCTTTTCATTGTGCAGATCTCCTGCTGGGGTGGCTTCCTATGGAAGGGCATTTACAATAGGTCTGAGCTGGGCTAATTAATGTGTAAATTGGGGCTTTCCTGGGAACTGGTGTGATTTGTGCCATCTGTCTGAGTTATGAAGTTTCAGGAGAGATGGCTTGTTATATTGAGTCAATTTTCCACACACTGGTTATGGCAGGGGAAGTGTCAATGGTTCACTTGTAGGCAGGCAGTTTGGGTCTGTGTGTGTGCAGTGAGACAGAGAGCTCTGGGGAAGGAGCTGAGCCCAGAGAGAAGAGGGCTGCCTGTTAGCTCAGGGGAAAGCTGCAGAGTCAGTGTGTAGTGAGAGAAGAAGACTGAGCAGAGGAGGAGTGCTGGAGTGGTCATGAGGGGTCGCAGATACCTATGGCTATCGTTTGGAGAGGCTAGTAAGCAATAGACCTGTAAATAGTTTGAGGCCGGCGAAAGGTCCCCACTCTAGAGTCAGTCAGTGCCCGGAAGAAAGGCACCGATCTGGGGAGCAGTGGGAGAAATTCAGCAGGAGGCCTGAGCCATAGTGGAGTAAACCACCGAGAGCAGTAAGGTAGAACAGTGAGGTGGGCAAGAGGAGGACCCCTCATTAGCTGGGTGTAGATGCTGAAGCTATTGGGTGCTGTGACACAAAAGCACTGTATGTACTGCAGACAGTCGTGAAAGGACTAAAAGCCTCATCAATAACAGAACAGTTGTCGTGCACCATACGTCCCACACCACACCTCTCCCTGCAATTTAAAAGAACATTCAAGAGTGGTTGCTACATGTGATGGGTCAACATAGTTGGGTGCCGCCATTGCCACCCTGAGCCCCTTCCCTCTGCTATTCCCTTTAGATGTGTGTTTGCAATTGAAAGTGGCATCTAAGGGGTTAATCGGAGAAAACTCTGGTCCGGTCATTAGCACAGATTCCCATCTGTAACATAAAGCTCGTTTCTGCGTCAATCAGTTGCTAGCAAGTTACTAGATGTATGGGTGCATCCATTTAAGGGAACCCCTTCCCAACTATGATATACCCATAAGTCAAATTTCGGGAACAGGTTCCCTCATCAAGTTGTTTCAAGGAGCCTGCTCTTCACAATTGGCTTCAGGCTCCCACTTCAAGTTATGGGCGGTTTTACAGTCGTGACTGGCATATCAGATCTGCTACTCCCAGCTCAGCCTGTGAGAGGGACATTGGTGATGGAAGGGTTTTAACATCAAGGTACAGGGCTAAAGAGCTATAAAGGGTTAAAGTTTGCCAGTCAGAAACAAAAACAAGCTCTTGTGCTGTTGGTAACACATGGCAGGGAGTGATGTCACCATCCTGACACTATTAGAGCAGACAGAGGTGGTCAGTAACCTAGGGAAGCTCATGTAAACAAGCAGGAGATAAGATCTGATCTAGCTCTGAAAGAAAGCAATGTATTTGGTAATAGTATTTAGATACCTTTTTTACATATTTAAAGCTAATCAATGTGATGGGAATAGCCCTTTAAAGACTCCATAGTGATTAGAGGAAAATCAGTCAGACCAAAGTCTCTGAAATTCAATATTATATACTGCATATTATATCATGTCTAAAACTTGTAGTCCATATATTAAAACCTGCTAAGAAAACTCATGGTATTGCACATTATTTTTAGAATGTTAGATTTTTGCTCTTTAGCCATAAAACATAATCTCTTAGTAATAAAAAGGAAATGATGTGCTTGAAAGATTTCTGCAATGGCCATATGCCCAAAGGACCTGAAAAGGCAATTCTTCATGTCAGTTTCTGTCAAAACAGTCACCAGTCACAGATCAAAGGAAAGTCAGACATTTTCACAACCTTGTCTGTGTAAATCACACGGACTCAGATGGAATAAGACATGAAGAAGTGTGATTTACTGCCTCATAAGTGTAACACCCAGGTGGGCAGCAAGGTGCTGGAAAAGCAGTGAATAACTTTCAGTGAGCCTAAAAAGCCAAATCGTCTTATTCCCTAGAGATTTCCCTAGAACTGTAAAAGCAGCCTAACACTGTGGGATCTAAAGAATAATTATCAATACCAGAGGAATCGTAAATAGCAGTGGTGTTTAAATTGGCTCAGAGTGACATTTTATATATTCTCTTCACTTGGACTCAGCCATTGTATACACATTTGTGGGATAACATTTCAGAGTTGTTAAAGATAATTAACTGCATGAGATATTGCTGAGGGAGTGATGGATGAATATGCTGCTCAGTGGAAAGAGGACTTCTACCTACTGAAAAATATACCAACTACATTTTTGGTTTATAGGGATGCCCTTAAAGAAGGTTTGCCGCGAAGCACAATCCTTTTGAGGACGGCTCATAGCTGTGCAAGTGTGGCCATCTCCTTGTTCTCTGAGGCCGGCTCGTAGCCATCTATGAGCCAGACTTTGTGGTAAAACCTCTTTAAAGCATATGCATCATCAGAAAATGACTTATTTTATTATTATTTTTTTTTTAATTTCTTATGTCATTATTAATTTTTTTTTTTTTTAATCCTAAACTCCTGTAGTTTTTTCTTTGGCCACAAGGCCTCTTTAATAATTTGTAATTTCCTTTTCTGTAGAGAAAACTTTTCAGCAGTCTCAACATTATCGGCACAGACAGGATTAAACTGAAAGGTGACACCAATGTGTATAGATAATATAGGATCCACCATTCACAGCTCAACCTCTCCCTGCACAATAACTTCTTTCCAGGTCACAGATGCCTAGAAAACTCTCCTATAGAAGTCAGTGGGTCTGTTCGTTTACTGGCTCCTAGGTCCATGAAACTTCTGTAAAGCATCTCTCTAAATGCTGTTAAAAGCAGCCCAAGCAAAAAGGCTGCCCCACAATAATATACAGGCAACAAAATAAAATAAATCTACCATCAGAAAATACAAAGTTTCCCCTGACGATGGAATACATCTATTCCGAAACGCGGAATGGTGGAATAAAAGACGGATGATCCGCCTGTTGGCTAAGTCAGCGGTCTTTTGTACTTTTTTGGCTCACTTTTTTATGGTTACTTCTGTGCTAAGTGGTGTATGGTTGTGCTGTAGGACCGATGATAGTGTTTGTGGACGTCTGGTCATATATTCACACAGAGCCGTCTTAACAGAATTATGGGCCCCTGAGCATAGCACTTCAGTGGGCCCTGCCCAAATACATAACATCACGCTAGGCCATGCCTCTAGCCTCCCCTAAGCACTACCATATTATTATGTCACTTATGTCCGGAAGCTTGCAACCTACAAGACTAATTGGCAGGGCAGGGAGCCTTTGGCTTCCTTCTCCACCATGGTTTTTATGTTTACACATCCTAAAAACGCACAAACTGTTAAATAAACAAAGCCAACCAAGAGATCCAGGGTATGGTTCTTGTTTTACGGGAAACAAACATACACCACCAGGGGCCCCTTTATACTTGTGGGGTCCCCGGGCAACTGCCTAGTGTGCCCAATGGAAAAGATAGCCCTATAATCACGCAGTATCTTTGAATAGTTACAATGGTCAACTGTAGGCATTTGTTACTCATTTGTTACTCAAATTGGGTCAACTATTTGTATAAGATCGGCTGGTTTAGCGCAGTAGTACATTTATTTCAAATTCTATCAATTATGCTACAAAAGAGGTAGTGGATTTCTTCCCAGATTTCACTCCACTCTGAATGAACATAGTCTTAGGTTAATAACGAAAAGGAAAAGATTTGTCTTGAGCCTTAACAGGGTCTCTATTAAAAACGTTCATTATCCCCTGTGAAAGAACACTGCTTGGTAAATCTTATTCCAGCCAATCTTCCAGACGAAGAAGATAATTCAAAGCAAGAGAAAGAGCCTCCAATTACACTACCAATAAAAATTCCTCTGATCTATCCTTTCAACACTATAGTGTGTCCTGTTGAGTCATTTCCATGACCTACTGAGAACAGACCAACCTAATTCTTGCTTGCAGTGCTCTTGCCAGCAATCCTCGCTTGTGTTGTCTTACTCATTGTGACAAGCTGATGAGAATGATATCATGGTTACTGCTCTCGCGCTAATCCTCTTTTACCACAATACAGGCACAAAAAGATTTATAGCAGCTACAGTAATATCCTGAATTTTATACACAATAAGCCAGAATTTTGCTAATCACAAGAATATTGTTGAATTCAAGCCTGACAAATCATAGCAAAATGGAGCACATAGCAGTTTTATCTTCTGATGTGCTGTGCATGCTTAGAAGCTATAAGAAGGTACTTAAAGGGGAACACCGCTACAAAATGCTATGGAAGATCTAGGGCCACATGTATGAAAACTGTTTAGGTCTAAGACTGTATTTGTTGCCCATAGCAACCAATCAGAGCTCCCCTTTAATTTCATACAGTGCTGTGAAAAAATGAAAAGGGCACTCTGATTGGTTGCAATGGGCAACACAGAAAGTCTTAGACCAAGACAATTTTCGTACATGTCCCCCCTAATGTTTGTCTGTGCAACACTTAAAGAGGGCCTCTGATCTCCTTGATATGTCCGTTTTAGTAAATAGCAACAATTCAACCTGTATTTACACTTTAAACCTGGGACTGCACGCCATGCTGATAGATCTATATATGGTATCTCACAAAAGTGAGTACACCCTTCATATTTTTGTAAATATTGTATTAGATCCTTTAATGGGACAACATTGAAGATATGACACTGTGTGTAAATTTGGTGTGCCCTCAAAATAACTCAACATACAGCCATCATTGTCTAAACCACTGGCAACAAAAGTCAGCACACATTATTTACACTGTTATACAAGCTGTACATAGACAACTGCTGTGTACTGCTCTCCATAGTAACAGTGATCTGAAGAAGACAGACATTACACAATAAAAGCTACTTACAGATGAGACACAAGGTGTGAGGGCCCTGCTCGCAAGAGTTTACAATCTATCCCAATCTTTCCATATCGGGAAAAGTAAAAAAAAAGTACAAAAGTAAAAAAAAAAAAGTAAAACACAAAAAATAAAATAAAAACATGTACCCTGCCCTTTTCCCCTTTGCAAACAGCAATCACTGTAACAAAAAAGCAAAATAAATAAAGTATAGGCATTTTGTATCGCCGCGTGCATAACTACCTACCCTATAAATCTGTCATTTTATTTAAACTGCACTGTGAACATCGTAAAAAAGAAAAAAAAAGGAAATGGAATTTTTATTCATCCCACAGTACATAAAATGGAATAAAAATCTATCAAAAACTCATTTAAATGTGATACAAATAAAAACATCAGCGCATCCCCCTCAAAAAAGCCCTTACACTGCTCTGTACACGGAAAAATGAGAAGATAGCGAAGCATAAATACTGTTTTACACAATAAAATACTTCAGCATAAAAAACTATATAAATTGAGTATCACAGTAATCGTATTGACCCACAGAGTAAAACTAATTTGTCACGTATACTGCATGATAAGCACTGTTAAAAAAAAAAAGCCACTAGGATTGCCATATTTTCTTCACCCTTCCAAAAACGAATTTAAAAGCGATCAGAAAGCTTTGTCCCCCCAATAATGATACCAATGAAAACATCAAGTCACCCCACCAAATACAAACCACTACACAGCTCCTTACGCAAAATTTTTTTAAAAGTTATGGCTCTCAGACTGTGGTGATACAAAAACGTGTTTTCACTTTTGAATAAAACTGTCTTATTGTGTAAACGCAGTAAAACATTAAAAAAATATACAAATTAGGTATTACTGTTAGGGCTTGTCCCAACGGCACAGGTTATTGGTCAGTTTTTCAAATGGTTTGCGGTTTTACAAACTGTCTGAAAACCGACAAGCAACACTCCCCCATAGACTTCATTGCAGCAGTCCCACCTGCACGGATTTTCCACGGGACGCTTTTTTTACACCGCTGGCGGTCCGAAAAACTTAGAACATGTGCATTCTTCCGTCCAGTTTTTGGACAGAAGATGAACATGTGAGTACGAAGGGGGACGGCTTGGATCCACAAACCGCAGACAAAAGCTGTCCCCATGCGTGCCAAAAAAAAGACCAAATACCGGTTGGAAAATCCGACCGGTATTTGGTCTTTGCCATGTAAACGCACCCCTATCGTATTAAATAGAAAGAAATCTAGACAGACATTTTTAGATACACAAAAGAAAGGTACTCACCCATGTTTGTCCTGGCAAAACTGTAATGGCCTAATAAGCATACATGCCAACTTTTGAAAGTAAAAAAGCAGGAGCACGGCTAAAATTTGCATATCCACGCCCATCTTGCATGTAAGCCACACCTCCTTCGAAAAAGCCACACCCTACTCCACCCAAAATGTGTAAGGCTCTGGGGAAAGCAAATTAGGGTTTTGGCGTCACCCCCCTTCCTGGCTGTTGGATGGTTATTGCATCCCGGAGGCTGGGAGTACCGCCAAATGTGCCCCAAATTGGGGAGGTTTTCTCGGTGGCCTATTTGAACCGAAAGGAGTAGCATCCTGTGGCCCGGTTATTCCCCCCTTTTAGCCGGTTGTCCCCCAAAAGCCAGTAGTGCCCCTTTCAGCTAGGTTGCCCCCTTTCAGCCGGTAGTGCCCCTTAAGCCGGTAGTGCCCCCATTAGCCCGGTAGTGCTCCCCCCAAAAGCCGGTGTGCCTCCCTAGCCGGGGAGTGTCCCCCAAAAGACTAGATGCCCTTAAGCCAGGTAGTTTCCCCCTAGCTAGGCAGATGCCCCCTTTTTAGGTAGATGTCCCCTGAGCCCTGGAGATGCCCCTATCAGCCAGGCAGATGCCCCCCTGAGCCAGGGGGAAAATGCCCCTTTTTCCCCGGTAGATCCCCCCTGAGCCCGGCGATGCCCCATGAGCCCGGCAGATGCCCCCTTTTTCAGCAGATGCCCCCCTGAGCCAGGCAGATGCCCCCCTTTATCCCGGCAGATGCCCCTTTATTCAGGCAGATGCCCCCAGGCCAGGCGATGCCCCTTTTTATCCAGGCAGTGCCCCCAGGAGCCAGGCAGGAGAAGCCCCCTTTATCCAGGTTGATGGCCCCAATGCCAGGAAGATGCCCACAATGAGTCAGGCAGAAGATGCCCCCTTTACCCAGGAAGGATGGCCCCCATGAGCCCAGGCCCATAGCTGCCCCTATAGTAGTAACTATAAGAATAATAAAACCTACTTCACACACTCCTCCACTGCCACTGCACGCCGTCATGCACAACACCACTATACTCACAAGCAATCAGCCACCCTCTCCCCACACACCAGCCCTACTTGCACTCAACTGTCATGACTTAGCATCTTGTTTTTCAAACTCGGGGTAAGGGGGTGGAAGCTGTCGCGGGTCTCCCACTAAAGCCCCGCCCATTCCCCCGGCCAAAGCTATCGCTCGCTTCCTCTGTATAAGGCTAGGCAGAGCTTTGCCGGCGGCGGCACAGGACAGAGGCTCTGGGCAGCGGCAAGAGTCGTGCCCGATGCCTCTTTACACAGATAACTCCAGCTCTGTAAAGAGGGGCGATGTTAAGCCCACCAAGCGGACCTAGAGGCGCGGACACGGCCCCTATAGCGGGAGTGGACTCGCCAAAAACGGGAGGGTTGGCAATATGACAATAAGGTGTATCCTTATTTCCAAATCCATGTTAGGATATCCTTATCTCTATTCCGAGGGGTTTTCTTCACCTGTACTATGAATAAATGCATCTATTGTTTGAAGTGCCCATAGTGGCAATGCTACGTGGGATAAACCTTTCAGAATGATGCTGCAAATTAGGTTATGAACATAATTTCCAGATCAGATTGTTCTAATCTAAATTTGAACTAATATCAGAGTATGAAAGAAATTGGACAAACGTAAAATTCAAGGATCTCCACCGTAGCTAAACAAATTTTTTAAAAATGACCACCAAGGGGGGCTAGATCTTCGGTGTGTATACTTGAGGTAGTCGAAGCTAATGAAATGAACAACTAATATTGCGGTTAGTACACGTGTGTGGTTCTTTTGGATCCAAAACTTAGACCTCTCTTGCACCCTATGGGACTCAATGAGGATTGTTTTTGAACGTTTTCCTTTAATGTGAGGTGGGTTTTTCTTTCGTCATGCCCTCGGATCTTTGTGTACCGTAGCATAGCTATGTTGACAAATAGGTAGGAGTTAATGGAGGTTTGTATTTTGCGCCTTATAATATTTAGTAACGTAATTAGGAGCTATGTAGGTTACTTTGAAGTAAGTTGCTGTATATCTTTTTTTTCTTGTAGTTAAGGCACTGTTAAATGTATTTTTAAATTATTGTCTTGTCTTGGTGGGACGTCCTGTTTATATTGTGCGTCAGTGTTCAAACCTGTCGACTCGTGAGAAAGGGGGCGTGCCTTCACAGAAACATTGTTGTGCTTGGCATGTGGGTATGCAGACAGACGTTCTCAGCGATTGCTGTGGTGAGCTGTGGCGTTCACTACCAGCAGACTAGTAAACTCAATACTGAGCAATGGATTCCAGGTTCTATATTACTTTGATGAAGATGTTTCTATTCATGTTTAAATGTATCTATTGACTGTGTGTTAAGTTACAAGAAAATATACAGATTAAAAGTAGCTCTTTTGAAGCTTATAAACCTATGCTTGTGGTGAATACGGACACCAATTTGAGACTGAATTGAGCAGCATATAGCAAGTGTGTCATTTGTATAACTCACGGTGCCGCTTGTAAAAAATAAAACACTATGAGGTGCGTTCCTCCGGATAAGGCCAAATACGGCATCGGTTATGCGAAGGTTTTTGTACTGTTTTGTGGGCCGTCACCACCGATGAGCGGAGAAAAGCCCTCCCCCTCACATTGACTTGCACAGATTCGTCATGAAAACAGGGACGGAAGAATGTGCGAGGTACAATGTTTCCGACGGGCGGACCGCGGGCGGCCAAAAACGCCCTGACGGAAAACCCGTGCAGTAGTGGGACTGCCTGCACTGGGTTTTCCATAGAGCTACATTGTGCTCATTATCGGCCGGTTTTTCTGGCAGTCTGCAAAAGCCGCCAAAACCGCCCTGAAATACCGTCCGAATACCCAGTGCCGTGGGGACATGCCTTAGGATTACCTGTATTATGTTCAAAAAATCCTCACAAAAAACCTTGAAAAAAGCAACCAAAAGTATCATATGAACCCACATAATAACAGTATAAAATCGGAATTCATCCCCAATAACAAAACAAGCCTTTAATCAGCTCCATATACAGGAAAATAAGAAAAATTTGTGGCTATGAGATAATGACGAAACAAAATACGGAATTTATTACAAACTATTTCTGTTATGTAAAAATTAATAAAAATATACAAAAAACTGTATATAAAAATTTAAAAACTTTGTAATTGTACCCGAATCACATAGTAAAGTTTCCTGGTTCATTTTTACCGCACGGCAAACACTGTAAAAATGAAACCCAAAAAACAATGGCCTAATTGCTTTTTTACCCACCTCGATTTTCATGGCCCAAAATCTGTGCACAACAAACAGTGTCGGACTGGGGGGCCTGGGGCCCACAGGGGAGTTGATCTTGGGGGGGCCACACCCTACTGTACATGAAAATATACCCGGGCCTTCTAAGGACTAAACGCGCCCATTTTACCTCATAATTACAGTGTGAAAACTGAGAAACTTATTGTGTAGTACAATTTCAAGTGTGTCACACATTTGTCGTCTAACATATAATTGACAACACGGCTAAGTAGTACATCCATCTCCAAGCCCACATTCAATATCCCCCTCCACGTTTCCCTTGGTCACGCACCGCACCACTTTCAAAAGTTAAACACCAAGAAGAAAGTAAAAGTTAACTCTCATCAAAGCGGTCAGGTATTCCCTCCACTCTTACAATCAGGGACATGTGTAAGCTTGGCTATATACCCGCACTACAACACTGCCATATAGAGACCACATAGAGTGTCAGACACCAGCTCAGGTTATAACTAAAACACCCGTTCACATAGAAGACCACATAGAGGGTCAGTCACCAGACTCAGGTATAACCTACAAACCGCATACTAGAGACACATTAGAGGTCAGAACACCAGCTAAGGTATAATCTAAAACAACCCGTCACATAGAGGACCACATAGAGTCAGGAAACCAAGGCTCAGGTATAATCTACACCAAGCACCATATAGCGACCACAAAGAGCACAGACACCAGCTCAGGTAAATACCTACAACATCCGCCATATGGAGACCACATAGAGGCAGGACACCAGCCAGGTAGAAGAAACCTACCAACACACTGCCATATAGAGACCACTTAGAAGGTCAGGACACAAGTCAGGTATAACCTACAAACACACCATATAGAAGGACACATAGAGGTCAGCACAGCTCAGGTATAAACCTACAACACCGCCATATAGAGACCACATAGTGGTCAGACACCAGCTCAGGTATAACCTACAACAGCACCTGGAAATCCCTAAAGAAGCATTTATGCTATCTATCATACATGAAAAAACTTTGAGACTTTAGGGCGATTTCCAGTAGTGTACTTTGCCCCTTTTGCGTAGTGTGCACGATTGGGCGGGGTCTTGTGTGGTACATGTATACATTACATGTGTGCCGCAGCCCTGCCCAGTGGCAACCAGGTTTCGCATAGTATATTTTCAGAAATGTTTTTGTGTGCAGACAGAACATCGTTTTTATTGGTGTAATTGATTTTAACCTATATGGGAAGGAGGGGGCTCTACACCATTTTGGGTTTCTTCCCTGCCCACTATCTCTAGGCAGTCATAAGAAGGACAGCTTTGCATGGTTGGGTGTTTTTTTTTTTATTTTTTCTCTCTGAATAATGGAGGTCGGTGACCCACGCGGAGTGAGAGCCTGATTGGTCGAATGAGTGGTAAAGATAGCATAGGGACTGCGCGATTTTGAGAATCACGTTGAAAGTCGTGGGCCAGCGTAAACATCTTTTGATCAAACAAGATGTGAACCGAGAGTCTCAAGTTTTTTCTTGTATGATAGATAGCATAAATGCTTACTTTAGGGATTTCCTCGTAGTGTATTGCCTTTTTGCAGTTTGGTTGACGCTGGGGGCGGTCTGTTTGTGCTAATGTATAATTACATGTGTGCCGCAGCCTCTGCCAGTGGCACCCAGGTTTGCATACGTTTTTTCAGAAATGTTTTTGTGTGCAGAAAAACAATACGTTATACTTGGTGTGTACATTTGATTTACAACCTCATATGGGAAGGAAGGGGTGCCTTCCATTTTGGGTTTCTGTCCACATGCAAACTCTCACAGGCGTCATAAAGAAGGGCTGCTTGCATGGTTGGGTGTTTTTTTATTTTTTCTCTTGAATAATGGAGGCGGGACCACGTGAGTGGCCTGATTGGCTCGATTCGAGAGGTACAGATAGCATAGGACGGCACACGATTTTGAGAGACAGTTGAAAGTCGCCATAGGGCAGCTTAAACATCTTTTGACAAAATATGTGATAACGAGAGTCTCAAAGTTCTTTTCATGTATGATAGATAGATAAATGCTTTCTTTAGGGGATTTCCACGTAGTGTATTGGCCTTTTTTGCAGTAGTGTGCGCTGGGGGCGGGTCTGGCAGTGTGTACATGTATAATTACATGGTTGCGCAGCCAGGCCAAGTGGCACCCAGGTTTGATACGTTTTTTCATGAAATGTTTTTGTGTGCAGAACTTACGTTATACTTGGTGTTACATTGATTTAACTATTTGGGAGGAAGCGGGTTGTTCCTTTCTTGGGTTTCTGTCACACTGCCACACTCTCACCGGCTTGTCACTAAGAGGAGACTGCTTGCAGGTTGGGTGTTTTTTATTTTTTCTTCTGTATAATGGACGGTCGGTGGACCCCAGTGTGTGAGGGCCTGAATTGGGCTCGATTGAGAGGTAAGATAGCAAAGGATCCTGCCCCGATATTTGAGATCACGTTGAAAGGCGTGGGCTGCTTAATCTCTTTTGATCAAAATATGTGAACCGAGAGCTCAAGTTTTTTCATGTATGATAGAGATAGCATAAATGCTTCTTTAGGACTTTCCACGTTGTGTATTGCCCCTTTTTGCTGTTGTGTGCCGCTGGGGGCGGTCTGTTTGTGTACATGTATAATTACCATGTGTGCCGCAGCCCTGCCAGTTGGCACCAGGTTTGCATAGTTTTTTTCAGAAATTTTTTTGTGTGCAGAAAAACATACGTTTTTAGACCTTGGTGTACATTGATTTTAACCTATATGGGAGGAAAGGGTGCTTCCATTTTGGGTTTCTGTCCCTGCAGCTCTCACAGGCTGTTCAAAAGAAGGGCAGCTTGCAGGTTGGGTGTTTTTTTATTTTTTCTCTCTGAATAATGGAGGTCGGTGACCAGTGAGAGGCCCATTGGCTCGAATTGAGAGGTAAAGATAGCATAGGACCCCTGCCCGATTTTGAGATCACGTTCGAAAGTCAGGGGGGCAGCTTAAAAACTTTTGACCAAAATATGTGACCGAGAGTCTCAAAGTTTTTTCATGTGATGATAGATTGCATAATGCTTCTGTTAGGGATTTCCTACGTAGTGTATTGCCCTGTTTGCAGTAGTGTGCCGCTGGGGGCGGTCTGTGTGTGTACATGTTCTAATTTACATGTGTGCCGCAGCCTGCCAGTCGCACTCTAGGTTTGCATACGTTTTTTCACGAAATGTTTTCTGGTAGGTGCTCGAAACATACGTTAAACTTGGTGTACATTTGCGATTTTAACCTTATGGGATAGGAAGGGGTGCTTCCATTTTGGGTTTTCTGTACCCTGCCCATCTCACAGGCTGTCCATAAGAAGGGCAGGCTTGCAGGTTGGTGGTTTTTTTTATTTTTTCTCTCTTAATAATGGAGGTACGGTGTGACCCAGTAAGAGGCCTGTTTGGCAAGATTGAGAAGGTAAAGATATCATAGACTGCGATTTTGAGATAACGTTGAAGGTTTGTGGGCAGTTTTAACTATTTTGATAAAATATGTGAACGAGAGTCTCAAAGTTTTTTTCATGTTATGATAGATAGCTAAATGCTTCTTTTGGGATTTCCACGTCAGTGTATTGCCCTTTTTTGCAGTAGTGTGCCGCTGGGGGCGGTTCTGTGGCGTGTACATGTTAATTACATGTGTGCCGCAGCCCTGCCAGTGGCACCCAGTTTGCATACGTTTTTCAGAAATGTTTTTTGCTGTGCATGGAAAACATTTCCGTTATACTTGGTGTACATTGATTTTAAACCTATATGGGAAGGAAGGGGTGCTTCCATTTTGGTTTTTCTGTCATGCCCCACCTCTCACAGGATGTAATAAGAAGGGCTGCTTTGCAGGTTGGGTGGTTTTTTTTATATTTTTTCTCTCTGAAATAATGGAGGTCGGTGACCCAGTGAGAGGCCTGATTGGGCTCGATTGAGAGGTAAAAGACTATTAGCTAGGACTGCCCGATTATAGATCACGTTTAAAGTCGTGGGCAGCTTAACATCTTTTGATCAAAAATTTGTGAACCGAGAGTAGAGTCTCAATGTTTTTTCATGTATTGATCGATAGCATAAAAATGCTTCTTTATGGAATTTCCACGTAGTGTATTGCATTTTTGCCAAGTAGTGTGCCGCTGGGGGCGGTCTGTGTGTGTACATGTATAATTACATGTGTGCCGCAAGCCCTGCCAGTGGCACCAGGTTTGATCACGTTTTTTCAGAAATTGTTTTTGATGTGCAGACAACATTCGTTATACTTGGTTGTGTAACATTGATTTTAACCCTATATGGAAGGAAGGGACGGTGCTTCTTTTGGGTTTCCTGTCCCTGCCCCACTCTCACAGGCTGTCATAAGAATGGGCAGCTGCAGGTTGGGTGTTTTTTTTTATTTTTTCTATCTTCAATATATGGAGGTCGGTGACCCAGGCAGAGGCTGTTGTGGCTCGATTGAGGAGGTAAAGATTGCATGGACTGCCGATTTGAGATCTACGTTGGAAGTCGTGGCGCAGCTCATTATAATCTTTTGATCAAATTATGTGACCGAGAGTTCAAAGTTTTTTTCATGTTATGATAGATAGCAAAAATGCTTGCCTTTAGGGCATTTTCCAAGTAGTGTATTGCACCTTTTTGCGAGTAGTGTGACGCTGGGGGCAGGTCCGATTTGTGTAATGTAATATTACATGTCGTGGTGTGGGGAGACTTGGGGGGCTGGGACGTAGCCGCAGCCCAGCTGTGGCACCCAGGTTTGCATACGTGTTTTCAGAAATGTTTTTGGTGTGCAGAAAACATACGTTATACTTGGTGTACATTGATTTTAAGTATATGGGAAGGAAGGGGTGCTTCCATTTTGGTTTCTGTCCCCTGCCCACTCTCACAGGCTGTCAATAAGAAAGGGCAGCTTGCAGGTTGGGTGTTTTTTTATTTTTTCATCTCTGAATTAATGGAACGGTCGGTGACCATGTGAGAGGCTTGATTGGCTCGATTGAGAGGTAAAGATAGCATAGGACTGCCCGATTTCGACGATCACGTTTAAAGTCCGGTGGGCAGATTAAACATCTTTTGATCACAAAATATGTGAACCGAGTGTCTCAAAGTTTTTTTTTCATGTATGATAGTTAGCATAAAATGCTTCTTTAGGGATTTTCCACGTAGTGTATTGCCTTTTTGCAGTAGTGTGCCGCTCCGGGGCCGCGTCTGTGTGTGTACATGTATAATTACAATGTGTGCCGCTGCACCTGCAGTGGCACCAAGTTTGCATTACGTTTTTTCAGAAATGTTTTTGTGTGCAGAAACATACGTTATACTTGGTTTTTGTACATTGAATTTTAACCTTATGGAAGGAAGGGGTGCTTCATTTGGGTTTCTGTCCCTGCCCACTATCACAGGCTGTCATAAGATGGGGCGCTTGCCTGTTGCGGAGTTTTTTTTTTTTATTTTTTCTCTTTAATAATGCGAGGTCGGTTGACCAGTGAGAGGCATGATTGGCTCAATTGAGAAGGTAAAGATAGCATAGGGACTGCCGATTTTGACGATAACGTTGAAAGTCGTGGGCAAGCCTTAAACATACTTTTGATCAAAATATGTGAACCGAGAGTCTCAAAGTTTTTTTCATGTATGATAGATAGCATAAACTGCTTCTTTAGGGATTTCCATCGTAGTTTATTGCCTTTTTGAGTAGTAAGTGTGCGATGGGGCGGTCTGTTTGTGTACATGTATAATTCATGTGGCGCAGCCCTTGCCAGTGGCACCCAGGTTTGCATACGTTTTTTCAGAAATGTTTTTGTGTGCCTGAACACATACGTTTTATACTTGGTTGTACATTGATTTATAAACTATATGGGAAAGGAAGGGGTGCTTCAATTTTGGGTTTCTGTCCTCACCCTGGCCCACTCTCACAGGCTGTCATAAGAAGGGGCAGGCTTGCAGGTTGGGTGTTTTTTTTTTTTCTCTCTGATTAATGGAGGTCGGTGACCTGGGAGAGGGCTTGATTGGCTCGATTGAGAGGTAAAAGATATGCATACGGGACTGCGCCGATTTTGAGAATCACGTTGTATACGTCGTGGGCAGCTTTACAACATCCTTTTGATCAAAATATGTGAACCGAGAGTCTATAGTTTCTTTAATGTATGTTTGATAGCATAATTGCTTCTTTAGGGGATATCCACGTAGCTGTATTGACATTTTTGACAAGTTGTAGCTGTGCCGTGGGGGCGTCTGCTGTGATGTACATGTATAATTACATGTGTGCCGCAACAGCCCTGCCAGTGGCACCCAGGTTTGCATTACGTTTTTTTTCAGAATGTTTTTGTGTGCAGAAGAAGAAAACATTCGTTATACTTGGGATGTACATTGATTTTAACCTATATGGAAGGAAGGGGTGCTTCACATTTTTGGGTTTCTGTCCCTGCCCACTATAACCAGGCTGGTTATAAGATGGGGCTGCTTGCAGGTTGGGTTGTTTTTTTATTTTTACTCTTGAATAATGGAGGCTCGTGTGGACCCAGTGAGAGGCCTGATTGCGCTCGATTTTGAGAGGGAAGATAGCATTAGGACCTGCCCCGATTTTGAGGATCACGTTGAAAGTCGTGGGCAGTCTTAAACATCTTTTGATCTAAAATATGGTGAACCGGAGTCTCAAAGTTTTTTCAGGTATGTAGATAGCATAATTGCTTTCTTTAGGGATGTCACGAGTGTATTGCCTTTTTGCAAGGTTAGTTGTGCTGTGGGGCGATCTGTGTGTGTACATGTATAATTACATGTGTGCCGCAGCCATGCCAGTGGCACCAGGGTTTGCATACGTTTTTCAGAATGGTTTGGGTGCAGGGAAACATACGTCTATACTTGGTGTACATTGATTTTTACCTATATGGGAAGGAAGGGGTGCCTCATTTGGGTTTCTGTCCTTGCCACTGCTCAACAGGGCTGTCATAACTGAAGGGCCAGGCTTGCAGGTGGGTGTTTTTTTATTTTTTCTCTCTTAATAATGGAGGTCGGTGACCCAAGTGTGAGGCCTGATTGGCTCGATTGAGAGGTAAAGATAGCATAGGACTGACGATTTTTGAGATTCACTCGTTGAAAGTCGTGGGCTGCTTAAAAATCTTTTGATCTATATTTATGTGAAACGTGAGTTCAATAGAGGTCAGCACCAGCTCAAGTATAACCTACAACACTGCCATATTAGAGACCACATAGAAGGTAAGGCACAAGCTCAGGTATAACACTACAACTCCACCTATATAGGACCACATAGAAGTACAGACAACAGCTCATGTATAACCTACAACACCGCCATATAGAGACCACAATAGTGGTCAGACACAAGCTCAGGTATAACCTACAACACGCCATATAGAGCCACATAGTGGTAAGACACAAGCTCAGGTTATAATCCTACTAACACCGCCATATAGAGACACAAAAGAGGGTCCAGACACCAGCTCTGGTATAATCTACAAACACCGCCACATAGAGACCACAATAGTGGTCAGGACAACAGCTCAGGTATAACCCGTACACAGCGCATATAGAGACAACATAGAGGTCAGACACCCAGCTCAGTGATAAACCTACAGCCACCGCATAATAGAGACCAAAAAGAGGGTTCAGACACAGCTCAAGGGTAATAACCTAACAAACACCGCCATATAGAGAACACATAGAGGTCAGACACCAGCTCAGGTATAACCTTCACCAGCGCCATATAGCGACCACTTAGAGTTCAGAAACCCGCTCAGGTATAACCTACAACACCACCATATAGAGACACATAGAGGTCAGACACCAGCTCAGGTATAACCTACAACACCGCCATATAGAGACCACATAGTGGTCAGACACCAGCTCAGGTATAACCTACAACACCACCATATAGAGACCACAGAGAGGTCAGACACCAGCAGTTAGGCAGTTAGGCACTAAGGTCCTCATAAAGGTTGCTTACACACGGTGCGGTTTTGTTGCATTTGTGACCATGTGAAAGCACCCTTAGGTAGTATGCAGGCAGTTAGGGGTCTCCTTTAGGTAATATACAGGCAGTTAAGGCCTCCTTTAGATAGTATACAGGCAGTTAGGGGTCTCCTTTAGGTAGTATACAGGTAGTTAGGGACCTCCTTTAGCTAGAGTGCAGTAAGTCAGCCCCCCCCCCCCTTTTAGCTAGTGTGCAGGAATTCAAGGCCCCCTTTAGCTAGTGTGTAGGTAGTCAGGGCCCCCTTAGTTAGTCAGGGCCCCCTTAATTAGCCAGGGCTCCCTTTAGTAGTCAGGACCCCCTTAGTTAGTCAGGACCCCCGTTAGGAAGTAAGGGCCCCCCCTTAGGTAGCCAGGGCCCCCCCGTTAGTAGTCAGGGCCCCTTTACTTAGTCAGGGCCCCCTTAGTCATGGCCCCCTTAGTTAGCCAGGGCCCCCTTTAGATAGCTAGGGCCACCTTTAGGTAGCCAGGGCCCCCCTATAGGTAGTCAGGGTCCCCCTTTGGTAGTCAGGGCCCCCCTTTCGTAGCCAGGGCCCCCTTGAGTAGCCAGGGCCCCTTTTAGTAGCCAGGGCCCCTCTTTAGTAGCCAGGGCACCCTTGAGTAGTCAGGGCCCCCCTTGAGTAGTCAGGGCCCCCCTTTAATAGCCAGGGCCTCCCTTGAGTAGTCAGGGCCCCCCTTGAGTAGTCAGGGCCCCCTTGAGTAGCCAGGGGCCCCCTTTAATAGCCAGGGCCCCCTTTATTAGCCAGGGCCCCCTTTAGTAGCCAGGGCCCCCTTTTAGTAGCCAGGGCCCCCTTTTATTAGCCAGGGCCCCCCTTGAGTAGTCAGGGCCCCCCTTGAGTATCCAGGGCCCCCTTGAGTAGCCAGGGGCCCCTTTAATAGCCAGGGCCCCCTTTAATAGCCAGGGCCCCCCTTAGGTAGCCAGGGCCCCCCCTTTAGTAGTCAGGGCCCCTTTACTTAGTCAGGGCCCCCTTAGGTAGTCAGGGCCCCCTTTATGAAGCCAGGGCCCCCTTTATGAAGCCAGGGCCCCCTTAGTTAGCCAGGGCCCCCTTTAGATAGCCAGGGCCCCCTTTAGGTACACACGGCTTAGAGTGAATGCACCTGTGCTTCGCTCATCAGAGCCAGCTCCCGGCAGGAAACACCTCAGTCCGGCACGCGGCTTTGCGTGAGTAAACTTCTTTATTTTAAATACATTTGCAGCGGTATAAACATGTAAAAAAGCTGGCACTAGGCCAACACGTTTCGGGCAACTTGTGCCCTTGTTCACGGCTAGTTTAAAATATTCACAGACATCATTTAAAAACAAATGCCAACCAATGACAGCTTACATGGATATGACATCATATTTTACGTCATGACCAATCACAGGGCTGTATTTACGTAAACTGAGGTATGTTGTTTTTTAATATCTAATATATGAACAGCAAATCACTTTTATAGTTTAACCCCAGTGGTGCCCTAGTGTTTAGTTTCAAGATCCCGAAGGCTTCCTTTTGGCGTAAAATACTTAGCCAGTTACCTCCCTTATATGGTTTTCTGACAGCTTCTATTGCATAGAATTTAAAACTTTCTGTATTGCCTTGATGAATTTCTATAAAATGCTTTGCAGCTCCCGATGTTTGTCCTATGTTTTTTCTAATGCTATTTAGGTGTTCACCTATTCTTGTTTTTAGCTTGCGAATGGTGCTACCTATATATTTCTTGCAGCATGTTGTGCATTCTATGATGTACACCACATGATGGCTATCGCAATTTAAAAATTGCTTAATCTGGTAGTTTTTAATTTCCGATGCATCATTGAATTTATTAGTTTTTTTAGCAATACTGCATAGATTACATCGTACTCCACCACATGCAAAAAAGCCTTTAAGCGATAGCCATGTTGTATGTACATCATTAGTCATAAGGGCACTAGGTGATATAACGTTGCCCACCGTTTTGCCTCTTTTTGGAACACAACCAACACCTCTGTCCAGTATCTCAGATAGGATGGGATCTTGACGTAGAATACCTATAGTTTTATTTTTTTATTTTTATAGAACAGGTTTTTGATTTCCTGAAAATTGGTACTGTATCCTGTGGTAAAAATCACCTTTTGTTTTGCATAAGATTTTTTCTTTGTTTTTGACTCACTGTTTAATAGCTGGGATTGTGATATTGATTTTACCTTATTTTTTGCTGCTGTTAAGTTTTCCTTTGCATAACCTCTCTGGAGCAATCTGCAATCTATTTGTTTTTCCACCTCATAATAGTCAGATTCCAAGGTGCAAGTGCATTTGGCTATTCTCCATATGGGATGGCTTCTATTGTTTTTCGTGAATGGCAATTATTGGCCTTAAGGATGGTATTACCAGCCCCCGGCTTACGGTATTGGGCTGTAGTAATACAACCCATTTGTGTGTTGCCTCTAAGGAGAATATCCAAGAATGGTAAACTCTCTTTGCTCCAATTACACGTGAAATGGAGATTACATGCGTTTAAATTAATATACTCCATAAAGAATTGTATGAGCGCTACATCGCGACCCCATATAAGCAGGAGGTCGTCGATGTAGCGCCCATACCATAGAATACAATCTCGAAACGGATTATCCTGACTATATATGGCATGGTGCTCCCACCATGCCATGAGTAAGTTAGCCAGAGAAGGGGACGAAGAGGCACCCATTGGGGCCCCAATTAATTGCAGGTAGAACTCATTTGAGAATTTAAAATAATTGTTTTTAAGCAGGTACTCTATCGCCATAAGGATAAACATTTGTTTCTCTTCGCTATAATTGCTATCATTTTTAAGAAAAAACGATACCGCTAGAATAACCAAGTCATGTGGTAAACTAGAATATAAGCTTACCACATCACACCCTAACCAGGTGTAATTTTCCTGCCATTCTTTGTTTGTAAGTGCTTTTAGAACTTCTTTGGAGTCTTTTATATAGCCTGGTCTGCTACATACAAGGGGTTGCAAATGCTTGTCTACCCAGGTGCTGAGTCGTTCACCCAGGGAGCCATTTCCTGATATAATAGGTCTTAGGTTAGGTGGAAAATTACCCTTATGTATCTTTGGGGCGCCATATAAGATAGGTATTAATGGATCATCTACCATTAGATATTGTTTTTGATTTTTAGTTATGGCTCCCAGGGTTTCACCTTACTCTAATAATTTTTCAAGTTTTGATTTTAAACCCCTGGTAGGGTCTTCTTGTAATTTTCGATAGGTTTTATTATCTTGTAAAATGTTGTTTACTTGTCTTATATATAGGCCCTTATCCATTAGGACTGTGGCTCCCCCCTTGTCGGCTCTTTTTATAATGAGATTATCATTCTCTTTTTAGTCAGGACCCCCTTTATGAAGTCAGGGCCCCCCTTAGGTAGCCAGGGCCCCCCCTTTAGTAGTCAGGGCCCCCTTAGTTAGTCAGGGCCCCCTTTATGAAGCCAGGGTCCCCTTAGTTAGCCAGGGCCCCCTTTACGTAGCCAGGGCCCCCTTTACGTAGTCAGGGCCCCCCTTTAGTACTCAGGGCACCCCCTTTGGTAGTCAGGGCCCTCCTTTAGTATCCAGGGCCCCTTTTAGTAGCCAGTGCCCCCTTGAGTAGTCAGGGCCCCCCTTTGGTAGTCAGGGCCCCCCTTGAGTAGTCAGGGCCCCCCTTGAGTAGTCAGGGCCCCCTTCAGTAGTCAGGGACCCCTTGAGTAGCCAGGGGCCCCCTTTAATAGCAAGGGCCTCCTTTAGTAGCCAGGGCCGGCTTGGGACCAGGCCCCTTTAGTAGCCAGGGCCCCTTGGCAGTCAGGGCCCCCATGAGTATCAGGGCCCCCCTTGAGTAGTCCAAGGCCCGGCTTGCGTCGGGAGCCAGGGCCTCGGCCCCCCCTAGGTATGCCCAGCCCACAGCGGCTCCCCCATTCGAATAGTCAGGGCCCCTCCTCTTAAGTAGCCAGGCATGAAAAAAATCCAAACCCTCTAGAAGTTTGGGCCAAGAAAAAAAGACCCAAAAAAAAAAAAAAACCTTATTTAATATACGAACCACAGGGACCTCACATAAAATTAAAGACTTAAGAAACAGGGCATAACATTTTACCAACGGGCCTAGGGTCCTTTAGGGGTAGACAGAGCCCACTTAAAATAAAGCCAGAGGGCACCCTATGTATATCCCCTTGAGGAGCCAGGAGATCCCCTTGAGGAGATCCAAAATATGGTAAAATGTTTAATAACTTGCCTATATTTGTACTTAAAAAATAGAACCATTGGTAGTCAATTAGTGAAATCAGATTTAGTAAAGAAAAAAAAATACACAACAACAATTCCTAACAACAAGAAAAATAAGAATATTTCCATGTTTATCATGCGAGAATTGTTCTTCTATAATAAAAGGCCCCAAAATTTTACATACAATGAAAGGGACCAAAATAAAATTAAAAGGCTTCTTCACATGTGACACTTGTAATGTGATCTATGCATGGCAGTGTCCCTGTGGAAAAACATATATTAGACATTAGAAACACTGGCCCCTAAAGGGTTAAATAAAGAGTGCGATTATTATGTTTTCCTGTGATAAAATGTAACATTTGTTTTGATCTGTAATTATGTAGCCAATCAAAATGTTAAAAATGTAACATTTATAAAACTTCTAATAATTATGATTTTAACTCAACTGAGGTCGATCCCAAAATAAAAGATAGACAGACAGCCCACTGCGCATGCTTGACAAAGAGGGTGGACCCTGAAACGTAGCAGGAGTCTGCGCCCTAAGGAAGACATGTATGAAGGAAAGCGCTTCAAGTGAATTGTCAAGTCTCGTTTTCAGTGTTTAATGCGCCTGAATGTATGAAAGTGGTTTTTATGTGATTATAAATGGAGTCTAAAGTTCATTGCGCCTCGCCTATGTGTTAGGCGCATTATGGAACTTAGGTGCATTAGTAATGTGCCTAACATGAATAAAGGCTATAGATAGGCTGGAAATAAAAGAAAAGTCATTAGAATAGCATGTCAGTGAATAGAAACTATGGTACTGATCTTGCTTGGTGGACCACAGGTCCCAGCAAGACCTATGGTGTGCTGGCTCTTGCTGTACATAGAATAAAGGGTGAGAGCAGCAAAAATACATTTTAAATTTAATGTAGTAAAAATTTAAAATAGTAAAATCTGAACAACAACATCAGTGGGTTATTTAATGTAAAACTAGTTTTAGATTCTATGAAATTACATAGTTACATAGTTACATAGTTAGTAGGTTGAAAGAAGACACATGTCATCGAGTTCAACCAAGGGGTGGGGAAATGTGGGTGAGGGAGAGAGAACAAGGACTTAAAGCCAGGCTCTCCCCTGGTTAATGCCCCAAAACCCACAAGGCAAGAACCAACCTGCTCCAGTATAGACCCTATATCTGACCCAGAGCCGCCACCGGCCAGGATCCGAATTTTACCTAGCTACGTACGCATTAATATTCTTTAGTTCCAGGTAGGTATCTAAGCCTTTCTTGAAACTCTCTACAGTTCCTGCTGTGAACCCGCTCCTCAGGCAAAGGGATTCCACAGATTTACAGTTCTTACAGTGAAGAACGTCTTTCCTCTGGAGATTAAATCTTTTTTTCTCTAGTCGAAGGGAATGTCCCTTGTCTTTTGAGGGGGCTTCACCTGAAATAATTTTTCCCATATTTTTTGTGGGAACCATTTATATATTTATATAAAAATTAATCATGTCCCCGAAGCCGTCTTTTCTAAAGACTAAAAAAGTTCAATTCTCCAAACCCCCTCAAAACTAAGATGCCCCCATTCCCCTTATAAGTTTGGTTTGCTCGCCCTTTTGTACTCTCTCTACCCAATTACATCTTTTCTATAAATTTGGGGCCCAGAACTAACAAAAAATTCAAAGTGCGGTCGCCCCAAATTGGCTTTTACGGGCGGTAGAAGACACCCTTTGCCCGCATGACATCCTTCCCCCCGCAAATACTTTTTTTTAAAATTTTTGGGATATAACTATTTTAAAATTTTTATTTTTTTTTTATAAATTTCAAAATTTTTTTATTTTATATATTTGAAAAAAAAACCCAGAAAAAAAATTTCTTTTTAAATTTTGGGTACTGGTGAAAAATTGGGAAAAAAAGGGGACATTTTTTGCCCCAATGGCAAACCCAGTTTCCACTTCGCCTCAGGCTCGGGCAAAAACCAAACATTGAAAAAAGGCCGGGCCTGTGGGAGCAGTTATGCCCAATTTTTGGCCCGAACCAAAATCATATAGGGTTTTCCCCAAACTTACGAGTGCGGTGGCCACACGCCCCCAAAACAGTCCCCCATGAAAGGCGAAATTAAAAAGGGCCCGAGCCCCTACGAAAAATTTCCACATTCATTAATCTTTAAAACCATCGAAAAACTGCTCATTTAGGTGCTTTTTTACGACAAAAAAAGGGTGAAAAACCCCCAGTCTTTAACCTTTGTTTTCCCAACCCTCGAGTTGGGGGAAAGCTACAGGGTTAGACCTGACGGAAAAAACGAGGGACAAAAAACCCTTCCCAGAATAAAGCGATACAGATACCATAGGTTTATTTTTAACTTTATAATAAAATAATGATGCATATTAAGACGAATTGAAATGTTGCCTAAACAAAAACATGTAAAGTCCAATAAATTAAAAAAATATTCAAAAAATAGCAATTTAAAAAAGGGTTTTAAAAATTAGGGGTTGCTGTGGTTTAAAAAAAAGTGTGACTATTTATAGGGTTATTAAAGGTCCCTATTACACACTATATACCTGTGGATAGCAATTAAGTAAGGTCCAACAATAAGAAGTGTGCTCTGTCAGGAATGTAAAAACTGGCTGCAGGGTTAAAGGGATGTTCCTATCTCAGACATATATTGCATATCAATAAAATGTGCCATAAACGTCTGATAGGTGCGGGTCCTAGAACATGGGCCCCACGAAAATCTCCATGCAGAACAGCAAGGTGGCCGCATTTGTGGCAATCTCTGTTCTGTTCTATAGGAGTTCTAAGTTTAGCCTAGTGAGTGTGCTCATTGGGTAATTTGGAACATCCATTTAAATTAAACATTCTAAAAACGGGAGGCCCTTTTGAGGGCCAGTTCCTGATTTAGATGTTGTCACAGTGGTGGGACCCATATCTATCAGACAAATAGGGCTTTTCCCCATGGCATGTTATTTTGATCGATTTTTTAGATGGTTTGCAGTTTTAGAAATCGTCTGAAAATCGACATCCCAACCTCCCCCCATAGTTTTTAAACAAAAAATCCTTTTCACAGTCTCCAGCCATCTAAAAAAACTTAAACAAGTTAAATTCCCCCTTCCCCCGGTTTTTTTAAAAGGGCCGAACATGAACATTTTGGGTGCGAAGGGAGAAGGGCCTTGAACCCGCAAACCCCGCGGCCCAAAAGCCGCCACCAACCAGGCGGCCAAAAAACCCAAAAAAACCGACCGGTTTTGGGTTTTTGCCTTTGTAAGCACCCTAGGGGTTTTATCCCTTTCCCCAGCACAAACATGTAGAGTCAGCAAATTTCCTCACTGACAGTAGGGGGGCCTAAAACAACCCCCAGGAATAAATGTAAGAAGAGAAGAAACCGGGGGCATTTAAAGGGAAAGGGGGAGCATCACAAGGGAGGGGTTAAAAGACAAGATGGGGGGAAAGGCAAGTGCCCAGAGGAAAAAGAAATGGGAAACCCGGGAGAAAAAAAACTCAGTGAGTTTAAGCCTCAAACTGGAAACAAGGCAAGAGAAAAATCAACTGATATGGGGAGACTACTTGTGGACTGGGAGGGAGACACTTATTCCACAGACGCACCAGCAAAAACCGCGTCTAAAGATGGATATGGGAGAAGAGACTATCAAATAGTTATCATATTACCAACCATTCATTTTTCTTTAAAAATTTCCAGTGAAGAATCAAATCAAATGCCACACCCCCCCCTTCCCCCAAACCCACATAAACACATGGGGGCAAAATGCATAAAATTTTTGGCGTGTTAGCGCCAAATTTCTTGTGCATAACAATGGCATAGAATGCGCCTGATTTATGAACCCACTCTACAGCAGCTCATAAATCAGGTGCATTCTAGTGCTAGGGTGACATTTTCTGGCTCGGGTTTTTAAACACCTTGAAAGGGGTTAAAACCTGTTCCAGCAGAAAAGTTCCTAAAATCCCAAATAGCGAATTTTAAAAAAAAGTAGCTTAAACTACGCTCCTAGGCCCCCTCCCCTTTCCTGCACCCCCCCCGGGAGACCGGGCCCCATTACAAAGTCCCCGGCAGGCGCTAGAAATCCCACCGATAATGGCGTGCAGGGAAAAAAACATGTAGAACGGGCTGCATCTGAAAATGGGGCTGAAAAGGAAAACCAATATCTGGCACGGGCCCCAAATTCAAAAATGTCCCCCCCCATAGTGGGGAACATTTTGACTAAAAAATTACCTTTGCCCTCCAAGACCCAAAAAAAAACAAAGAAACTTAAAATAATAAGAAAAAATGTAATATGTTGATGAATTTACAAGTTTTGTTCTAAAAATCCATTAAATTTTTGGGAGTTTTTAAAAGGGTTTTAAAATAAAAAAGGGTAAGAAAAATTTTTCATAGTAACAAAGAAAATTACCCAACATCACACACCAGGGCGGACTATCTGAGTAAAAGTTGGGGACAAAACAACTTTTTTCCCATGTGTGAAAACGTCTTGTTTAAGGGGTTATCTGTTGCGGGCAATCCCTTTGTTAAAAAAAACCCCAGTGTAAAATTTTGGGATTGTTTAATTAGCACAGTTTTCGGGCAAAATTTTACTAAACAAAATGAAAATAGGCATGGAGTGATAATTAATCCAAAACCCTTTTGGTGGTATATATAGCAGTGAACAACAGCTATACCTGTTTTAGCAGAAAGCAAATAAATGAAAAAAGCATAACGGGCGGAAAATTTGGAAAGGGTTTTTTGGGTATTCAGTTTTCAATGATGCATTCATTGTTTAGTAGTTGATAAATGCATCTGCCCAAGTATTTTGACAACGTACTAGTAACTGTCTAGTAGTTGATAATTTAGTATTTTTAAAATTGGAAATTGTCTTTTTTTCCAAAAATCTAGTTGGATTTCAGGGGGATAAAAATTAAGGAAAGTTTTTTACGGGGTTTTAACGCAGCAACTTTTTGGAAAAAAAACACCAGAGTAAAAATCCACAATGCTCTCAAAAACAAAACCCAGGGGGAAATTTTTAAATTTCTGCTTGTAAAACCTGCCGCGGCCCCCAATTTGTTTTAAAATTAATGTTAAAAATTTTAATTAAATTTGATCTAAGGGGGACGGGGGGAAGGGGATATCTAAAAAAAGGGTTTGGTTCCAAAAAAAGCCCCTCTATTTTTTGTGTACCCTTTGAAAATTTCATAAACCCCCCTGCCCTTTTAAAAGGGGGGTTTTTTAAAATTAATTTTTGGTTTTTTTTTTTGGTGAAGAGGGAACTATCCATTTTTCTGCGGGTTTTTTCGGGGTTTATCTTAACATTTTTTAAAAATGAGGATCCCATGGGAGAGAAACGGGAGCAGGAAGGGTTTACGGGGCCCCAACATTGTAATGTTGGGAACCCATTTAATTTTTTCCCCCTTTTTTTTTTTAACATTGCCTTTGTTGGGCATCCACTGCTAAATAGCTTCCCAGTTTGATCCCCAACCCAAACCCATTTCCTTTGGGTTTACAGGGAAAGGGTTATTTTTAAAATTTGGGGAAGGACTTACGCCTTCTAACCTACTCAGCTTCTGTTATCGGCTTTTATGTTTCAAGTAATTAAAATTTTGTTTTAAAACTTTAAAAAGTTCATTAGTTGTAAGGGGATGATAGGAAAAACCCCAAATTTACCTTGTAATCCCGCTGCATGGCTGGTCCCAGTCGTCTAAATGATGTCACCATTCATTCTGCAAATTCTGCGGGGAAATTGACCACGTCATTTTAGTAGTCAAATGGCCAAGATCTGGCTTCTCCAACCTAGTCCCCTGACAGTAAGTTCCCATTGTAAATTTTAAAAAACACCCACCCTACTGGGTATGGGGCAGACTCAGCTCATTTGCCCGCTCCATACACCCTTATCAGCAGTGTAACAAGAGTACAAACATATTAAAACAGACCTTTCCAAACTTTTTAACAATTTTACAACTCTCTTTTAAACCCCCTTTTAGCAATAAGCTGTTTTTAAACTTCCACAGCATGTTTTTAACAGAAAACCGCAAATAGATATATAGGAGGACGTGTATAAAAACTGTCTAGATCTAAGACTTTTTTAAATTTCTCCAAAAGCAACTAATCAAAGCGCCCCCCTTTTATTTTTCCCCGAGCACTATATGAAATGAAAAGGGAGCCCCTGAAATTTTGGGTTTCTATGGGCAACAAATAACGTTTTTAAAAAAACTAGACAGGTTTCATACATATGGCCCCAAAATTTCGAAAAAAAAAAAAAATTGTTTTAATTTTTTAAATTTTAAATTTTTTAACCTTCCCAAACATTCTAGGCTTTTAAGGGGTCCCTAGGCAGTCCAAATCCCTGAAAACAAACCCTTTCCCGTAAAAAAAAAGTGCACACAGAAAAAAAACTGTCAATCACTGAAAAAAATTGCCCCTGGGCCCCTTAAAAAACCCCGTAGTTTAGATTAAAATTATAAAATTTTCTGAAAATTTTTAAAGAAACCCGTGGGGGGTTTAAAATTATTGGGGGAAACGACCCCCAGAAAAAATTTGTGTTGACCCGCCCAGAAAATAAAAAATCAAAAAAATGGAATAACCTATACGAAATTTTAACCCCCAAACCCAAAAAAAAATATTCTAAACTACTCTTGATTTACAATACGCTCCTTGCAGATCAGACTGGTGGACTGTGATGGATATACCCATAATAATCTCTAATTCAAGCAGTTTAACCTTGAAGATGCCACAATCAACAGCAACTGTTGCATTTCAAGTGCTTGATAAAGTGAGGGGAATCCCTTTGTTTGGGCATCAGAACCCTGCAATGCAATCAGAGGGTAACCAGTGGGTTGCCATGACAGCCAGGGGCATAACAAAGATCCCCAGGTTTTCCCCCCAATAACTGTTTTAAAAACCATTTCCCGAGGTGTAAAGGTTTTAAAAAATGACAGGCAATAAAGCTTTGACAAACTAATGGGGCATGTAGACGGGGCTCCGCCAGATATCTGGGATCTTTTTAAACCCAAATCAAGGTTGGGAAACCCCATTCATACATGTTTAAAAGTCCTGCCCCGCCATTACAGGGGCATTACAGAGTGCCCCGCCAAACACCTTTTTAAACGGGGCCCCCATCTCGGGAGGCGGGACGCACAAAAAAAGAAAGAAGCCCAATTTTTAAGCTTTGCTAGGGCAAGTTTCTGGAACAAAGGGAAACCCCCTTTCAAAATAGTATACCCGAGCCAAAATGTCGCCCTAGCGCTAGAAATGCCTGAAATTTTTGACCCACGTTTAACGGGGTTCATAAATCAGGGACATTCCATGCCAGTATATTTCCCTTTCCAAATTTCATACATGCCCCCCTCAGTATTAAAAAGCAAAATTTAAACAGGAAACAAATTTGCTCCAAAAAAGTCCTGTAGTGGTTTACAAAAAGGAAAAAACCCCCCCCCCCCCCAAAAAAAAAATTTTTTCATTAAATTAGTTTTTTTTAAATGAAATTTTTTAAAAAAAAACATACCTGTTGTACCATCGTAAAAAGTAACAAACCCCCAAAAATCGACAAAGCATTTTTTAAACAACACAATTTTGAATTTTATTGCCCCCCCAAAAAAAAATTAAAAAACCCCTTCATATTTTCCAAAAAAAAGCTTGTAAAGATTGGGTGTGACCCCCTGAGACCATGAATTTTTTCTTGATCCCGTGAGTAATGTATGGTTTTGTCATTGGGTTTTGGGGAAACCGGTGGGGAACCAGAGCTCAGCTGGTGCTGGAACAGCCATTATTTTCCTGAATGAGGGCTGCGCTTGTGGCCGTCGTCTCCATTAACTTCTATGGGAGCTTCCAAATATAGCCGATTGCACACACTCGGCTATTTTCGGAAGCTCCCATAGAAGTGAATGGAAAAGACAGCCGCAAGTGCCGCCCTTCTCATTTTAAAATTTTGTAAGGGGGGACAAATTTTATAATTTTTTTTTATAGGTAATAGCATGTTGCTATGGGATATGACTATGCAGGGCTGCCATCAGAAATTTCAGGACCCCATCCAGCTGAAGCGTCTGGGTGCCCCTCTCCCAAGATAGGCAGGTATATAGAGCTCACTCAGAAATAGGTGGGAATAGGGAAACCTATTTGGTAGAATAAAGGGGCCCCCCCTAGGTAAGGGGGGGGGAGAATTTGGGCCCTCCATAGGTAGGTAAAGGGAGAAAAATTTTGGGCCCCAGGTTTGGTAAATAGGGGGCCTTCGGAGGGAGGGATCAGCTCTAAAAAACCCCCCTGGCGAGTAAGCCCGTTCCTGTCCCCCAAACCTCCCGGGTTTAGGGTTGAGCCGTAGGGCAGGGAAACAAATGGGAGGCGTGTCCTCAAAAAAACAAAAAAAAGTATAAAATAAACAGGCTATAGCGGGTTTAGGGGGCCGGGGCGGGGGGCTGGGGGCCCCGGGCAGAGGGTTTGGGCCCTTTAAAGGGGAGGGGGCCCGGGTAGGGGGGGAAAGGGCGAAGGGGTGAAGGGCCCCCGGGTGAGGGGCTGAAGGGCCCGGGCCAAAGGGGGGGTTAGGGGGGGACAGGGGATGGGCGGAGGGATGAAATTGGGCCGTACGGAAGGGCCCGGACAGGGGGGGCCCAGGGGGCCAGGTCGGAAGGCTTTTGGGCCAGGGCGGGGGTTTTGGGGCAGCGAAGGGGTAAAAGGGGCCCGGACATTGGGGGGATGCATAGAGGCTGAGGGGCCCCGGGGCCATGGGGGGGGTAGAAAAGGGCAGAGAGGCCCGGATGGAGGGCTGGGGGTCCAAAGGGCAGGGTGGAAAAGGGACCGGAAAAGGGGAAAAACTGGGGGGTTGAAACGGGGGGGGGGGGAGTCCCGGGGGCAGGGGGGCTTTAGCAACCTGGAGAGGGGGGATGAAGGGCCTGGATGGGGGGCCTGGACGGGGGGAGCCTGTAACCCGGGGGGCCCGGAGGTCCGGACGGGGGGGGCCCGAAAGGGGGGGCCTGAACAGGGGGGTTTTGTATGGGGGGGGGTGGGGTCCTTTGGGCAGGGGGGCTTGTTTAAAGGGTTTGGCCTGGCAGGGAAACCGTAAAGGGGGGGGGTTGGGGGCTGGAAAAGGGGGTCCTGGATTAAAGGGGGGCCCGGGCAGGGGGGTCCTGGATTTAGGGGGCCCGGACAGAGGGCTGGGGGGCCTTTTATTGGGGGGTCCCCGGGGGTCCTGGATAAGGGGAACCCGTATGGGGACCCCCCCCCGGGGTTGGGGGGGTGGAGGTGTCCCGAAAAGGGGGGGGGGGTTCCGATGGCTTTTTCAAAGAAAAGAGGGCCCGGGAAATGTGTAAAGGAAGGCCCTCGCCTGAGTGACAGAACCCCCACAATTTAAAAACCAGAGATCTTTCCCTTTTCACTTACTTCTTCATAACTGCAGGGCCCGGGGCCCCCCCCTCTCTGGGAAAGGGGCTTTCTTTTTCCAGCCGGATGACTTTAAAAATTGGGAAAACCGGAGGCTTCCATGGGCGGGCCTCCCCCGATGTAATTTTGTCATCCCGGGGTGCCCACAAAAGAGGGGGAGGGCCCCGCGCAGGCACTTTAATAAGTGTAAAGGTTGCTGAATTGGGGGCTGGGGGTTCCAACACACCCGTTCGGGCCCCTCTTTCTATGTAAGTTACAGGCGCTATGCGGGCCCCCTGTTTCACGTTTCTCTCCAGGCCCCGTACACCAGTACCCCTAGTATTGCCTTTACGGCGGCCCTGTTACTATGTGGCGTTGCACAGTCACTGGAAGGGGAGAGTTAAAGCCCTTTCAGTTTTGGAAAAGGAAAAATAGGGTTCCAGGGAGATAGACATGGAAAGGGCCAAAAAATTTCAAAAAGCCTTTCAGCCAGGAGTTGAGGTTGGGGCATGAAGTAAAAAGAGCAGTGGATCTCTGGTCCAGGTCCAGCGGGCTGCTGGACATGTGTATAGTTAACTGAAGCAGAAAAGCAAAGGGAAGGCCAGGGTGGAGACCCCTATCACAGAGAGCAGTGGCCAGGATAGGACATTGGTTCAAAGGGCAGAGAGAAAAGGGGCAAGTGAGGGACCCCCCAGAATTTACAGAGAGAAACCCTTTTGAAAAGAGTCTTCCTGGGCAAGGGTTACAAAAGGGGCTATAAGATCTCCTTTGGGGTTTTAAACTGCAAATCACAGAGGGAATTTTAAAAGGGGTTTTCCCCACACAAATCATGATATATCACCTCAGTCCCGTTTGAATTTAAAGGGGGTGTTTATTGGGCCCATACTTCGCAGTGAGGACTGCGGGGGACACCAGGCGTACTATAAAGCCCGCCCTGGGGAGCCTTTTCAGGAGAAACGAATAGGGTTTTTGTAACTATACCCACCTGAGGACCCGATGCAAGAGGGGGGGCTCTAGGAATAAATTAGGGCACTGTTAATGGACCCCATAAATTAAAAAATTTACTTTTTTAAAAAGAACTTTAAAAACAAAAAACCAAACCTTGTAGTGAGACAACTTTTTTAATAAGGGAAACTACTTTGTCCTGTTTACCCCATAAGGTGGAAATTGTGAAATGAGGGCCCCCCCTCGGAAAAGTGTGTGTTCTGAAGAAAATTGGGAACCCCCTGCGTGGTTTGTGGCTAAAAGGGTTTTTTAACGGGGTTTTCAAGTTTCCCCCTTTCCTTTTAGTTTAAAAGGGCCCATTTCCCCCTGAAGAAAATTGGTTGTCAAGCCACTGAGCGCCAGTGCACCACACGTCCAACGCTACACCTCTCCCCACAATAGTTAAAGGAACTTACAGGTGGATGCTAAGGGCAACGGATGATCTCCACTGCCACCAGCGTCTTTCAGCTAACTGTGAGTGGCCAGTGCAGGGGATTTTATGGGATATTATGGGCCAATAAAAATGCTTACAAGGGTGAAAAAAGCATATCATAAGGCAGCAAAATGTAGAGTAGCATAACAGTTAATAAAAAATGTCTATTCAACAAATTTTATAAAATCCATTGTAAACAAAAAACATAACTTAAGCGCTTCATGCTTACATGGATCTTTATTCATAGCACGACGGTTACATATCAGATATATTTAACACAACAACTAACATTAAAAGTTGTTGACAGTGGTCATGTGACATTTATGGGTGTAATCGTAAAAAAAAAGTCAGATAATATAAATAAATTCACAAAGGAGCATAACATCTGATTGTGTTATTGTACTTTCTAAAATACTTATTAAGTTAATAATAACATGTCTGCATTGATGTCTGCACATTGTGGATTATAATTTTTTTATAGGGGGCACCATATGTGTGATAATTAGAGAGGGCACAGTGTTTATGGTTGCTCCAAGGTGGAACAGTTTTTAATATAATTAATTTCAGAGGGTACAATGTTTATGTACTTCATGTTATAGGCAATACTGTGCATTATAATTATATGGGCACGGTGTGTATTTTAATTAATGAAGGGGGCACAGTATGTGTTATAATTAATTTCAGGAAGGGTGCTTTCACACAGTGTGTTTTTGGTGTGTTTTTTTTTGCAGAAATGCACAACATTAAACTGCCTTTATTGCTGCTGACAAACACACCAAAAACTGTGTGAAAAGCACCAAACCACAGCATAGGTTATAATAAGTTATCAGTGGCACAGTGTTGACAATTATTAATGTTAAGTGGTCCAGTGTGCATTATATGTAATTAAAGGGGGCAGTGTGCATTATATGTATTTAAAAGGGGCAGTGTGCATTATATGTAATTACAGGGGGCAGTGTGTATTATCATAAAAATAGGGGCATAATGTGTATTATCAATAATTATGGGGGCCAAATAGTAGATTATAAATAACAATAAGGGGCACAGGGTGTGCTATTATTAATTGTAGGAGACTTTGTATGTAGTAGAATTAATTGTAAGGGACACAGGGGTCCTTATGTATCAAGACTATTTAGCAGTAAGGCTATGTTCACACGGCTTAAAATGGGACGTATTTCAGTCCGTAATTACGCGCCGGAGTGCGCGAATTACGGCTGGAATACGTCCCAGTCATTACGGTAATCCACAGTTCTCATAGAGAACTATGGATTACGTCTCCTCTCCCTGCTCGGCGAATCCGCCGCAGGGGGAGATAAGTGACATGTCATTTACTAGCGACGTATACGGGGCGCTGGTAATGAAAGTCTATGGGCCGGCAGTGCCAGCCACCCGCTCCCGTCCCCGCTCTCGCCCCCGCTCCCGCCCCTGTCCCGTCCACACGGCGTATTTGCGGGGCGTAATTACGCCCCACAAATAAGCCGTGTGAACCCAGCCTAAGACTGTCTTTGTTGCCCATAGCAACCAATCAGAGCTCAGCTTTCATTTTATACAGTGTTTTGAAAAAAAAAAAAGCTGAGCTCTGATTGGTTGCGATGGGCAACAAAGACAGTCTTACTTCTAGACAGTTTTCATACAAAAGGTCCAGGGTGTATCATAAGAAGTTGTTAGGTTCACAGCGTGCAATATAATTAAATATAAGGGGCAAAGCATATTTTATAATCAAATATAGAGGGCACACTGTGTGTTGTAATTAACTATAGGGGCACATTATGTATAATAATTAATTGTATGTTATTATTTAATACAGGGTGCACTGTATGTAATACAATTAATTAAGGATATAGTGTGTACTATAATTAAAAGGGGCACAGGGTGTACTATAATTAGAGGGCACCATGTATGTTATTATCAATATAGAGGGCACACTGTGTGTTGCAATTAATTATAGGAGGCACAATGTATATGATCATTAATTGCAGGGCACAGTGTGTGTTATAATTAAAATGATTTTTCTTGATTTTTTTAAATTTCGGCTTATGCTCTCCCTCTCTTTGTCCTGAAATAAAGAAAAACAAAACTTTTCACCCACTACAGTGGCACAATTTTTCTAGTGCTCTTCGCCAGCCTCCTGACCATGAGCCAATCACTGCCTCAGCGGTGATAGGCTTGCATGTACGGCTGAGGTCAGTAATTGGCTCATGGAATTGCAGTGGCAGAATACCTTCATTTTATTTCAGGACAGTGGGGGCAGTAGCTGAATTTATAAAAATTATGGAAAACCTCTTTAATTAGAGAAGACAGTGTGTATTAAAATTAGTTATAAGGGGTACAGTGGGTATTAAAATCAATATCAAGGGGCATGTTGTAAATTCTAATTATTTTAAGGACATATAGTATATTATAATTTATTGTAGGTGTCCAGCATGTATTAAAAGTTTTGGTCTGGACCAAACTGAGAAGAAAAGGAAAAACTACAGAATAAATGTGAACTGTGAGTCACTGGATGTCACTGCGCATTCTGCCTGTGACTGCATCACATCAGTCCTGTGTTCTCTTGTAAGGTCTAGAGCATTCTAGTTTGTGAAACAATAACTCTCAGCAAGTTCTTATGACTGTTCAGGTTATATTAGGATATATAGTTATAAACAACCCGAAATATTTTCCCACGGCACATTATATTGCAGGCACTCTCAAGCCAAGTAAGGAACTTGTTAAAAATTTGAATCTCACCCCCGGATTCCCTGAAGCTATGTAAGAACCTCACTTCTTTCAGGTCCCATTCTTTGCTCACAGGGTTTTCCATTGACAAGAGGTAACACCAATGAGTGATGCTACCACCTGCTGGCCACACTGATTATGTTTGAATCAGAGTAGGCTTAAATACTTCTTCTTACATGTGCATGTCATTTTTTCTGTTATTTTAGTTTTGTGTTGTGGTGTATTCTGTAATGATTGTTTTCATTGTCAGTCATTCTGAAAGGTCCTGGGTTAATCCACTTACCTACAATTATACATAGATATGTTCCGCGATTTATTCTACTAAGGGTGCTTTCACACAGTGCAGTTTTTTTTGGTGCATTTTTGGACGTGTTCTTTGTGCAGAAATGTACATTAATTGCTGTGCCTTTCTGCACAAAAACACATCTGAAAAATGCATCAAAATGCATAAAAAACAGGTGCGTTTTTGAAGCTTTTTTGACACGTTTTTCAGATGTATCTTTTGTGCAGAAGGGCACAGCAATTACTGTTGTACATTTCTGCACAAAGAACACACCCAAAAACGCATAAAAAATGCACCAAAAATGCAGCTGCGTGTGAAGGCACGCTAAGGCTGAGTTCACACGGCTTAATTGCGGGACGTATTTCGCCCCGCAATTACATTGTGTGTACGGGGGCGGGGCGCCCCACAGACATGCATTATTCTCGGCGTGTCCACATCGTAAATAATTGACATGTCACTTCTCTCCCCACTCGCTGTATTGTGCGAGCAGGGAGAGGAGACGTCATCCATAGTTCTCTATGAGAACTGTGGATTATCGTAATGACTAGGACATATCTCGCCCCGTATTTCGCGCAGTACAGCGCGAAATACGGGGCGAGATACAGCCCAAAATAAGCCGTGTGAACATAGCCTAAGGGTATGTTCACACAGCGTTTTTGGATCCGTTCTGGATCCGAAAATCGCATCCAAAAATGCAGCGTCAATTGGATCCAAAATGGACCCAACACGCAGATGCGTGTTTGGATGTGTTTTGGCTACAGCAGGATTGCAACCTATAGTTTTCAATAGGACACCTGCTGTGTAAACACGCATTGGCACTCACTCGTGTGATCGCCGATCCGTGTTTTACATTGCAAAGAATGTAAAATCACACTGCACATTGCTAGATGCTTGTTTGGGTCCGTCTAGAATAGATGTACCCAAACACGCATCTAAGAACGTATGTTCACCCGGACTGAACACGTCGTGTGAACATACCCTAACCCTCCTCATGTCTGTCAATATTGTGTGATTTGTTTGCAATTATGCTACAGAACATTTTAAGTGTACATGGACTAATAGCCATGGAAAAAAAATGCTATAAAACCTATAGAATCACGAATATTACAAATTTGCACTGAATCCAGCCTCTGTCTCATCAATTCCTCATAGTGCAGTTACCTCTAAATATAATAAAACTTGGCCTCTTTTTGAACGGCCATTAACAACTAATATAATACTTTGATGCTAGTCAGCTGTGTTAGAATTGAATACCATAAATCAGACCTGCACAACTTGGCAGGAGGTGGGGGGCGAAACCACTCAGGAAAGCCCCCAGATTTACTGGTAACGCCTCCAGATCGCCCTGGAGCGCCCACAAATGGATCTAGAATGCCACCAAACCATAAAAAAATGCTTATTTTTGGTAAGGTTTTCACAAACTTTGCCCCTGTGTGGTATCAATTGCAGTAAGGCTGCCATGTTGTGCAGACCTGCCATAAATTAATGACTGAAATTCACAGGGCCCCAGACTAACCTATGATGGGACCCCAATACCTCATATAAATAGGTGACTGAGCTGCGGGGGTCGCAACGGTCAAGCCCCCTTTAACACACAACTGCATTGCTGGGTCACATAGACCCAGCAATGAATGTAGCAGTGGGAGCTGGCGCTGTACAGTGCAGCAAGAGCAGCCGGGATCATAACCAACTAGCCAAGTCAGAGGAAGTCAGAGGTAAGTGATGGGAGTGCAGGAAGTGCTAAAAGCTGGGTGCTGGACAGCCAGGAGAGGAGGCAGAAGAGGCCGAGCAGTGTGTGTTAGATGCGGGATAAACTGCTCTCCCGCATGGTTTCGCTTTGTAATAGATGGGGCAGAAGAGCAGGTCATGGCAGACACGTAACTTGAAGTTCCTGGGCCCTGATGCAGAGAATGAAATAGTTACCATGTGTCTTTACAATACTGGTGTATTCTTATGTGGCAGAAGTGTTTTTGGGCCCCTTTAGGCTGCGGGCTCGGAAGCGGCTGCTACCTCTGCACCCCCTGCAGCTATGCCCTTGGGTCATGGTATAGATCTAATGTGTGTAGTGTTGGGAGGCAGCTATATAAAACATTTGCAGGCAGTGATTTAATGACTGGAGCTCTGTGCTCACTGATCACCGCCGATTCAACCTTTTACTTTGAATGGGGAGAAACTTTGAATAAACAGCAGGTAGGTGGAGTTAGCGTTGGGCGGGACTAACACCTGTTGATGAATAAGCCCGACTCATCTCTGGCATAACAGCCTGCAAACTGCTAGATTTGAGCATTAAAGGGGATGTATCGCTTCATCAGTTAGGCTGTTTTCTTGTAGCTTCATTTTCTCAGTTACTGAAATCCAGGGGCGTTTCTTCCCCTCCCAGATGGGTGTTTCTTAACTGAAAGGGGATGACATCATCCCCCCTTCACTGTTCATGCTCGCTCCCAAGTCAGTGTGCTCTTCCCCCTCCTCTGTCTGAGTCCACATATCACTGTGTCGTTCCCAGGGGCGTTGCTAGAGTCCTAAAACATCCGGGGCACAGGCCCTCTGTGTTACAATTTTTTAGAACAGGGTTGGGTCCACACAGCATTTTTTTCACTGCACATAGTAAACTGAGGCATGCACTCTTTCCATTTCTATTTTTTTACATAGATACTGACAACTCCCACTTTTTTTGCTTTTAGTACATTCAGGTTTGAACGCTAAACCGCCTTCTCGCACTTTATTCTACTAATTTTATCACCTTTTCCATGATACATAAGCTTTATTTATATAGAATTTTTTTCTTTTCTTTTTTTAATATAAGGAAAAATGGTAAAAAAAAAGTATTTAAAAAAAAACATATTCTCTTTAATAGCAAAAGGAAGGTATGTTGATGAAGCCTTGTTTATAGATCTAGGGTAATTAGGGGAGTTGGAACTGTTTGTTTTTTTGTTAATGAGTTTAATATTTTTTTTACATTTTATAAATTGTGCCTCCTATAGGGTCAAAAAAGAGATGGGGGATATATATTAGACCAAGTTACAGAAGACTGCAGGGCCAATATGGGTCTAATAAGCCCCGGTTCACACGGCTTATTCAAGCCGTAATTGCGAGCCGGATTGCGCTCGCAATTCCGGCTTGAATAAGGGGCAGGGGCGGGGGCGCGGCCCGCCGGCCCCATAGACTTACATTATCCACGGCGCGTATTGGTCCTGGATAATGTGCATGTCAGTTTCTCCCCGCCCGGCGGCTTCGCCGAGCGGGGAGGAGCGACGGAATCCACTGTTCTCTATGAGAACGGTGGATTACCGTAATTACTGCAACGGATTGGCGCTGTACTGCAGCGCAAATCCGGCGTGCAGTACGGCGCCAATCTGCGCCGAAATAAGCCGTGTGAATGGCCCGTAAGACCCAACAGCTCCTGCAGTTACCTGACCCTGGTGGTCACATGATGGCTGAGGACAGGAGCCGGTAGCCTGAATACTTCAAGCTGATCTGTATATATAGAATATATAGTGTGTAATGCAATCAGGAAAGCAAGAACAGTAATAAACTGTCCCTGCTTTCTCACCGATTCTCTACTCCCAATGCTTCCCAACCTCTACGTTCAGGGATTTCTATTTTACAGCATTTACTGCTAGTTTTATTTTTTATAAACGATATAATCTTTTAACTATTTAAAAAGCACTGTAGGTGTGTGGTTTTTTTCCCGCTAGCAACCAGAAGTCACTGAGGGGGCTCCAAGAGTGCAGCTTATAAATGATGGCAATTCTACGCTATCACCCAGAGGACAGACTGTGTGCTGTTTCTCACTACGTTCGTTCATCTGTGTAAGGGCTCGTTCACACGGCTTATTCTGGGACTGATTTCAGCCGTGCTGCGCGCCGTATTTGCACTCCAATACGGCTGAAATCAGTCCCAGTCATTACGGTAATCCACAGTTCTCATAGAGAACTGTGGATTCCGTCTCCTCTCCCCGCTTGGCGTGAGAAAGTGACATGCACATTATTTATGGCGTGTACACACCGTGAATAATGAATGTCTATGGCCAGCCCCCCGCCCCTGCTGCACGGCAGCCGGCGTAATTGCGGGGCGAAATCTGTCCCCGCAATTATGTCGGCAATAAGCCGTGTGAACATTGCCTTAGAGGTCCGGTTCGGAATCTCTATAACAGAGGTGATAAACGGAAGCCACGGGATTTGTTTCACAATGTGCACCCACAGCGCCAGACAGACCCTATTAATTGCAATTGGTCCATTGTGTTTTCACTGTGGTTCCCACAACATAGGGCAGCAATCTGTACAATTTCTCAATGATGGACCCATTGTAATGAATAGGGACTGTCAGGCGTGGTCGCTGTCTGTCGTGAAACTGATCCCATGGCTTCCACCGGTGACAGGGGTTCCGAATGCAACCTTCCATGCAGACACCGGGCCAGAAGTGGAGCTGGAGAAGTGACTGCGGCCGAGAGGAGTCCATTCTGCAGCTTCTCCCCCCACCTCAGCCAAACAGACAGCTTGATCTCTCTCCAGCAGTCAATTATACTGAGGCTGCAGTAAGAAACTGGGATAGGGATACCTGCAGCTATGGAAGTATGAACCAGGGGACAGGGAGTGTGGCATAGGTTTGTGGTCTTTTGGGCTTGCTGTTTACCAGTCACTACATCCCCCAGTCACCTGCAGCCTTCCAGCCTCTTGCTGCTCCTCCCTCCGATGCTTTCTCTCTTGAAGGCTCATTTCCTGCTTTTTTATTTGCATGCCTGTTCATTTTTCGCGCTGCCGCTTGGCCCCGCCTCTTTTAGGACATGCCCCCGAATCATCCTGATCCCGCCCCTGTTCATTCTATCTTGCTCCTTGCTCCACCCACGTTCGAGTCTCATCGTTCCTGGCTCCACCCCTCTTCAGCTCTCAGTGATTCTAGCCCCGCCTCCGCTCCTCCTGAACGGCTTCTACACAGGGTGGCCATCAGCCAATGAAATGAAAGGAGGTAGAATCCGACCAGCGCTGGGGAACAATGTTTACAGAAAACAAAGATAGGGGAGACAGTGAAAACAAGACAGCTTTGCAAATTACATCCAAGTTGCTTGTTTTCACAGTCCTCTTATTCTGAAGACCATTTAATGTAATGATACAACCCTTTTAAATGCTCTGAAACTACTGCATGTTACAGAATAAGGGACACAACGCTGGAAACAGCATGTCTGTCACTAGCGTGTGCTGGCCCCAGCAAGAGGTGCATGACCTATGTGCAGGCCCGGACTGAGAATCTGCCTGACCGGCGGGCCGCGGAGTCGGGACACATGTGGGCCACCCGAACGTACGCACCTGGTACTGCTCAGCCGCCGCGGAGGGAAAGCAGCCGCCGCGACGGGCCGCTAGGCAGTGCTACGCCGTGGGTGGCAATTGTTGATCTATGTATATGCGGTAGCGATCCGGCTGTGGCCACTGCAGAGGGCCGCCCGCCGGGACCACACCTGAGCCGGGACGCTCCGCAGCGGCCAGCAAGTACTGTAAAAGATGTGTCACAGGGCGGGCTGCGCCTGCGGACACTACATGTGGCCGCCGGCCGCAACTTAGCCAGGATGCTCAGCAGGCAGCCACCAGCGAGTAACAGCCAGGTCTAGAGGCGGGCAGTGAGCGGCCGGAGTTGCCTGCAAGTGGGCACACAGACATGAGACATATGAGTCTGGCTGCGGCCGCTGCGGAGCATCCCGGCTCACTGCGGCCCTCAGTTGCGGGCGTGGCGGCCGGCGGCTCTTCTGCAATGGCCGCAGCCAGACTCATAGATGTCTCATGTCTGTGTGCCCACTTGCAGGCAACTCCGGCCGCTCACTGCCCGCCTCTAGACCTGGCTGTTACTTGCTGGTGGCTGCCTACGGAGCATCCTGGCTAAGTTGCGGCCACATGTAGTGGTCGCAGGCGCAGCCCGCCCTGTGACACATCTTTTACAGTACTTGCTGGCCGCTGCGGAGCCGTAGTTAGTCTGTGCTGGCCAGGCTGTGTGACAGTGTGTGATGTCATGGTCACATGTGAGGAGGCCGGGCAGGACGACGTGCAGTCGTACACGCAGGGAGGGGGACAGTGGAGGCCAGCTAGCTCACACAGTGAGCAATAGAGACGTTCACTGGCTCCACCTCCCCAGTCCTGCAGCCCCTGCTGAACGCGCCTCTCCAGGAAGCCGGCTCTGCTCCTGCAGGTTCTACTGTAATAGTAAGTACATGGTAACTTCACTGATTGGTCCATTGCCTCTTGTCAGCCTGGTAGTAGGGAGGCAAGGCCCAAGGGAAGTAGGTACATAGCTTCCAACCTCTCTTGGGCCTTGTTCTCCTACGTACCTCCCTTGGTGCCGGCTCGCCCGCCACGTACCTGCCTAGGTGGCTGCTCGCCCGCCACGTACCTCCCTTGGTGCCTGCTCGCCCGCCACGTACCTCCTTGGTGCCTGCCCCGCCCCCACGTACCTCCCTTGGTGCCTGCTCGCCCGCCTCGGACCTCCCTTGGTGCCTGCCCGCCCGCCACGTACCTCCCTTGGTGCCTGCTCGCCCGCCACGTACCTCCCTTGGTGCCTGCCCGCCCGCCACGTACCTCCCTTGGTGCCTTCTCGCCCGCCACGTACCTCCCTTGGTGCCTGCTCGCCCGCCACGTACCTCCCTTGGTGCCTGCCCGCCCGCCCGCCACCTACCTCCCTTGGTGCCTGCCCGCCCGCCACATACCTCCCATGGTGCCTGCCCGCCCGCCACATACCTCCCTTGGTGCCTGCTCGCCCGCCACGTACCTCCCTTGGTGCCTGCTCGCCACCACGTACCTCCCTTGGTGCCTGCTCGCCCACCACGTACCTCCCTTAGTGCCTGCCCGCCACGTACCTCTCTTGGTGCCTTCTCGCCCGCCACGTACCTCTCTTGGTGCCCGCCCGAATGCCTTCGTATCTCCCTTGGTGCCCGCCCGATTGCCTTCGTATATCGCTTGGTGACCGCCCGAATTCCTTCGTATCTCCCTTGGGGCCCTCGCGAATTCCTTCGTAACTCCTTTGGTACCCACCTGCCTACGTACCTCCCTTGGTGCCAGCCCGAATGCCTTTGCATCTCCTTGGTGCCCACCTGCCTACATATCTCCCTTGGTGCCTGCCCGTCTGTGCATGTACCTCCCTTGGTGCCTGCCCGTCTGTGTATGTACCTCCCTTGGTGCCTGCCCGTCTGTGTATGTACCTCCCTTGTTGCCTGCCCGCATGCCTACATACCTCCGTTGGTACCTGCCTGCCTACGTACCTCCGTTGTTGCATGCCTGCCCGCCCACGTACCTCCCTTGGTGCCTGCCCGTCCGCCTCTGTGGGCTGGTGGGACCTTTGTGCCAGGGCTGCTTTTGAGTCCCAGTCCGGCCCTGCCTATGTGACAGGTTCTCTTTAACTATTTTAAAAAAATAAAATAAATAAAAACAAAACACAAATCCCCAATTAAACACTTTATTTAGTAAACAAAATATTAAAATATAAAAAGGCTACACAAAATGAGTCTGTAATCAATTTATAAAATTATTGTGTTATTCAATCTATATGGTAAATGCTGCAAAAAAATAAATATTTAAGTAAAGAACCACAAAAGCCTCACGAAAAAACTGAATAAAAAGTGATAAAAAAATTATATACCCCAAAATGATATCAAAGAGTACGTCGATTAATCCTGCAAATAAAAAGCCCTCCCACAGCTGCTTCAAGAATATTGTGACATAAACATGATTTTTATTAAAGCATTTTTAAGAGGCAAATATATTTTTTTCACATGAGACGATTCATGAAAAATAAGATCAGCCTGTAAAAAGGGGATATCTAATGTAAATTCTGCATGTATTCCCTTTTATTCAGTTAGTATATTTGGTTATTTAAAGGGGTGGTTGAGTGGAAGAAATTTTATTTAAAATGGGGCCAAGTTTGGAAAAGGAGAAAAAGTGAAACTTACCTCTCAGTCTCCCTGTCACTGCTGCTCCAGAGTTCCCCAAATCCGTTCCTCTTCACTTTTAGATTTTCATCCCGACACACCGGAGCAGCTCAGACTCCAGCCTCTCCTGTGTCAGGATGAGAAGTGGGGAGCTCTGGAGCGGCAGCAGCAGGGGACAGATAAATAAGCTTAACTTTTTTCTCTGTAGCCCTACCCCATTTCAAATTAATTTTATTCCACGGGACAACCCCTTTAAGTAGAAATAATTTTCCACAACATGCTTCATGGCAGGCATCCTTCACTCCAAGAACCTGTTGTAAAAGGGGTTGTCTCACTACAAAGATTAGATTTCAACATATAGAAAACAGTAAATGAAGAGGTTTTCCAAGTATATTGCTTTGCTTATCTTTCTTTGTTGAGGAGATAAAAGTGATTTTATCAGCTCTGAGTGCACTCAGGTTTCTCTAGGTTACCGAGCTGCTCTGCCCTGCTGATTGTCTGATCTGATAGGGATGACAGCATCACACAGGTCGACACACAGAACTGCAGCTTGAGAGCTTGAGTGTTATTTGATCTAACAAACAAAGGAGATTAATTACTTTTGCTCACTTTAGCTCTGAAGCTTCTCTGGACTTTAGATAAACATCTCCTGCTCTCGTGTCAGAGTAATTAGCAGAACTTTCTATACGGAGCTGAATTTCTAATCACTGCCACAGCCTGTTCAGGAAAAGATAAGATGCATGAATGGAAACCGCTTTTGGCTTGACGACATAGCATGGTGAGACAACCCCTTTAAGAAGTCGCAGTCAACAGTGTTAAAGAGTCCTTGTCTGGAGGGAGGGGGCCCAAGCTGAAGTTTTGCACCAGGGCTCCTGCGCCTTTAACTATGCCCCTGGGTGAGACTATCAGTGGTCTTATGTGTAAATATAAATGTGTTTATATGTTCTCCCTTCTATAAGTATTGCTGTTGGACTTTCAAGTTACTGCCGCCAATCAGGAGTAGACAGGGGACCCTCGGTAGAAAGAGAAATTTCAGGCTGATAAGGTCAATCATCTTGTAATAGGCCAGTTTATTTGAGAGTTAGAATTTGTAGTTGCCAGTTGAAGTTGCCAGAATAGAGAGGTCATCCTGGACCAGAAGCTGGCTGTGACCCAGGAACAGGCTGTCCCATTTCATGGAGTGAAGTACTCACTGATATTAAAGAGGCCAAGAGAAAGTAAGGAGACTTACAGAACACAAGAAGAGAGGGAGGCAGAGTGAGAACACTAGTTGTGAGGAAGAGGAATCTGGCAGAGGACACTGGCCAATCACTAGGTCTGGGAAGGAAAAAAGCTTACACAATTGGAAGGGCCTTAGAGAGCTTCGGGAAAGCTCAAGTGACCATAAAGTGGAATGCAGGCAGGGCAAAGAGAGAGGCAAGTTCTGCTCTATTGAGAAGTTAAAGTATTCAGGCTTGAAAGATAGAGAAGAAAAGAGAATCATTTTATATGTGTCAGTACTGTGAAAGAGAAATTGTAAAACCAAAGCATTATGTAGAGCCTATCAAGATGTCTGCAGCAGTTGTCGCTGAATTGTTCCCTGCGTCAGATGCACCAGACTTCACCACTGAGAGGCATCATCCACCATCATCTTCCCCTGCCACCAGCACCTTAAACTTAAAGGGGTTGTCTCACTACATTGATTCATCTTACCTCAGTCCTGTTTTCTTGGTTTCATTTTGGATTCGGGGCCGTGTTTACTGGCTTCTACTAGACTGCATTAGAAGCCAGTTCTGTAGCTATAATAACTAGTGCTGGCAGCCTATCAAGAGAGATCAAACAGGTCTGTAGCTATAGCGACCTGAGGAGCTGATGTAGCCCATACAAGAGGGGATATCCCCAGAATAGGTAGGATACTGTTAATGGACATATATTGCAAAGTGACTTGTTTTTGCAAGATCTTTAACATAAAAAGCAATCCTTGTAGTGAGACAACCCCTTTAACAGTAAACCTTACATATTAAACTAAAACAGCAGCATAAGAAGCAATGATTAAAGGTGTGGATAATAGTGTCATATGTCTGAAAACTCACATAGTAGTGCTATGGAGTGAAAAGCCACCAATTTGTTATTCCATTCAAAAAGGTATAATAACTTTGCACCTGAGTGGGCCCCCTAAACCTATGGGCCCCCTAAACCTATGGACCCCCTACAGAGGTGTCAAACACAGAGTCGAACGTGGGTGGAGCCAGGAGCAAGGTAGAACGAACAGAGGCGGGATCAGGATCATTCGGGACGCGGCCTCAAAGGGGGCGGGGCCAAGCGGCAGCATGAAAATTGAACAGGCATGCAAATAAAAAAAGCAGGAAATGAGCCTTCAAGAGAGGAAGCACAGAGGTGTCAAACTCATTTTCACCGTGGCCCACAACCAGAGCTGTCTTAACAACATTATGGGCCCCTGGGCAGAGCACTGCAGTGGGCCCTGCCCAAATACATGACATCACACTAGGTCATGCCTGTAGCCACCCCCGAGCACACCCATATTATCACACCACTTATGTCTGGACACCGGCAGCCTGCAGTCTACAAGACTAATTGGCAGGGCACATCCTAAAAACATACAAACAGTTAAGCAAAATATGCAAAGCCAAGCAAGGGATCCAGGGTATGTTTCTTGTATCCATGGGACAAACATACACCACCAGGGGCTCCTATACTTATGTGGCCCCCGGGCAACTGCCTAGTGTGCCCAATGGAAAAGATGGCCCTGCCCACAACAGCACTGTGGTTGCCCTCAAAGGGCCATTGGAGGGTGTCTAGGTGCCTTGATAGGGCTGTCAGAGCTTGCCACTGCCTGTGAATTGCACACCAGCTGTGTCTAAGCTCTCGGAAGCCATATAAAACAGTGTGTTGGGCCAAATTTGGCTCTTGAACCTCAAGTTTGACACCTGTGCCTAGCAGCTTCGATGGCTGCTAGAGCTATAGTTACATCCATTGTAGAGTGTAAGCCCTCGCGGGCAGGGTCCTCTTTCCTCTCTGTTTCAGTTACTAGTCATTTTTGTCACCATTGTATTTGTTCAATATTTGTTATGTATGTAATTCCCCTTAAATGTACAGCGCCCTGGAATTAATGGCGCTCTAAAATAAATAATAATAAAATAATAATAATCCATGTTGAAGGTTAAACAGATCATACCATACCCTGTTTCCCCAAAAATAAGACAGTGTCTTATATTAATTTTTGCTCCTAAGGACGAGCTAAGACTTCTTTTTAGGGGATGTTTTTTTTTCTATGAAAAATACTTCACATTTATTGTTGAACAAAACATCAACCTGTATTAATATACTGTAGTGATTTCATCACAAACATAAGCATAAGCAGCCCAACTCTGAATTTCATAACTAAAAATGCACTTATGTCTTATTTTCGGGGGTGTCTTATTTTCGTGGAAACAGGGTATTTCTCTTTCTTACTCCTTATCCTCTCCCTGATCTATTTCCCTGTGTTAGTTTTTGTCAGCGCGCTGCCACCACTGTCCATACATAATCATACTGTTTTGTTATAGTATGGTGATCATGCCTTTGATACATCCACTTCTTATGCTGCCTCACTGCTGTATTCCTGCAATACTTTTTGTTGCTCTGAACTATAATAAAATCTTTTATACTCGGCATCAAGTATCAGAAAATTAAAATAGACATCCAAACATTAAAAAACATTATAATGCAGGTTTAGAAGAAAACAATGTCGATGCAGTCACTTTATTATGGAGAATGTTTTTTCAGATAAGTCCGATAACAAGAGGAAGGGATCCTGCTTCCTTCATTTGCATCTGTGTTCCTTTCCATTTCTTTGATTGCCCGCTCACCTGCTGAACTATCTCGCAGTGCCTCGTGTGTGAGAGATAGTAACAATGATTCCAGATTCCAGCGGGCGTATGTTTTTGTTCTCTACACACTTTTCTTGTGCGTTGTTCTCCAGACTTGGCACAGCGAACATAACAGGTGTGAAAGAAATGTAGATTACAGTACACAGCATTCAGTTCTGCTGGATTTCCCCTGCTGTGAATTATTGTTCATTGAATTGATTTGATGAGCAGGATGTTAAAATCCCATTTGAATTATGATTTCTAAGTATATTGGTTTTATTGCCTTCGACAAAATAAAGAAAACTATGATGAAGTGCACTTCCCATTGAAACGTAATTCTTTGCGATGATTTAATGTGGATGTGGCAGGCTCAGAACGCTATATATCATTTAAATCAATCCTCTATTTTCCACTTTGCCTTTCAGCCAATAGACAGAGTCGTACCTATGATTGATGAATAAGGTATTTGTTAGTAAATAGATTATTATGGAGTGGAGCCAGGTTTTTACTCATTAAGATTTGTTAGATTGCTCCATTAAATGAACAAAGCCATATCTGAACAGGTTGGACATAAACTGTAGAAGCTTATCCTATAGTAGTCAGCTGTCACCATATACCGGTAATAGAAATTCTCCTTGCATCCTGAAGTATTCCTATACAGCAAAACAAAATCCATCACAAACCAATGGAGTTATATACTAGCTGTATTGCATTCAGGAACTGTATGTAACCTGTGTTTCGGGATGATTCTTCTATTTCTCTGAATGTTTGCATATTTTCTGCCTTTATGCCTGCTGAGCGGGCAGGCTCTACCTGTTGTGGCAGTAGTGCTGTGCTCATCAGAATCTTTCTCAACTTTTCCAGTCCTTCCCCACTCACAGCATGAAAAGAATAAGAGGGGGAGAGGGAGGGAGAAGGAGAAAGACAGAGAGGGGGAGGGAGGGAGAGCGAGAGAGTGGTAGAAAGAGAGAGAGAGAGGGAGAAAGAAAGAGAGTGATGGAGAGGATGGAATAGATAAAGAGCACAAAGGAGAGTGGGTGAAGAAGGAGGGAGACAGAGGTAGGAAGGGAGAAAGAAAGAGAGAAAGAAATGAAGGGAATGAGGGAGAGAGATAAAGACAGAGAAAGAGATGGAAAGAGAGAATGCAAAAAAAAAAGAAGCATGAGGATGGACAAGAAGATGGAGGGGAAGGGAAAGGGAAGAGGTAAGTGAGTGGGGGAACATTAAAAAGGGAAATAGATAATGAGAATGAAAAAGATAAAGATAGTGGTTGAGAAAAAAAAACGAAGAAAGAGAGGGTAGAAGAGAAGAGAGAGAGCGAGAAAAAAATATACTGAGAACTGCCATAGTCAAGTAAGAAGAGGACTCCGCTTGTGCAGCCATTTCCCTTCTCTTTGGTAAGAACTATTTGCAGCATGTTTTAATTTGGGCCCCTACCAGTGTCGGACTGGGGGGTCCCTACAGCTACTGTACATGAAAATATTACCTGTTAATTTTTAGGCCTCTCAGACATAAAAGCGTGCATTTTATCACATAATACAGTGTGCAAAACAGAATTGTGCAGTACGCACAATTGAGTCACATATCTGTCTGTCTCATACATCAGTCTAACATCTGTCCGTCTCCCACATTTGTCACAGTATAACAAATCAGATATACACATGGCTAAGTGGCTTCATCCATGTCCTCCATCTATCCATACCTACCTCCATCCCCCTCCTGCTCACATACAATATCCGCCTCCAAGTTTTCTCTCAGTCACGCACCTTGCCACTTTCTATAATAAACAACACTATAAGGGTATGTTCACACAGCGTCTTGTACCACATAGGTGATGCGATCAAAGAAATGACATGCAATTCTTGGATTGCATCCAAAAGACGGACGCGACAGACGCGATGCAAGCACACCGCGGCAATCACTCATGTGAACGTCGCTGCATGTTTCTCATTGCTGGCAGTGTTAAACACACTGCTAATTGTTAGATGCGTGTCTAGGTCCGTTCAGACGGACCCAGACACGCATCAGAAAAGCGTATGTTCACACGGACACAAGACGCTGTGTGAACATACCCTAAATGCAAGCAAGAAAGTAAAAGTGAAGCCTCTAATCACACAGTCAGGGACAGGTGTGCAATTGCTTTTACAATCAGGGACAAGTATACACTGCGTCTATACAAGCGGAGATATAAACTACAATACTGACATATAGAGACCACTTAGAGGTCAGACACCAGCTCAGGTCACATCATGACAGTGACTACAGCACTGATCCAACACAGAAGCAAAATAACCCCTGACATCCAGGGACTCACAGGAATCTTATCTCGTTCTGTTCTCTCATGAGTCGTTCTTTTTCCCTTTCCATACAGTCCAGACCAGTCCAGACCGCCATGACGACAACCGGCCACCACTTGTCCCTAAAGGATTTACACACAAATATCCTAGAATCCTCAGTTTTCCAGCACCTCTCTCACTATCCGCCACCACTATAGAAGCTTCCCAGGGAGGAGAGAGTGCAGGTACAGGCCATGGCTTAGAGGCACAGTCTCCTAGGGTGTTGGGGGGAGAGGACTAACACCCTGGAGATTGTGCTAGAGATATAGCCTGTGCCTCTCAGAATTATATTACAAAGTAGGTGAGCAAGGCCCCACTTAGGTAGGTAGGCAAGGTCCTGGGTAGGTCGATAAATGGGCAAGGCCCCATAGCTTGGCTCTATTTAGGTAGGTAGACCCCTGTTGGATAAGTTAGTAAGCCCTAAGGTATGTAGTGCGGTCCCAGCAGTTGGTGGTAGGCCCAAGGAAGGTATGTTGTTAGGCCCCAGTTAGGTAGACAAGTGATAGGGGGGCCCCAGGTAGGAAAGTGGGCCACAGGTAGGTAGGCAGCAGTAGGCACTAGTTAGGTTGGTGGTAGGTGGGCCTCAGGTACGTAGATGAGCCCAAGTTGGGTAGGTTGTAGATGGGCCCCTGTAGAATAGGGAGGTTCCTCAGTTAGTAGGTAAGTTAGGTTCCCTGTAGATAGGTTATAGGTGGGCCCCATTTATGTAGGTGGTTGGGGGGCCTCAGGTAGGTAGGTTGTCCCCAGGTAGGTAGGTGGGCCTCAGGTAGGTAGGTTGTCCTCAAATAGGCAGGTGATAAGTGGGTTCCAGTTAGGAAGGTTATAGGTGGTCCCCAATTACTTAGGTTATAGAAATGTGGGCCCCAGGTATGTAGGTAGGCGGTAGGTAGGGCCCCATTACTCATAGAAAAGAAAAAAAAACTCACCTCTTTCCCGTTCCTCCAAAGCAACGAGCAGCAGGCCGGCTTCAAGTAACGACATAGGTGACAAGTTGATGTAACATCATCGCACCGCCTACGTCAGCACTAGCGCCCAACGCCTGGTAGGCTTAGGCAATGTTCACACGGCTTAAATTGGGATGTATCTCGCCCCATATTTCGCGCCATACAGCGCTCATACGGGGCGAGATACGTCCCAATCATTACGGTAATCCACAGTTCTCATAGAGAACTATGGGATTAATAGTCTTCCACTCCCTGGCTTCGTACAATACGAGCACGCGGGGAGATAAGTTGACATAACAATTCTAGCGGCGAATACGCGGCGCTAGTAATGAATGTCTATGGGGCTGGTGGGCTGCCACCCGCCCCACGTGAGTCGGCGCGAGCTCCCATAGTTCCGCCGCAATTGCGGGGCTTAATTACGTCCCGCAATCATGCCGTGTGTACATAGCCTTAAGGCCTTAGGCTTACTAGGCTGAATAGCAGAGCAGAGCATCAGCTTATTTAGACCATGGATAGTGAACCTATAGCAATCATGCCAGAAATGGGACCCATGGCAATTTTTTGGGTACTTCATCCATCGTTCTTGCTCTTTTCCTTCCTCTGTCCACCAGGCCAAAGTCATATTATATTCCTTCTTTTGGCTGCAAGATATTCTTTATATTGTTATAAGTGTATTGCTGCTCTTCCTGTTATGAGGATTATATGGCTGTTATAGTACATAAAATACATTGATTAGCTTTAAATATGTAGGAAAACAAAAACCTGTTACCAAATAATTTGCTGTTCTGATTTTGATTCATTTCAGAGCTAGAGAGCTCCTATTTGGGCTGTGTATACACGAGGACAGAAAATTTAAGTCCATGGATATAATATCATGTTGTGACTTCTGCATTCAGCAATTTGCTTTGATGTACTGTCATAGTGAAACCCCAGCCTTATCTGTACCTTGCAACTTGAATTTCTCAGAAAAATTATATCAAATTTGGGCAGCCTCTGACAATAAGGTTCACCACCTCTCCTCTAGACCATTGGTGGGTAACTTAGCACATTATGGTGCCTCAAAAGTCACACAATATATCTGATGTCCTTTGTCCTTTCTTCATATTGACAAGGAGCTTCCCATGGACAATGATCCCCCATTAGTCTATGGGAAATACAGAATGTGTGTCATCTTATCTTTGATCACTGTAATAAATGGTGAAAGTATATGTATGGCCACATCTATGCAGCAAATAGGGCACTAGGAACTCCCCTCAGACTCCTACTGATCAAACTTTTATAGCAGATCCTATTGATATGTATAATGAAAAAACTTCAAGAGAATTAATGATGTTCACAAAAAAAAAGAGGAGCTTGATCATTGACAGTGCTAAGCTTTGTGCATGTGCTCTGCTGACCGACACATGTAGCCCCTACATACAGCAGTATATTCCTCTCTAGACATAAGGTATTTTAAAGGGGTTGTCTCATTACAAGGATTGATTTTTATGTTAAAGATCTTGCAAAAACAAGTCACTTTGCGATATGTGTCCATTAACAGTGCCTACCCTATTCCTCGATCCTACCCTCTGTAATGGCTGCATCAGCTCCTCAGGTCGCTCAGAGCTACAGACCTGTTTGATCTCTCCTGATAGGCTGCAGTCACTGTTGCTATAGCTACAGACCGTGGCTTCTACTGCAGCCTAGTGAAGCAGTAAAACACGCCCCTAAATTAAAAATTAAACCAAGAAAACAGGTCTGAGGTAAGATGAATCAATGTAGTGAGACAACCCCTTTAAGTACACAGGTCTCATAGTGCTACATTTAATAGGTGCTAGCTCAAATTTATTGCGGCAAGGGGATCTTTATTGTTCAAAAGTAGTTGAAGCATTATCAATTATTTGAAGGATTTTTATACATCAACAGAGCTAGATAACGCTGGAAAAAGAGATTATAGTAAATAACTGAACCGATAAAGTGACAGAGATCAATTCACATCTCAAGACTGTTAAGAGGATCTTTAGAATGAATTAAAAAAAAAAACATAAGACCTGTTAAAATCATCTGTATTTTAATATGGTAACTTTTTATTTTCTCATAACTTTTTACCAAAGATTGTGTAAAATAGTCTTTAAACTGGGGGAAGTGTGTATGCTGGTCATCAAGCATGGTTTACATATTCATGAAAAGATGATATATGATCTGCTCCAGGGTTGTAAAATTATGTTTAGTGCTAATTTAACGTCAGTCTTATACAACATATAGACAATCTTTTAATCTTGCACACATAGGTAATAAGTAAACATTTTATAGTTTAAAAATATTTGGAAAAATAGTTGCAATAAAGTATCTGGCATCCCATTTAACCCCTTAAAGGGGTTTTGCCATGATGTAATGTTGCCGTGGGATCCTCCAGAAAAGTGGTTTTAATCACTTTTCTAAATATATGTATTACCAAAATTGCCAGTCCTGAGAGAGCTACAGCTCCTTACATGCCCTTCGGTTTACTTCAAAGAGTTCCCTATTAGATACAGCCTGACAACGCTAGGATGGGCTTGCGCAGGAGAGGAACTTCTTATCTGATGAGACGACTGCTGAGAAGTCTTTTTAAGCACCGGTAGCAAGATGTTTTCTTTTGGTAATACAAATAAACTAGTTGTGAGAGTGATTAGATACCTGCTTTATCTGATGACAGGGAAACATGAAAACCTTTCAAGCTGCTGTGTAGAATAGTGTGTTCTCTTTTGATAATAGAATCCACAAGTTATAGTTTTTTTTTTATTTCAGTGTACATGTCACAAGATCTCCTTATGCAGCTCTGGTGCTCTCCGCTGTGTGTTTCCTCTCTCGCTTTCAGCTCGTGATTTTTTTACCATACATTAGCATCTTAAGCAATAAAGGGGCTCTGACAGTGCAGTCCTGAGGCTGTCTTACTGTATTGTGAATCCACTTTTGTACTGTTTATTATTTCACTTAAGTTTTGAGACCTCCCTTGGATTCCTCACTCTCACGTCCCTCCCTCGCTCCCCTGCAGCTCATGACTCAGCGGATTTGTTTGACATTAAGCCTAGTACTAACAAGAGAGGGGTAAGAATCTATCTCTCGGCAAATCCCCTTTAAGCAGAACACCTGAAAAGTAGTTAATGACCAGAACATTTTTTTCGTTTTTGCCTCCTTGGATTTCAACAGTTGTAACTTTTTTAATTTTTTCAATGATGCAGTTGTATGAGGCCTCATGTTTATTCGAGAACAAGTTGTACTTATGGGGGAAAAGTTTAAGTTTCACCTAGAAATAATTGGCAGATTTTTTTTTTTTACAATTTTTACACATTCACTTTTCACACTTAATAATTTGGTTAGATTAATCTACATTTATTACAGTCGTGTGAAACCTAATATGTGAGTTTTTTGTGTGTGCAGTGTATGCACAATTATTTTTTCTTAAATATTTATTTTTATTTTTTTTTGGTGGGGGGGGGGGGATATTACACTTTTTATGTTTTTTACTATTTTTTAAATAAATCCCATAAAGTGAGAACTGTGTTACTTTGATTTTTTTTTTTTTGACGGACATAAGTAATTTATTAGCATATTCATAATTATGAGCTGAATACTTAATTCTGAAATCAGTCGACCGACTGATCCACTGGCTATGTTACACAGACAGCCCTGGGGCGACTCGAGGTCCCCAGGGCTGATTGTGCAGCCGTTCCCTGGGCTCTGTCAGATCACCAGGTATCCCGATCACCCCATAGAGCAGGGAAACTCTTTGATTGCGCTGCAGTGACGACCTGCGGCCATCAAAGGGTTAAAGCAGGAACTGTACTGGGAACAGGGCTGTGTAGCACAGCCCCGTTTCCAGCACTGCTACGGTGCCCAGAGCCGCAAACTCCGCTGTCTGCTTTGACGCCAAAAAACGTCGCTGCAGACGAACGATGCACACCGTGTCAAAAAACGTGGACGGTCGTTAAGGATTTAAAATTGTAAAATTTTTAACACCCGGGAAGATACATGTCTTTTTTTATTTTCACTTTTATTTTTTGATTTAGGTTTTTTAAATCTGTTTTTTTGTATAGGTCGCATCACTTTGCCTGTGCTTTTTTTTAACAGATTTTAGAGATATGCTTCTCTGCAGCTACAGTAACTCACAAAAGTAAGTACACCCTCCAATTTTTTTAAATATTGTTTGTTCTTTTCATGGGGCAATACGAAGATATGACACTTTGAAAATGTAAAAATACATGTATACTTTATAAGGGGAATTCACACACATTGCCCCGCATATAGCAGCCAACTGGCAGCCCGCTTTACGGCTGCCGTTTTAGAAGTGTGCCCTGGCCTGAGCGAATTTCTAAAGTGCTCCAGCCCAGCCCCCATTCACTTTTGCTTTCCCCCAATGAGTTTTATGATTTTACCGTAATTGCAGGTCATACTTCGGGTGAATTACAGCGTAATTACGGCCCACAATTACACTGTCTGAGTAGCCTAACAGTGTAAATTTGGTGTGCCCTCAAAATAACTCGACACACAGCCATCAAAGTCTAAACCACTGACAACAAAATAGAGTACACCTCTAAGTTAAAATGTACACATTGTGCCCAATTTGCCATTTTCTCTCCATTTTGTCTTGTGACTTGTTAGTGTTACAAGGTCTCAAGTGTGAATGGGGAGCAATATGTGTTAAATTTGGTGTTATTGCTCTCACATTCTCTCATACTGATCACTGGAAGTTCAACATGGCCCATCATGGGAACTATTTCAGGATGTGAAAAAAATAATGATTGCTCTACATAAAGATGGCCTGCACTATAAGATTGCCAATACCCTGAAAGCTGCAGCATGGTGGCCTAGACCATACAACAGTTTAACAAGACAGTTTCCACTCAGAACAGGCCTCACCAAAGAAGATGAGTGCATATGCTCAGCGTCATATCCAGAAATGGTCTTTTCAAAATAGTCGTATGAGTGCTGCAGAGGTTAAAGGGGTGTGAGTTCAGCTATGAGTGCTCAGACCATATGCCGCACACTACACCAAATTGGTCTGCATAGTTGTCATCCCAGAAGGAAGCCTCTTCTAGAGATGATGCACAAGAAAGCCTGCAAGATAAACTTATTTGGCTTGGATGGTGTTAAGCGTGTGTGGCGGCAACCAAGTGAGGAGTACAAAGACATGTATGTCTCCCTACAGTCAAGCATGGTGATAGGTGTGCCATGTTTTGGAGCTGCATGAGTGTTGTCGGCTGTGGGGAGCTACAGTTCACTGAGAGAACCATAAATGCCAACATGTACTGTGACTAAAGCAGATCCCAATCCCCCGCTTCAGTAACTGGGCTTCAGGGCAGTATTCCAACATGATAACAACCCCAAACCCACCTCCAAGATGACCACTGCCTTGCTAAAGAAAATGAGGGTAAAGATGCTGGACTGGTGAAGCATGTCTCCAAACCTAAACCCTGTTGAGCACTCGTGAGGCATCCTCAAATGGAATGTGTCATCAAAAAATGACTTATTGTTTAACTCACGTTTTTATGTTAAACACCTTTTTTTTTTTTTTCATATCACTTTCAATTTTTTTGAATAATTCTTAAGTTCTACAATTTTCACTTTGGCCACTATGTGTAATAATAGTCTGACACTTCCTGTTCTTTAGAGAGAGATTTTCAGTATTCTGCTCATTATCAGCACAAGCAGGAGTACACTGAAAGGAGACACCAATGTGTATAGTTAAGAACAGGATCCACCAGTCACAATAGGAGTTCACCCTCTCCCCCTCCCTGCACACTGACTACTTCCCAGGTCACACAGCATGACTAGAAAACTCTCCTATAGAAGTCAATGAGACTGAGTCAGTCTTAAAGGGGTTTTGCCACAATCTCATTTCATACCTCCTGTATCCAGCTCTTCAGCTCTGTGTGCTCAGAAGGGAGCGTGTGTGATTTGTTTGAACTGCATATCATGTGACCCAGCAGGATAACATCACCATGCCTTTCCTCTCCCTAGTCAAAGAAAAGTCTATTTATGCATGGAGCTGTGAATAGCTACAATGTAGCTCAGTGGTAAGTGTTTTGCCTCACAGCAGAAGGGTCCTAGGTTCAAATCCCTGCAGAAACCAAACCTGTGTTTTTTTTTTCTCTTTATCAATGCACAAACCTGATTGAGGTTTCTTTTTTTTTTGTTTGTTTGTTTGTTTGCACTGTTTGACTAATTACTAAGGAGTATAGAGGACAGGAGTAGAATGACAGCACCTGGGGTTTGAACACTCAGTAGCTGCCTGAGAAGAGAAGTGATATCTGAGCATGTGCAACCAGGACTGAGGAGCTCTCAACCCTGGTCGTATCCCCTGGAGATGAGCTGTAAACAATGGATCACTAAAGGAGCAGCTAAAAGAAAAACGGTGCAGAATTTTTAATAATGATGAATGAGGAAAATGTTTATTATTCAATTTTCAAGTTCCAACTTCAATTTTACTTTGTGGCAAAACCCCTTTAAAGCTCCTGTATGCATGAAGCTTCTGTAAAATATCTCACTAACTGCTGTTAAAGTAGACAAGCAAGAAGGCTGTCCCCACAATCACATATAGACGAACAAATTGAGAAATCTACAATCAAAATATAAAAAGGGCTAAAAAGAAAAGAATATGGATCAGGGTCTTGATTTAATAAGTAAAAAAAAATGCAGACAGATTCCCTTTAAACAGAAGGTGAAAGGGCACAAAGCACGACATGTCAGAAAAGAGGCGCTTCCACGCCAGTTTTAAGGCGCATTAAATGAGTGTATAATGGGCCTGAATAAATAAACCTGTCAAAAATCTGGCCTTGTATAGTATATTTAATGCGCCTAATTTAGGCTCATACCAAAAAATGGCGCATAACATATCATTGCTAGCATATTTGATGCGCCTACTTTAGGCGCATTCAAAAGTGTCATGCCTGGCATAAAGTGCACCTAGTTCAATCACGGGCTTCCATTGTGTATCATTTCCAATGTGCCATAGAAAAAGATCTTAGGGCATTATTACAAAAATCCTCCTCAAGACGTCGATATTTGAATCTGTTAAAGAACCAATGCATCGCCTTAGATCAGCTACTAAACAAGGACAATTTAGTTGTCAAAATGGCTGACAAAGGGGAGACAGTAGTAGTAATGGAGAAAAAGAATTACATTGTGGCAATGTCTAACCTTTTGTCGGACACATCTACTTACCGGAAATTGCCCGGGGACCCCACAGATAAATATAAATCAGAAATGTCAGTTATACTACAGGAGGGTCTAACTTTGGGAATTTTCTCCCAAAAAGAGGTAGAGTTTATCTCAGTAGAACAGCCTATAATGCCTGTAATATGCGGTCTACCCAAAATACATAAAAATGGCAACAAACCACCAATAGTGTCGGGCATTAGGTCTCTGTTTGAAAAATTGAGCCAATGGATGGACTCTATATTGCAGCCATTAGTAAGAATAACTCCCGGCTATTTACAGGATATGAAAGATGTCGTAGTCAATATGGACAACATCATATGGGAGGATGACATGGTCTGGATAGGGTGCGATGCAGAGGCACTATACACGAGCATTCCGCATACCATTGCAATAAGGGCACTAAATTTCCACCTACAAAATCATAGTGGATATTCACAGGAATTTGGAAATTTTGTGACTAGTGTAGTTGAGTTCCTAATGAACCATAATTTCTTTAAGTTCGACAATTAAATTTTTCTCCAGTTGAGAGGGGTATCTATGGGGGCGAAATTTTCGCCCTCATTAGCAAATCTTGTAGTAGCATGGTGGGAAACAATCTATATCTATACTGAGAATAATCCATTCTCAGATCACATCTTCTTGTACGGCAGGTACATCGACGACCTCCTATTCATCTAGAGGGGTGATGTGCCTGCCGTACTGGACTTTCTTGACTTCCTTAATAACAACCCCTTAAATCTCAAATTCACTGGGATGGTAGAAAAACAAAAGATCAACTTTTTAGATCCCACTTTATGGGGAGTATCCGGACTTAAGATTCAAAGTAAGACCTTCAGGAATCCAACCTCAGGTAACACCATTTTACATTACAAGAGCTTTCATGCTAAAAGCACTCGCACATCTGTACCTATTGGTGAGTTACATAGGACCAAACGAAATTGCAGTTCCGAATTGGATTATAAATTAGAACAACAAAACATATGTAGAAGATTGAGAAATAGAGGGTATCCCAAATGGACCCTAAATAGAGCGATCAATAAAATTCAAAAGAAACAACGGGAAAGTCTTTTATATATCTCCAAGTCGAAAACAAATAGGGAAAATAAGTTGACCCTAGTGGTGGATTCCACACATCAATTCCCTTTGATTAAAAAGATTTTTCAAAAGAATCTAGCTGTTCTTAACCAAGATTCCATTTTGCAATCTATATTGGAGGAGGGATGCAAAGTGGTCACCAGAAGACCCAAAACATTAGGGAGCCTTCTATCCCCAAATTGTACCACTGTGGGCACCTCAGGAGCTACCTGGTTGGATAATAAGTTTTTTTTTAAGTGTGGCTCTAGACATTGTAGGACTTGCCCTTTTTTGACTAAAACAAAGCAATTTTATAATAGTGAAAACACCAGGAAGTATGCAATAAAATAGTTTATCAATTGCAATTCCCATTTGGTGGTATATGTGGCCGTATGCACAATATGCAACTTGTACTATGTAGGGAGCACAGTTCGCAAATTAAAAACAAGATTCTTAGAACATCTTAACGACATAACAAGCACTGTAATAAAAAACAGGTCGAGCCTTTCACAACACTTTAGAGATGTAACAATGCTGAAGGTTTAAAAGTTATGGGTATTGATAGAATTGTGAAGCCTGCCAGGGGTGGGGATCTTGAAAAGTTATTGCACGATAGAGAGGCCTATTGGATTATTGGATCCTAACACTAAACACCACTCAACCAAGAGGTTTAAATCATAAAAGGGAAATTATGTTTCATTATTGATCATGTTTATTGTAGCCAAATTGTATTCTTGTCCTGTGTTCCGCCCGATTAACATGCCTCTATTCAACTTGAACACACGGAACATGCGCTGGCAGTCATTTCTGTGACGTATGTTAGAGGTGGGACAGCTTTCGGTGCGCAAGTTCACACTGTTGGTTGCCAGTGCCCACACTGGCTGCATATCATGCATTGCGCACAGGGCCGGGACGACGGGTAGGCAGAGGTAGGCGGTCCCTGTATGTGCGTCCGCGGGACCCACATGCAGCTGCGGGCTTCTGCGGAGCAGAGAGCGAGCGCTCCCTGCTCCACAGACAGCGTCGGACCGCTCACCGGAGGATCGATGGATCCTCCGGTAAGCCGCAGGTCCGACACAGCGGGGCCGCCGGGTCCTCATAGCGCTGAGGAACCGCCGCGGCCCCGTGTGGCTCAGCTGGCAGCGTCACGATGAAGTGATGTCATCGCGATGCTGCCTCTCCTCGGGCGCACAGCGCGTCACAGGCCGTGTGCCCGAGGATCTGCCGGAGGAGCGCGCGGCCGGGAAGCAGGTAAGGTAAGTATTAATGTTGTTATTTTTACCTGAGAGTGCCGCTATATCTATATGCCTGCCTGAGCCCCTATATACCCCTGCCTGCCTCAGCACATATATACTCCTGCCTGAGCCCCTATATACCCCTGCTGCCTGAGCCCCTATATATCCCTGCCTGAGCCCTTATATACCCCTGCATGCCTGAGCCCCTATATACCCCTGCTTGAGCCCCTATATACCCCTGCCTGAGCCCCTATATACCCCAGCCTGAGCCCCTATATACCCCTGCCTGCCTGAGCCCCTATATACCACTGCCTGAGCCTCCATATACCCCTGCCTGAGCCCCTATATACCCCTGCCTGAGCCCCTGTATAACCCTGCCTGAGCCCCTATATCTATATGCCTGCCTGAGCCCCTATACACCCATATGCCTGCCTGAGCCCCTGTATACCCCTGCCTGAGCCCCTATATACCCATATGCCTGCCTGAGCCCCTATATACCCCTGCGCCTGCCTGAGCCCCTATATACCCATATGCCTGTCTGAGCCCCTATATACCCATATGCCTGCCTGAGCCCCTATATCTATATGCTTGCCTGAGCCCCTATATCTATATGCCTACCTGAGCCCCTATATACCCCTGTCTGAGCCCCTATATATGCCTGCCTGAGCCCCTATATACACCTGCCTGAGCCCCTATATACCCCTGCCTGAGCCCCTATCTCTATATGCCTGCCTGTGTGCCCTTATATACACTTGCCTGAGCCCCTATATACACCTGCCTGAGCCCCTATCTCTATATACCTGCCTGTGTGTCCCTGTATACCTGCCTGAGTGCCCCTATATTTATATACCTGCCTGACTGAGGAGACATATATATATATATATATATATATATATATATACACACATTCCTGACTGAGAGGGCATATCTGTATACCTGCCTAACTGATGGGGACCTATATAGCTTCCTATCTGAGGGGACGTATATACCTGTCTAACTGACGGGACGTATATACAGATATTTGTGTCCAAATCTGCAGGGACGAGTATTGGCCAGGAGCAATCAGCGAGAAGGTGTGAACCGGATGGAGAAGAAAAGGGAAGGTGAATGACGCTGATCAGAAAAGATCCTGTGAGTCATTAAATGTAACTGCAGTGTAATCACTTATATTTCTGCTGAGCGTCTACATACAACTAGTATCTATCACTATATGGTCACTGGCGGTAATATATGTCTCTAGGGCCTGTGTACAGCTGATAGTCACATGTGGGGGTCATGTTCGGTCAGGGTCTGGCAGGATTATTTGATCCTTAAGTAGTAATAGTTTAGGGTATTGGTTTTGTAGGAGTGTTTTTTAGTAACAATCATTCGTCCGGTAGATTTGCTCCATGTATCAGTGGATTATTTAGTGACTGTTATTTAGGGGTATCATACGGAGGTGAGTGATTTTGAAAAAGCAAACTTGTAATCGCTGATTTTCATTATACAGTGACTGATGAGGAGATGGACTGGAGCTATGTGGAATATGCAGAAAGTTAGTGACAGGACCTGGCGCGGGGCGAGAGGAATTAGTGTGGGGGGGGTTGCAATTTTTTGGGGAGCGAGGGGGGGGGGCGCCATTGGCTGTACTCGCCTAGGGCACCAAAATGCCTTGTCCCAGCACTGATTGCGCAGGTCCATGACGTGACTCCGGGATACATCGCAACTACCGGAAGTCAGTATGGCGTGCGTGTCCGGCGAGGCACAGGTAAGAAAGATTAGTATTATTATGTATTATATATAAAGGATGGTTTTATATATGTTTATTGTTATGAGTAAGGGCGTTTGAGCGCCCGAAACGCGTAAGCCTAGCATTGGCTGTTGCTTTTTTGGGGGAATGCCATTTTTTGGATCTTTGATGCTTTTATTTATATTATAAATAAATGATTGAAACAGCCGCATCGATCCTTTTCTTTTCATGGCCTGAATAAATAAACCTGTCAAAAATCTGGCCTTGTATAACATATTTAATGCGCCTAATTTAGGCCTATACCAAAAAATGGCGTATAACATATCATTGCTAGCATATTTTATGCAACTACTTTAGGCGCCATGCCTGGCATAAAGTGCACTTAGTTTTGGTGTACGGCAGTTCATTTATATAGAGAAAACGGCGTCAATAGTTTTTTGGTGCAAAATACACCAAAAAAATGGTGCTGCCCTAATGGGACATGTCGCCCAAAGTCATTAACAACCACCAGCTCTGTGATATCATCCTGGAGGAGTGGAAGAGGATTCCAGTGGCGGCAACCTGTAAATCTCTAGTGAACACCATACCCAAGAGAGTTATGGTAGTGCTAAAAAAATAATGGTGGCCAAAATATTGACACTTTGGACACAATTTGTCCCTTATTACTCAGGGGTATAAACTCATTTTTGTTGCCAGCGGTTTAGACAGAGGGCACACCAAATTTATACTGTTATACAAGCTGTACACTGACTACTTTACAATGAATCAAAGCATCATATGTTCAGAGTTGTCCTATGAAAGGATATAATACTATATTTACCAAAATGTGAGGGGTGTACTCACTTTTGTGGGATACTGCACATGGAGATAGGAGGCTGTGAACAGGAGCAAACTCATTGACTTCTACAGGAGAGTTTTCTAGGCATGCTCTGTGACCTGGAAAGAAATTACTATGCAGAGAGGGAGAGGAGGTGAGCTGTGATCATCTCCTATTGTGAATGGTGGATCTTTTCTTATCTATACATTAGTGTCAGATTTCAGTGTCAACCTATCTGCTATAATAATGAAGAGATGAGAAGTGATCTCTACAAAGCAGAAAGTGTCAGCCTATTACTAGGCCTCAGATTAAAAATTGCAGAATATCAACAATTTTTTTCTTAAATATACATAGTGATATGGAAAATATTTTTTTTTGCTACAACAAATAATAGACAGTAATATCAATAGCCTATTCTTAGGTTAAGCAATTAGTTTTTGATCTGTGCGGGTTCACCTTCAAGCATTTCTGCTGGTCAGGAGAGGACGATGTGGTGACAGTGGAAATTCCCTTTGTCTGTCTGAGTATCTTAATATTGTGATCATCACAGACTGTAGCTTCTAAGTGCCTTAAAGGAATCTGTCGCCATTTTTTTTTTACTTATTAAATCAAGCCCCTGATCCATATTATTTTCCTCTTAGTTGTTTTTATTTCCTGATTGTAGATTTCTCAATTCGGCCATCTATATATGATTGTGGGGAAGACATTCTTGCTTGCACTGCTTTAACAGCAGTCAGAGAGATACTTTACAGCAGCTTCATGCACATAGGATTCTTAAGACAGATTCTGTCCCATAGACTTGTATAGGAGAGTTTTCACTGTGAAGGGAGGGGAGAGGGGGAGCTGTGACATCTCCTCTTGTGACTGGATTCTGTGTTATCTGTACACAATGGTGTCTCCTTTCAGTTTGACCCTGCTTTTACTGATAATGAGCACACTGCTGAAAAGCTCTCTAAACAGAACAGGAAGTGTCAGACTATTATTAGGCTTAGTGGCCAAAGTGAAAACTGCAGGACTTAAGAATTATTAAAAAAATACTGAAAGTGATCTGGAAAATTTAAAAAAACATAGCCAAAAATTCCAATGGATTCCAATGAATTTTTAACATAAATATGTGAGTTGAAAAATAAGTCATTTTGTATGACACATTCCCTTTAAATGGCTGTAATATACAGCTGACACCCAATGCAGGTTTTATTCCTGAGCCCTGTGCATGAGACTACGAGCTTAGCCCTGTAAGTTGTGAGGTAAGACGTCCATGGATTTGGCCTGTCTACTTAGCATATCCCATAGATGCTCAATAAAGAAACTGGGGGATTTGGACGCAAAGTCATTAAAGGGACTGTGCCACTAGAAATAATAATGGTCTGACACTTCCTGTTCTGTAGAGGGAGATTTTCAGTGTCTGCTCATTATCAGCACAAGCAGGGTTACACTGAAAGGAGACACCAATGTGTATAGATAACAGAGGATCCACCAGTCACAATAGGAGATATTCAGAGTTCACCCTCTCCAACTAACTGCACACTGACTTCTTCCCAAGTCACAGAGCAGACTAGAAAACTCTCCTATAAGATGTAAAATAGGACTGAGTCAAGTCTTAAGGCTTCTATTGCTTTGAAGCTGCTGTAAAGCATCTGACCGCTGTTAAAGCAATGCAAGCAATAACTTACACATATAGAAAAAAAGGAAGGAGCTTAATCCACCACCAATTAATACCAAAATTCTTTATTAAATAATTATAAAAAATCACATACATTTACAGAAAAAGAGATCCCATATTTTGAATACAAAAGGCGCATAAACATTACAAACAATTTTACAAAAACAGTGTATAAAACAAATAGGGTAATGTGAGATAGGTGAAAAGGTCACATGAAATAGGGAGAGTAATACCAGTGTAAAAATACCCTTAGTGGGTGTAAAATTTCTCATAAAAAGACTTAAATTAAGACCTACTGTATAATATACACCATCTGCATATACAATTGATAAGTTATAATACAAATAGATTACCCATATTGTATTTGGGATCCTTATACCTCCAGTCACCCCGACTACATTTCGCCGATTAAATGCTTCCTCAAGGGGTATGAACTAGCACTGCCAAGGGTGTTTTAAATACTAATTCCCCATGTACCACATGTCTATATGTTGCCCAATTTCACATACCTATCACTGATTGAATGCAAGTCCAGCGTGCAGCGAACTCCACTTCCCAACATCCGGAGTCCAGAGCGAGAGTGTGCATGCTCCGGAGTGCGCACTTCCGGGCATGCGCAATATCGCATCAGGACGCCGCAGCGAGTTAAAGGGCAATCCGCCGCACATTTTGGAGCATGCTAGAACACATTTCCCATCGATCAAACCCTTTCCCGGGTCTGTACTAACCCACATCAGAGATCAATAACCAGTTTATAGGGCACTCCGCCGCAAAACACGGCGCATGCGTTAAACGCATATCTCCACAACCACCCAATACTAAAAACCCAGACCCAATAAAATAAATAATAATATGAGTAAAAATTTAGTGTGGAGAATAGAATGTAATCATCATACCAAACATCTAAATGCAATCACAGGTTAAGGGCATGACATGCTCCCACCCACACCTCAGGCACCCGGCGAGAAAACGCAATCGCGCACCCCCCGATGCACAACAAATAACCGTGCACCGGGATATGGCACAGAGCGTCACATAACGCCGGCCGCCAGCATGTGGGGTAAACAAAAACATCACACCTGCCGCCAGCACTAGTGACAAACAACAAAAAAAAAAACAGAAAAAATTACATGCAATGCAACAAAATAATGTGTATGAATGAAAATAGGTGAATAAGACCAACAAGGTCGGAAATATAATATATTAAAATCGTAATATAGCAATATGTGTATAAATTATACAATGAAATAATCATATTCAAAGTGACAGGAAAAAAAAAACAACAAAAAAAAAAAAAGAGTCCGTTTGCAATTTTTTCTTTCTTCATTCAAATCTTCGTTGTTTCCGGTGGTAGTGAATGTAGTGGTTTTTATGGAGGAAGACAGCTGAAAGCTTCTCACAACAAAACACAAGGACATCCACACAAATCAAAAAAACAAATATTTAAATACAGATTATTAGCATCAAAGAAAAACAACACTGATTAAAAGCAAAAAACATATAATGGGAAGATATAGAAAAATCTAAAGAAATGATGCATAGCCAATTTTTTTCATTCAAGCCTACCGGGCGGCATGGTGTTCAAAGTTATGATCCTTTTACACTCTCTGTTCTAGCAATTTCTTCACATTACCCCTCGAATGCCAAAAATGAATAGAATCAATTCCCAATCACCTTAAAAGAGGTAGGATCCCTCAATTATGATTTTTTCAAAAAGTGTTTTTGGGATAGTTTTTAATTGAGTGATATCCACACAATTCTTCACCGCCATGTTTGTCTCTGACATGTTCCCTTATACGTACAGGTAGTTCTCTTGTCGTCAAACCTAAAATAAAACTTGAGCAACCACACGATGCCAATTATACTACATTAGGGGTGCTACACATATATATTGTAGGTTTTTTGTATACACGGTCCCCCGTTGCTGCTTGAAAGTTGAAGATCGGGTACATATTCTGGCACGCCAGACAGTCACCACATGGAAAAAAACCCTACTCTAATTTGACAACCCCAAAGGGGTTCTTCTTTCTCAGGTACATAATGACTTTTAACTAAAAGGTCTTTTAAGTTACGACACCTCCTTGCTGTCATTAGGGGATGATCATTTAAATGTCTTTTTCCAAGATTTTTGGTTCGGTCTGAATTTATCGACCAAGGGCTTTGCCAATATTTCCCTCATCATAGACCATTGATTGTTAAAATTTAAAATAAACCTAATGTTTTTGGCCCCGTGTTCTTTTTTACGTTTGTCTGCAAAGTTCTCTCTCTTGGAGTATTTTTTGGCTCTCAAATATCCTTTATTGATTATTTCTCCGACTATAATCCCCTATCCTCAAATCGGTTCTTTAAGTCTCATGACTGTTTTTCAAAATTCCTCTCAGATGGGGCAAATTCGTCTCATCCTGAAAAATTTGACCAGTCGGAATGGCCCTAATTGTTGATGGATCATGGAATGATGCGCATGCAACAGAGAGTTCACAGAAGTACTTTTTCTGTATACATCAGTTTGTAAATATCCCTCATTATCCACCTCAATCAAGATGTCCAAAAAACCCCACCCTCTTAAATCATATTTAAACGAAAAGTTTAATGTTCGAGCCCATTTTGATTAAGTTGACACATCAATTCAAGAAGTTGATGTTCAGTCCCTGCCACACAAGCAGAATGTCGTCTATGTAGCGCATCCAGCATTGGATATGGTCTACCGCGTGTATCCTCTCATCATGAAAGATCAACCTCTCCCAGAATCCTAGGAAGAGATTGGCATACGAAGGGGCACATGCTGCACCCATTGCTGTACCTTGTTTCTGCACATAAAAAATCTCTTTAAAAAACAAAAACATTGTGTCAAAATAAACCGTAACAATATTAGGATTAAGTCACACATTTTGTCTTCCAAATTACTCATTCCCAAGAAAACTGTACCCGCTCTGAACCCGTCCTCATGTTTTATACTGGTATAGATTTACTACATCTGCAGTAAAATAAAAACATGTCAGAATCTAGCATAATGCCATCTAGGCGTCCTAAGGACGTCTTTTGTATCTTTGACATATGAGGTAGAAATTTTCCATAGTGATTTAGATAGTAATCAATAAATTTGCCGATGGGTTAACAGAGTCCGCCAATTACAGACACAATCGGGTGGCCAGGAGGATCACAAGGATCCTTATGTACCTTTGGAAGGAGATACAATGTGGGGATTCTAGGATATTTCCCCCAATTAAAAACCATCCAAAATTTTAAGGAATTAACCCATCTTATATGCCTTTTCCAAGATTGCTTGCAGATCAAAGTGAACATCTGTATGGGATTATTTCTGAAGTTTTGATAAGTGTTAGAATCTCTCAGTTGTCGAAGAGCCTCTTTTTCGTGTTTTGATAAATGGGCCAGATGAAAGATGTTAACTGCTTTATCGGCTGGTTTATAACACCACATCATTATAAAGTTTTTAGCTTTTTCAATGGGTTTACGTTGTAATGATGTCAGATTGTCACATCTCACCTTTTTAGATATTCTCTTAAAATCCTCAGTCCCCCAATTTTTGTAAAGATCTCAATTTGTGGACACAATGCCAGAGGGGGAAACTTGGATGATTTAGGAATAATGTGTTGGGGGATCTGGTCCTCCGTCTGCACCTCTTGTTCAGACAGTAGTTCTTCCAGTATCCCAACTGCCTCCAATTCCTCCCTTGATTCAAAAATCCCATCATCCATTTTTGTGGCGTGAAACTTTTTAAGAAGTAGTTTACGTGAGAACATGTACAGGTCCTTCACGGCTGTGAAAAAATCAAAATTGTTAGTTGGTGAAAATGTTAAACCCATACTAAGTACTTCATATTGAGCATCAGAGAGGGAACGTGAAGATAAATTAATTACCTTTAGCTTACTTTTAGTTTTCCTCCCCTGTTGTGTAAACGGGGCCACCCTTACTTTAGTGACTTGTCCAACATTTTGTCTATGCATTTCATGTCTTGGGGTTTCATCACTTCTGATATTATGTAATGCTTAAATGTTCTTCCATGGAAACAGAGGAAGAAACAGAGCCAGAACGTGATCTAGAACGATTTCTCTCACCTAGGCGTCTCCACTTTATAACCCTATTTGATTGAAAATCATTTGAATCTCTTTGGAATTTCTTGGTCTTAAGATTACAAATTTCCTTCTCCCACCGTTGAAAGTCCTTATCCAAATCAATGTTTAAGGCCTCTAGAGTTTCTTTTGGGAGTTCATTCCTCAATTTATCCTGAAGTTCAATAATTTGGGCCTCAATTATTTCCAAAGTCCATTGGTTGGATTGAATTAACAACTGCATAAACCCTTGGGAACAGCAACTAGCTAAGTCTTCCCATTTCCTTTTAAAAACTTCATCATCTATGATAAACGAAGGAAAAACCTGAATTCTGAAACCCCTGGGTATGAGACCCTTTGTCAGATATTTTTCGAGAAAGGCCCTATTCCACCACACCTTTAGACACTTATTTAACAAGTTCTTAAGTTTTGATATTGATTCTTTCACTTCCACATTAGAATTACTTAAAACCAAATTGGGATCTTCTTTAAACAATTCATTAAGCTGTAACAGCCATGACTCATCCCGTGCACGAAAATCCATGGTTGGTTTGGAGCTAGAAGCTGCAAAAACAGAATACACCAATTTTATTCACAAAAAAATGCCCCAAAGTCCCAACCTGAAAGTAACGATGGAATACTCCCAAAACATACAACTTACACATATAGAAAAAAAGGAAGGAGCTTAATCCACCACCAATTAATACCAAAATTCTTTATTAAATAATTATAAAAAATCACATACATTTACAGAAAAAGAGATCCCATAGTTTGAATACAAAAGAGGCGCAAACATTACAAACAAGTTTACAAGACAGTGTAAAAGAAAAAAAATAGGGTAATGTTGAGATAGGTGAAAGGTCACATGTATAATGGATTAAAACTCAGTGTAAAAATACCCTTAGTGGGTGTATATTTCTCATAAAAGACTTCATTAAGACCTATATATCCCCATCTGCATATACAATTTGATAAGTTATAATACAAATAATTACCCCCTATTGTAGTTGAGTCCTTATACCTCCAGTCACCCCGGGCGTACATTTCGCCCGATTAAATGCTTCCTCAAGGGGTATGAGCTAGCAGCTGCCAATGGTGTTTAAATAAACTAATTCCCCATGTACCACATGTCTATAGTTGCCCAATCACATACCTATCACTGATTGAATGCAAGTCCAGCGTGCAGCGAACTCCACTTCCCGACATCCGGAGTCCAGAGCGAGAGGCTGCATGCTCCGGAATGCGCACTTCCGGGCATGCGCAATCTCGCATCAGGACGCCGCAGCGAGTTAAAGGGCAATCCGCCACACATATGGAGCATGCGTAGAACACATTTCCCATCGATCAAACCCATTCCCGGGTCTGTACTAACTCACATCAGAGATCAATAACCAGTTATAGGGCACTCCGCCGCAAAACACAGCACATGCATTAAACGCATATCTCCACAACCGGACCCAATACTAAAAACCAGACCCAATAAAATAAATAATATAGAGTGAAAAAAAGTGGGGGAGAATAGAATGTTTTATCATATACCAAACATCTAAATGCAATCACAGGTTAATGGCATGACGTGCTCCACCCACACCTTTACACCCGGCGAGAAAACGCAATCGCACACACCCCGATGCACAACAAATATCCGTTGCAGCGGGATATGCACAGAGCGTCACATAACGCCGCCGCCGACATGCGGGGGGAAACAAAAACATCACACCGTGCCAGTGCACTAGTGACAAACAACCCAAAAAAAAAAACAGTGAAATTACATGCAGTGCAACAAAATAATGTGTATGAATGAAAATAGGGTGAATAGGGGGCCGACAAAGTCGAAATAAAATATTAAAAATCGTTAATTAGCAATTAATGTGTATAAATTATACAATGAAATAATCATATTCAAAGTGACATGAAAAAAAAAAAAGTCCGTTTGCAATGTTTCTTCTTCATTCAAATCTTCGTTGTTTCCGGTGGTAGTGATGTAGTGGTTTATGGAGGAAAGACAGCTGAAAGCTTCTCACAACAAAACACAAGGACATACACACAAATCTTACAATATGATGAATTTATGTGTATTTTCGAGATGTGGCTGGATGTGAAAAATTACCTTCTGCAGGCTTTATTCCTGAGCCCTGTGCATGAGACTACGAGCTTAGCCCTGTAAGTTGTGAGGTAAGACGTCCATGGATTTGGCCTGTCTACTTAGCACGTCCCATAGATGCTCAATAAAGAAACTGGGGGATTTGGACACAAAGTCATTAAAGGGACTGTGCCACTAGAAATAATAATAGTCTGACACTTCCTGTTCTGTAGAGGGAGATTTTCAGTGTCTGCTCATTATCAGCACAAGCAGGGTTACACTGAAAGGAGACACCAATGTGTATAGATAACAGAGGATCCACCAGTCACAATAGGAGATAGTCAGAGTTCACCCTCTCCAACTAACTGCACACTGACTTCTTCCCAGGTCACAGAGCATGACTAGAAAACTCTCCTATAGATGTCAATAGGACCGAGTCAGTCTTAAGGCTTCTATGTGCATGAAGCTGCTGTAAGCATCTGACAGCTGTTAAAGCAATGCAAGCAAGAATGCTGTCCCCACAATCATATATAGACGACTGAATTGAGAAATCTACAATCAGAAAATAAAGATGGCTAAGAAAAAAAGAATATGGATCAGGATCTTGATTTAATAAGTAAAAAAAAAATTGGCGACAGATTCCCTTTAAGCTTTTTATCACGTTCTGTTTACCATGCTTGAACAACTTTTGCAGTGTGGCAGAGCATGATCCTGTTAAAAGAGGGCTCTGCCAGTGGGAACGAACAATGGACTTTCTCTGCAACAATGTTTAGGCAGGTGGCACATGTCAAAGTTACATCCATGTGAATGCCAGGACCCTAGGTTGCAGAGCAGAACATTGTCCAGAACATCACACTGCAGCACATCAAGTAGGCAGGGACAGTGGGCTGGGTTCCAGTCAGGGTTCACTGTACCTCCTTTGACGTGACAGGTAATTGGTATCTTAGTGGTTTGGGTATACCTTTTTTAGATAATTATTAAAAGTTATGTTTTATAAGGAATTTTTCTTTTTGGAGGTATAGTATTTCTGTTTAATTTCTGTGTAATTTGGGAATGTTTGGTTAGTAGGAATGGTGTTCCTTCCGTCATAGGCCTTGTTGAGACCTCTCCAAATATAACATTTATGGTTGTGGCCAAAAAGTTCGATTTTGGTCTCATCACTCCAAATTACCCTGTTCCAGAAGATAAAGTGCTGTCTCTGTGCTGTTTGGCGTATTGTAGGTGAGATACTTTGTGACATTTGCACAGTAATGGCTTTATTCTGGCGACTCGACCATGCAGCCCTTTTTTCTTCAAGGGTCATTTGCATATTTTTGGTTTTCATTATGATTTAAAAAGAGAAAACACAGTAGTCTGACAATAAATGGCTTCACCCAACCACTAACCATGAGTGGAAAAAAAGATTTTGTGTTATCATTCATATTCTCTGAAAAAAGGCCAAGAAATCAAAAATTCTCCCGGAGGATGTAAACTTTTGAGCACAACTGTATACAGTTGAAACCAGAAGTTTACATACACTATATAGAAAGACACCTATGCATGTTTTTCTCACATCTGACATGAAATCAGAATAAACCTTACCCATTTTAGGTCAATTAGGAACCAAAATTATTTATAAAATGCAAGGATAATGAGAGAGAGAGAGAATTTTTAAAGGCATTTTTATTACTTTCTGCAAAGTCAAAAGTTTACATACACTAGGATTACTATGCCTTTAAACAATTTGGGACAGCCTATATGATGATTTCATGTTTTGGAAGCTTCTGCTAGGGTTATTGGCAACATCTGAGTTAATTGGAGACCCCGCTGTGGATGTATTTTAAAGCACACCAGAAACACGCTGCTTCTGTGTGTAACATCATGGGAAAGTCTAAATTTATGGGCAAAGCTGAAAAGGCAGGTGCGAGAAAGGCTACCTACAAAAATGGCTCAGGTACACCCGCTCTGGCAGGCGGAATGGGCCAAAGTTCCAACCCAACCAACTATTTCAGAAGCTTCTGGAAGGATATCCAAAACGTTTCTCCCAAGTCATACAGCTTAAGGACAATACAACCAAATACTAATGAACTGTATGTAAACTTTTGACTTTGCAGAAACTAATAAAAATGCCTTGAAAAATTTTCTCTCATATTATTCTGACATTTGGCAAATATAAATAATGTTGGTAATCCTAACTGACCTAAAACGGGTGAGGTTTATTCTGATTTCATGTCAGATAGTGAGAAAAACATGCATTTGTGTCTTTTTATATAATCTATGTAAACTTCTGGTTTCAACTATATGTATATTTGTATGTGTATAGACGTCTGTGTTTATAGATATAAGTGTGTGTATATATATGTGTGTCAGTGTGTATTTACATATATATAGCAGGTGAAATAAATATTTAATACGTTACCAATTTTCTAAGTATATGTTTCTAAAAATTCTATTGACATGAAATTCTTACCAGATGTCGGCAAAAACCCATTCAATCCACATAGGCAAAGAAATCAAACCATAGATGTCCATAAATTAAGTTATATATAATAATGAGAAATGACACAGGGAAAAGTACTGAACACGTTTACTGAAATGTATTTAATACTTTGTACAAAAGCCTTTGTTGGTGATGACAAGTTCAAGACGCCTCCTGTATGGAGAAACTAGTCACATGCATTGCTCCAGTGGGATTTTGGTTCAAGCTTCTACACAAACACTCTTCAAATCCTGAAAGTTGTACCATTGTACACAGGCTCCGCCCACTGTATATTACCACCATACCGTGATCATAAAGTGGTAATTACCAGTGTACACAGGCTCTGCAAACTACATGTTACCACCATACAGTGATCATATAGTGTCAGGTACTAGTGTACACAGGCTCCGCAGACTGTATATTACCACCATACAGTGACCATATGGTGGTATATACCAGTGTACACACTCTGCAGACTGTATATTACCACCATACAGTGACCATATAGTGGTAATTACCAGTGTACACAGGCTCTGCAGACATACGAGTGATTACAGTGCAGTGACATCCAGTGACTTACAGGTGACATTTTCTATGACGAGTCATTCACTTTCTCTTTTTCTCTGCATTCAGTCCAGATCACCATGTTGACTCCCAAAAATAGTCTCGGAAGAATTTGCACCCAAATATCTTAGACGTCACACTTTTCCAGCAGTTCCCTCACTGTTCCCCACCTCGGTGCAAACTTCCTATAGGTGGGATAGTAGGTACAGGCCCTAGCTTAGAAGCACAGACTCTTATAGAGGTGGAGAGGAACAGTGACGAACCCACTAGAGACTGTGCTACGGCCATGGCCTAAACTCCTCAAAATCATGTTGTTTGAACTTCTTCCCTTGCCCCCAAGAAAATCAGTCACAGGCATGATGCGTGATCTTCAGAGGATGGACTTTACTACTTACATACTTTTTGTAGTGCTTCTGTATTTTCCACAGATTTCCCCATTGCACTATGATGGATTTAAAGGGGTTGTCTCACTACATTGGTTCATCTTACTTCAGTCCTGTTTTCTTGGTTTCACTTTGAATTCAGGGGTGTGTTTACTGACTTCTATTAGGCTGCAGTAGAAGCCACAGGTCTGTAGCTATAGCAACCAGTGCTGGCAGCCTATCAGGATAGATCAAACAGGTCTGTAGCTATAGCGACCTAAGGAGTTGATGCAGCTCATACAAGAGTGGATATCTTGGAATACGTAGGACACTGTTAATGGACATATATCGCAAAGTGACTTGTTTTTGCAAGATCTTGAATATCAAAAACAATCCTTGTAGTGAGACAACCCCTTTAATGGACTACGTCGGATGAGCATTGAATCCATTTCTTTAATAAAATGGTCAATAACGGATGTTGTCAAGGAGTTTTTATTTAAATAAAATATTTTTGGTGTTGTGTCACTGTTTTTCTTTTAGCATTTTATTCCAGTGTTAGTAATAGAGGTATATGACAGACACCTCTGTATTACGAGTGCTGGGGCGTGGTGTCAGACTTGGGGTGACGAAAAACAATACCAGTGGCTGACACCAAGCCGCAATGGTAGAAATAGAGAGATGTCTGTCATACACCTATTTTACAAACAGTGGAAAAATGGTAAAAAAATACACAGGTGTCAAGAGGTATAAATACCAGAATCAGTGCTCCATTGAGCTAGCTCCAGGGTGGCTCCTTTCTTGGGCCCCAAACGGGAGTCTTGTTGAAGAACAGAGTCGCTTTAAAAAACCGGGAGTTAAAAACAAGAGGAAAAACGGGTAATAAACAAACTTCTTTTTTTTTAATACTTCAATCGCTTTAAAAATTTTTTTTTCCTTCTTTGCGTTGCACCAGGATAAGGGCATTTCTTTGGGCAACTTCAGCAGTGCACAATCTGCCATATTTCACACGGGAGCAAAGGCCCAGGTGAATCCCGCGTACAGATGTGACTTTGCACCGGGGTAGCTGCATTTTAGACCTAGAAGCAAAATGCGACACTGAGGGTGATTGACAATGAAAGAAAGTTTTGCTCCCTTTTGGGAGAAAAACAGTTGTGGAAAAAGTTGAGGGGGAGCATTGGATCAGCAGGGGGGACTGTGTATTGGGTTAATTAACGGGGGGATTCTAGGGGTACCAGAAAAAGGAAAGGGCCATTTCTCCTCCTGAGTTCCTAGCAAAATTGCCAAGTTGGGTGTAATGCTGGGGAATCAGCTCAGAAAGGGCACCCCTAGTGGACACTGCTTTTCCCTAGCAGCCGGGGGGAAAAAGAGCACCCAACTAGTATAGGGGGATGGGAATGCAGAAGAAAAGAATTAGTAGTTTAGGGGATTCTATAACAGGAAGCGGATAAATAATTTGCCCGGGGACCGCCTAAACGAGTTTGCTGTCTCCCTGGTGCCACGGTTTGGGCATGTGGGGACCGGTGAAAAATTTCTGGGGGGGGCTGGCGATGCCCCAACGTTGTGGTTCATTTGGAACTAATGACAGAATACACGGTAGGGGGAGGATCCTAAAGAATAATTTTAAAGAATTTGGCTCTAAGCGAAGGGGACCCCCAAAGGTTTGTGTTCTCCAAAATACTGACGGTCCCATGCGCTACCGGAAAGGACGGGGGAGCTCAGGGAGTTAAAGCATGGCTGAAGTCTTGGTGAGGACAGAGGTTTGGTTCTTAGAGCACGGGGCTGACTTTTCTTGGGGGTAAAATCTTTTCACAGATAAATTCACCAATGGAAGGGGGTCGCTGGCGGGGGAAAGAATTCTAAAAGGGGGTCGGAGAAATTTAAAAACTGGGGATGAGGAGGGGGGGACAATATAAAAAATAAGGGATAATAGGTTAGAATGGGCGACTACAGAAATTTCACGGGTGGAGAAGCGGAATGGGGGAGGTGGAGTAGACCGTGATAAGGAGACTATTTTGCAAACCACATTGAAGATATAGGTACCCAAAAAATTTTCATGTAATCTCATCCCATCTACAAATTTGTGTAATAAATAATCACATCTTCTACTAAAGGTAAATGTAAATCCCATCCCTCATCAAAAAGGGTATGTAAATCCCATGCCATCTACCAAAGGAGAATTTTTTAATCGAATCCGTCACTGAACGGTAACGTTTAACCCATGCTGTCTACGAACGGGTAACGTTTAATCCCATCGTCACTGAACGGTAAAATTAATCCCATGCCGTCTAATGAACATTTAGAACAATCCAAAACCGTTGAGGGAAATTTAAAAACTGGAAGGGAACTTAAAATTGTCTATTCACAAATGCTAGAAGTCTTGAACCCAAATGGGAATTGAGGTGCTTGTTGAAAGGGAGCTTATTGATGTGGGGGTATTGCTGAAACATGGCTGGACACCACGCATGAAGGGGCAGTCAACCTTCCCAAGGTTTTAATCTATTAGGAAAGATAGAGCAAACGGGAGGGAGGAGGATGTGTCTGTATAAAGGATAATATGAAGGGCAAATTGAAGAGGAATCAGGCGGAGTACAAATATGTGGAAACTTGGGGGGTGGAAATACAAGGGGGAAAAATACAAAAAATTTTATTTTTTGGTTAATCAATAGACCCCCAAACATCACGAGGAGATAGAAGAACAATGCAAAATCAAATGGCGCGGGCAGCACAGGCAAGTACAGTATAAAAATGGGGACTTTAAATTTTCCCAGGGTTGACTCGGTCTGGGTTTTGCATCAACTGAAAAAGGGAAGGAAGTTCCTCAAACTTTAGAGGATAATTTTTTGGGCATTTGGGAGGGAAACCCCTAAATGATGCTCTGTTACCCGGGGAATTTTAACAAAACAGAACTAGTCGGACGGTCACGGTTTCTAAAATCTTTGGGAACAGTGACCTAAATAATTCATTTTAGCATAAACTGGGGAAAAAAAAAAAAAGAGCAGGAAGGAAAAACATTTTAATTTTAAAAAATGCCAAATTTTTTTATTGAGGGGTGCAATACAGGACCTAACTGGGAGCAGCTATTACAAATGGTGATATAAAGCCCAAATGGGGGGGCATTAAATATACTTTTTTTGGGGAAATTTTGCAAAATAATTCCTAGGGGAACAAAATAGGCGACTAAAACTAAAACCAAAATGGCTTCTACCTTTTTTAAGAGGGGAAAAAACAATAAAAAAAGGGGATTTAAAAATATAAGCAGAGGGGGCGGGATCAGCCTTTGAAAATTAAAGAGAGCTTAATAAAATCTGTAAAAAAAAAGGGAAAAAACCAAAAATTTAAAAAAAGGCAGGTGGGGCCCAAAGGGCTGCAAGACTAACCCCAAAAAATATTTAAGCTTAAATGCCAAAAATCCAAATCAAGCAATAGGACCCCTTAAAAACCTTTTATGGGGAGCAAGAAAGGCAGAGGAACAGTTTACTCATTTTATACTACAACGAAAAAAAAAATAGTTTTATGGGGTGGGGCCAATGCAGAAGTAGGTGGTCAGTACTGTTAATACATCATCTGCTATAATGAATTGCTCAGTGTAAAAAAGTCAAAAACCAAATTAAATAAACGAAAGTGAACAAGGCCCAGGCCCTGATGGCATTACCCAAGAGTTCTTAAAGAGCCAGCTCGTTATCCGGCCCCTGTACATGAAAATTTTAGAGATTCCCTGGTGACTGTATAGACCCGGAACTTTGGGGCAAGGCAAATGTAGTTCCCTCTTCAAAAAGGGTTTTCCCAAATCTTGACCAGGAATTATAGACCATGGTTTTTAAAATCGTTGTGGGAAAATGTTTGAGGGCTCAAAGGGACTATATACAGGAGTAATGACAAAAACAATTTATAGTATTGCCACATGGATTTTCTAAGACGGGAAACTCAGACCAAAACTGACTGTTTTTTTTGAGGGGGTGAGAAAGTCCCCGTTTTGATGGTGTGCCGCAGGGGTCAGATTAGGCCCCTTATTTAAAGTATTTAAACGATATATGGAAGGATCGAAAGCACAGTTTTTGTTTTTGCAGATTACACCAAGCTACAGGGGATGCAATCAAAGGAAATGCTATAAATTCAAGCAGACCTGGGCACACGATGTTGGGCATCCACCCCCTTGGCAAATGGGGGCAATGTGGGTAAAAAATAAGGTTTTTGCATCTGGGAAAATAATCTACAGGCATCTAGTCCCCAGGGGAGAAAATTGGGGAATCCCTGTTAGAAAGATCTGGCATTCTTTAATCAAAGACACAGAAAAAAGCATGCAAGTCCTCACGCCCTAGGGGAAATAAGTATTGGCGTGAATTTAAAAGAGGGGGACTCGCGGGACAAGGATTTAATTCTACCCTGTACAAACATTTTGCGTCCTCACTTTGAAATGCTTTCATTCTGGGCCCCATTTATAAAAATGAATGGAGTGGAGAAGACAAAGACACAACCAAACTTTTAAAGGGGAAGGCATCTTAGTTTTGAGGGGAGGGTTTGTAGAATTTTAAATTATTTAGTCTTTGAAAAGACGGCTTCGGGGGACAATTAATTTTATATAAATATTAAAAGGTCCCTAAAAAAGTATGGGAAAAATTTTTTCAAGTAAGCCCCCCAAAAACATGGGACATTCCCTTTGACTAGAGAAAAAAGGATTCAATCTCCAGAGAAAAGCGTTTTTCACTTAAGAACTGTGAATCTGTGGGAAAAGCCTGCCTGAGGGGCTGGTCACACAGAACTGTAAGAGTTTCAAGAAAGGCAAGATACCTTTCCTGGAACTAAAGAATATTAAAGCTATGTAGCCATGAAAATTTTTACTGGCTGGTGGAGGTTTTGGGGTAGAGATACGGTCCCACTGAGCAGATTGGGTTTATGCCTTTTTGGTTTTTAGGTAATTTACCAGTGGTGAGGCGGGCATGTGTCCTTGTCTCTCTCCCACCGCCCACATTTTCCCCCCCTTGGGTTGAACTTGATGGACACGTGTTTTTTTTTCAACCGTACAAAATGTAACAAAAAACCTTTATTTAAATAAACGGGCCCCAAAAACATCCCCCCTTTACCATTGTATTAAAAAAAATGGGTCCAACACTGGGCAAATTTCACCCCGTCTTTGGGAAATTTAAGGGGAAACCTATAAAATACAAAATTTGGTTGACAGCTATCTAAAGTGCAGAGGGCAGCAGAAATACTAAATATGTCTCTATAGATAGAAAGACTCCCCTTTTTAAATAGGTAGCCCCCCCCAAATTTGTTGCAAAATCCAACTATTTGGGTAGGGGAACCCCCTCCAATTGGTTTAAGGTCACCGGGGTTATGCAGTACCAAAAATAAGGAAGCCCCCGTTAGGCAAGGGCCCCAGGAACACATAGAAAAGCTTTACGTTGTCATGGCCCCACGTAGGAATATATGTAGGCTCGCAACCTCACAGATAGGTACGTAAACATGAAAATGACAAGCCCACAGGTAGGTAGGTCAGGCAGGGCCACAGGTAAGGGCTTCTGATTGGTGGATAAGCAGGGCCCCACGAAGGTAGGCAAGGCCTTAGGTAGATAGGTAGACTCCCATTAGATAGGTAGTAGGCCCTAAGCAGGTAGGCCCCATGCAGGTTAGTGGGTAGGCCCAAGGTAGGTAACAGTCTTCAGGTAGGTAGGCCTCAGGAAAGGAGGTCGGTAGGGCTCAGGAAGGTAGGTAAGGCCTTAGAAAAGGAGATTGGTAGGCCCCAGGATGAGAAAATGGTAGGCCTTAAATAGGTAGGGTGGAAGGCTCCAGGTAGGTTGGAAGGCTCCAGGTAGGTAGGTAAGCGGTAGGCCCCAGTAAGGTAAGCAGGTGGTAGGTAGGCCCCATCTAGGTAGGTAGGTGGTAAAGAGGCCTGGGTTAGATATTTAGATAGGCCCCAGGTAGGCGATCAAGAGGTCCCATGTAGGGCCGCATCACATCTCTGCATACCCCCGATGAGCGGCAGGCCGGCGGCGCAATGTGACGTCATCACACTACCTGCGTCAGGTCGCACAGCTAACATCTGGTAGGCCTGAGGGTATGTTCACACAAAGTATTGCGGCACGCACAGTATGTGCTGCAATACATCATGTGTTACGGGAACTCGCGCTAATACGCGCGTATTTCCGCGGCACAGGGGGGGGGGGGGAGTAGCCCACTGACCCCATTGACATTCATTACTCGCGGCGCGTATAATTGACGTCACTTATCGATTGTACGAGCAGGGAGAGGAGGCGTAATAAATAGTTCTCAATGATAACTATAGATCACCGTAATTTGGCGCGCATCTCGCTCGTATTAGAGCGCAAATACGACGCAAAATGCGTGGCGAATTTACGCCGTGTGAACATAGCCTAAGGCCATATAGTGGGGAGGGGCGCCGGCGTTTTAACCATTTCCGCATAAACTGGTAAATAGACTGTGCAGAGGCGGTGACTGAGGACTATTGGACATCCCTCTGAATGCTTGGGGCAGAGGGCCCGGGTGGTCAACGGCAGGATGCCTGGTCCACATAGCAGGCGCCACTGTAACTGTATATGAGTGTGTGGATATATATATATGTGCATATACATGTATCTATCATAGTCTTTCAGCATGACACCATTAAGCTTCCCAGCTCTGCCGTGTTCGCTGACTTCTCCTTCCTCACACTTCTTCCATCCCACATGCCGCACGTAGCCCCCGCTCCCTTCATCACAAGGCAGAGCGATCGTTGACATGACGCATGCGCAGGCAAATCTCGCGTCGCCAGTAATTACTGGAGAAGCGAGACTTCTCTGCGCATGCGTGGTTCGCTGCTGGGGATGCGCCGGGAAGTGTCGAGTCCCCAGCAGCGATCGGCGGTGAGCACGGTGAGTTCCCGAGAGGCGCTGGGACTTGTGGTCCCACCGCCCCCCCAGCCCGGGCATCAGCACAGAGCTACATCGAGTTCTGAGGCGATCGCCTGAGACGTGCTAAGTGTCTTGTCATTGGCTGCCAGTGCGGGATCCATCAATGTCACGTTGGACAGATCCCCGCATAACTGTGTACTCGATCCTCTGTCTAGTTCTAGAATGTGGCCGGTGGTCGCATTGTGTGCTTGTGTTGTGTCCGTGTCGTGTGTGATGAGCCCGATCTTCTCGGTAATCTGGACTCCTCATTCTCCACAAGTCTCCGCGTTACTATTGATCAGATCTCCCGATCGCTGGGTCGTGCCTGGAGTTGGCATTGCTCGGGGGCACTTAGCCTGCACCATTACATACATCAGCTATTCTCCGCTGCTGTGACCCCATTGAATGTGCTGCAGGCTCTGGATTACATAATCCTTCACTTCCCATTTCTGGAGGTTGCGGGCTATTCCTGAAGGATTATGTAATCCAGTTTATTTGGCTCAGGATTCCCTCTTTCTTCAAGTGGAGGCCCTTCTAGTCCGTGCCCACATGGCCCTTGGGTCATCCTTCTGGTTATTCTCCAAAAACAGCATTTGATCCTGTGGTAGAGGAGCAGCAGAGCCTCCTGACAGCTAAAGAGCGCCTGTTTGGCCAAAAATAAAGCTTATAGTCATGCCCCAAGCTCATTATCGCCCTAATAACATAGTAGATAAGATTGGAAATAGACACCGGTCATCGAGTGCAACCTATTGTCTGCTCAGGAGTGACATGAGATGAGGATCTCTGTAGATCTTGTTAGTGGTGGCGCCTATGATCTATCCCTGTGTTGGCCCATTCTCTGACCTGTGAGCTGCCTGAATTCGGTGTGTAATCCAGCATCCAATGGAACAGGATGTGCCATCGTGTATGACCCCGTCTCCGGAGCCTACTCGATCCTGAGACAAAAGGGAGCTACATCTGGTCTAGCAGTGTGGCCCCTGCACTGGTTCTCCCCACACAGCCAGGATTGGTGGTGCTTTCAGACAGGGCTGTGGAGTCGGCAAACCAAAGCCCCGACTCCGACTCCTCAATTTCCCAAACCTCCGACTCCTGACTCCCTCGTACATGGCGCATGTTTAAGTGATAACTTTAGTGTAGTAAAATGGTAACATCAGGCTGTTTATCACCTTATGATACAATAATCAAGCTACTTAGCTAGAACAGAACTGACAAGCAAAATGTTAACAATGTTTTGATCTTTTGAACACTTGTGGTAGAGTGAAGAAAAAGCTGTTATTTGTATCCAAGTCCAGTCTGCACCAACATTGGGAATGTGTAGAAGAGATCTGGGATCAGATTTTAATCAAGACCTGCTTGAATCTGATTCAGAGCCCAGAAGGATTCAGCAGTATTGAAAACCAAAAGGTGGATTTCCAAATAACTACAAGATAATAAAAATTAACATTTTTATTTTTAGGAGCAAAACAGTAACAATGCAGTTACAGTAAAGAATCTGCAGAACTAATCAGATGCTAAATACTTGCAAGTCAAATTTATGCATAAGATATGCAAGATGTATATAAAATTACAGTAGCCTCATGTGCAAAGCTGGAGAGATATGGAATCTGATAGTCACAAGTTCAAACCACTGTTACCATTTTGCTTGTCAGTGTAAAATATATTTATTGGGTAGGACTTTAGAACACAAAAAAATTGTAAATATGCAAAACACTGCAGGAACATTTGTGGAGTCTCTGAATTTGTTCTGAGAAATCATATTGCCTCCATCAGATCCTGCACACATGACCTCACATCAGATCTCATTATTTCCAGGCTAGAGAACGGCCTCTCTACACTAACTTGGCTTGGGGGCAAATCAGTGACCACAAGGGCAACATCTCATCTAACGATGTCAGGGTATAAAGGAATTGCCTCAGCCACAGTCAGTTTAGATGAATAGTTGAACTCTTCTACTTCTTTGAAAGCAGGTGAAACATTTTGCTGAAATCTGTTTGCCCTGGAGCAGAATCTTTTCCCCTGGGACAGCGCTTTGCCTGCTCCATGTCATCACTTACACTCCTCATGTGATCAGGCTGAAGATATGGGAGCAGTAGCACTGGCCGGACCCAATTCCTCTTGCTCTTTGCACTGCATCGACCAAACTGGGCCAACTGCTTATATATGTTGGGAGTCGGTCCCTTTTATGACGACTCCGACTCCTGCAAAATAGACACAGACTCCAAGACTCCCGACTCTACAGCCCTGCTTTCAGAAGACTGATCCAAACCCGAGCACAGGGTGATGGCATATGGTAGGTGCATGCCATCTCCTTATGATATGGGGCGAACTCCTTAAAGGCTTTTCCATGTTGTTTAAAATTGATGTAATGCTGTAAGGTCTCAAGTAAGACAAAATTTACTCACATACCTCCGGTCCCCGATCCAGCGCTGGCTCTCCCTGGTCTTCTGTTGACGTGCCAACACGTCTGCACCCGGCGCGAGCCAGCGCTGGATCAGGGACTGGAGTTAGAGTGTAAGGATTTTTTTTTGTTTTAGAAGCACCCTTCGAGCATTGCCTCCGTTTTTAAATAACCTGGACAGACCCTTGAACCTTTTCAGGACTCTAAGGCTATGTTCAAACGGCTTATTTTGGGACGCATTTCGCCATGTATTGAGAGTGTACTGTGCTCTAACACAAGCGAAATGCGCCCCAATCATTACGGTAATCCACAGTTCTCATAGAGAACAAGGGATTACGCCTCCTCCCCGCGTATAAAATACGATCGTATTGTAGGTGCTGGGAGATAATTGACATGTCAGCTATATGCGCTCCCTGAGGAGTTGCAGCTCCCGAGCGCCGATAGTGATTCGAGTATAAGCCGAGTCATTTTTTGTGCTGAAAAACTCGGCTTATACTCGAGTATATACGGCATCTTTTCAGTGGTATTCTAATTTTGAAGATCTCTATTTAATAAGGCCCGTTCACCACGGGTATAATCACGTCGGATTTGCAACCGGTTGCGCTCGCAATTTCCCGGGGTGAAAAAAGGGGCGGGAGCGGGGGGGCCGGAGCGCGGCGGGAGCAGCCCGCCTGCCCCATAGACAATGCATTATCTACGGCCTCCGCGCCGTAAATAATGTGCAGTCACTTTCCCCCCCCCTCGGGGATTCGCCGAGCGGGGAGGAGCGACGGAATCCACGTTCCTATGAGAAAGGTGGATTACCGTAATTTTTTCCCGAGGGTTGGCCCGTAATGCAGCGCAAATCCGGCGGGGTACGGGCCCCCAAACCCGGACAAATAAGCCGTGGAACGAGGCCTAAAGTTCATGCTTGGGGTGGTTTTTTGTACATGAAGAGTCGATCGCAAAAGCACTCATTTTAGTTCTCCCATTTCCCGCTTACTGAATTTTTTTCCCCTCCCCTATTTTTCGGGCTTTAAAAAGGGGCCCAAAAAGCCTATGATTTTTTCCCGAAATCGAAAATGCGCCTTTTAAATCCGATCGCCCTTTAAAATGAATCAGTTCCACTTGGGTTTTGTTCAAACGTATTTACACTAATTTAGTGACACTTATTTTTAAACGTTTGTAACTGATTTCCATCAAATAGTTCCAACCCTTACAAATCAGTTGCAAATAATGTCACTAAAGGGAGGTCACAGGTGATTTCGAACGATTCACGTCGGATTTCCCTTTTAAATCGTTTCCCAAAACATTGAAAAACAGTTGCAAATAAGCTTCACTAAAGGGTTGTTCACACGGCTTAATTGCGGGAACGTAATTTCGCCCGCAATTACGCCGTGTGGGGGGGCGGGAGCGGGGGCGTAAGCAGGGGGCCGGCACTTCGCGGCCCAATTGACTTCACTGCTAGCGGCGGTATACGCCCTAGAAGTGACATGTCAATTATCTCCCCGCCCGGCGGCTTCCCGGGGGGGGAGAGGGAGACGTAATCCATAGTTTCTCTATGAGAAACTGTGAATTACCGTAATGAATGGGCCGTTTTCGGCCCGTAATTGGCGCACTTCGGCGCGAAATAGGGGCCCGAAAACGGCCCATTTTAAGCGGGTGAACATGGCCTAAGTGTGGCACGTATTTCGCGATACGGCACGGAAATTTTGTACATGTATTGGGCTTTTGTTACAACTTTAACCCAAATTGAGAGTTATTGTGAAAGTGTTTTAAATGAAGCTTGTCTTCGGTCTGAGCTTTGTTTCATTTAATGTTCCGCGCCTTAGGCCTCGTTCACACGGCTTATTTGGGCACGGATTGCGCCGTACTCCGCGCCGGATTTGCGCTTCAGTACGGCGCCAATCCGTTCCCTGTCATTACGGTAATCCCTTGCTCTATAGAGAACAGTGGATTCCGTCGCTCCTCCCGCTCGGCGAATACCGCCGTGGGGGGGGAAGGGACATGCACATTATTTAAATGCGCGTACAGCCGTAAAACAATGGGATTGTCTATGGGGCCCGGGGGCGGCGCCCCCGCCGCGCTCCGGCCCCGCCCCCGCCGCCCGTTTCCGGCGGTTTTTTTGAGCTCATATTACGGCTCACAAATCCGTCGGAAATAAGCCGTGTGACCCCGGCCTTATAATCCAGTGCGCCTTATATATGAACCAAAAAGACGTTAACAGGTGTCATTGAAAATGCGCCTTATAATCCGAAAATACGGTAATTTATGTATTAGGCCGTGTTCACACGGCTTATTCCCGACGGATTTGTGCGCCGTATTGAGCGCACAAATCCGCCGCGAATAAGGGGCGGGGCTCGGCGGGGGCGCCGCTCCCGGCCCCATAGACAATGCATTGTTTACGGCGCGTCCGCGCCGTAAATAATGTGCATGCACTTTCTCCCCCCGCGGGGGTTTTTCCGAGGGGGGAGGGCGACGGAATCCACTGTTTCTATAAGCAGTGGATTCCCGCAATTACCCACGGTTTGGGCGCCGATTAAAGCGCAACCGGCGGATCGGCCAACCGTTGCAAATAACCGTTGAACGCCTTAGTGTTTTTCGAAACAGTCTCCATATATCTCAGCCTGTACTTTTCTATAGTAAAAGTACATTTTCATTCCTTTTTTGATGAAATCAAACAATTTACCGCACCTATTAATTTCTTAAAATAGCCCAGCTGCCCTTCCTGAAGACTTTCCACACTAATGGGGAAGTGGTTGTGATGTTTGCAAATGGTCTCTTTTTCATTTGTAATGTGATACATTAAAGCAGGGTGCAAGTAAATGCAGACCATTGTTCTCTGTTGGCAGCCATGATTACTATGAAGTCCAGAGAAATGTCTGCCCCTGTGATCACTACCAATCTCCCATAATGGGAACCAGAGATGTGTATATAGTTACATTTGTGAGTGATGTCGACACTTCTTTGTGGAAGCTTTGCTTGTGTAAGGTTTTCGTATTTCAGTCGAGCCCCCCTTTCAGGTGTAGCAAACGGGTTGTATAAATTTTTAGACTCATAGTTTCTGTACACTGCGCGAGTTTTAAACATGACTGTAAGGGTTTAAAATTGGGATAATGAATCTATTAAAACTGGATACGTGTCGGAGCAGCATTACTTATATGCTGTGCACACATTTCATTTTTTACTTTCTATAGTTCCTCATGTATTTGTTACTTTTTATTGTTGAGTGCATTCAAGTATTAGAAAGTGCATGCATGACCACTGTAGCCAATTACATAACCAATAATTCATACATATCACTTGATGGACTGTCTACAGCAGCGGCTCCCAAAGTTATTTGGCATATCACCCTCGTTATGTAAAAAAAATATTACTTGGCACCCCATGGAAACCTTTCTTCTATAAAGGAGCTGCACAACGCCCTTCCAGAATATACATTAAATTTGAAAAAAGGAGATGTACAGCTCCTATAGCACCACATGTGCCTGCTAATTAGCCACTGGGCTCTCTGGGCATCTAGTACTATAGGAGCTGCCTATCTACTTCCCCACCATCTACCTACATTATAACAGCAGAAGCCACCCACCCACCTCTGCTAACAGAGAAAGAGCTGCCCACTCACTCCCTTGAACAGAGCTGGAGTTGCTCACCTGCTTTTTTTTTTAAAAGAGCAGGAACTACTTACCTGTCTGCTATAGCAGAGCAGGAGCCGCACACCTGCCTTCCCTAGCAGAGCAAGAGCCGCCCACCTGCCTTCCCTAGCAGAGCAGGAGCCGCCCACCTACCTTCCCTAACAGAGCAGGAGCCGCCCTCCTGCCTTCCCTAACAGAGCAGGAGCCGCCCACCTACCTTCCCTAACAGAGCAGGAGCCGCCCACCTTCCTTCCCTAACAGAGCAGGAGTTGCCCACCTGCCTTCCCTATCAGAGCACCAGCCGCCCACCTGCCTTCCCTAACAGAGCAGGAGCCGCCCACCTCCCTTCCATAGCAGAGCAGGAGTAGCCCACCTGCCTTCCCTATCAGAGCAGCAGCCGCCCACCTGCCTTCCTTAACAGAGCAGGAGCCGCCCACCTGCCTTCCCTAACCGAGCAGCAGCCGCCCCCCTGCCTTCCCAACAAGCAGGACCCGCCCCCTGCCTTCCCTAACAAGCGGGAGTTGCCCCCCTACCCCCCAAAACCGAGCACAAGCCCACCTGCCTTCCCTAACAGAGCAGGAGCCGTCTCCCCTAAAGAGCAGGAACCACCTACCTGCCTCCCCTAACAAAGCAGGAACCACCCACCTATCTCCGCAACAGAGAGAAGCCCCACCTCCCCCCCCTTACAAGCAGGACCGTCCCCCCCAAGGCTAGTTCACACGGTTTAAAAATGGGCCTATTTCGGTCCGTAATTAGCGCCGGAGTGCGCCAATTACGGGGCAAAACTCCCATCATTACGGTAATTCACAGTTCTCATAGAGAACAGGATTACGTCTCCTCTCCCCCCCCCGGGAAGAAAAAGGGCTGAATGGGGGCGTGACGGGGGGGGGGCCGGAGCGCGGCGGTGGCGCCGCTACCCGGCCCCCATAGACCAGGTTCCCCAACCCCATTCCTTAAGGCACACCAACAGGTATGTTTTCAGGATCTCCCACAGAATGCATGCAAAAATGATACCCTGTGCAGAATGCACACAAAAAATACTTCACCTGTGCAATGCTAAAAAGCCAAAAACCCTGACCTGTTGGTTCCCTTTTGAGGACTGGGGTTGGGAACCTCTGCCAAGACAAGCATTGTTTACGGGGTGTCCGCGCCGAAATAATGTGCAAGTAACTTTTCTCCCCCCGCGGCGGATTCGCCGAGCGGGGAGGGGAGCGACGGAATCCACTGTATCTCTATGAGAGCAGTGGATTACCGTAATTACTCCGACGGATTGGCGCCGTAACTAAAAGCGCAAATCCGGTGCGCAGTACGGCACCAATCCGCGGCAAAATAAGCCGTGTGAACGAGGCCTTAGACGACAGGTGAACCCTATAGAAACATTTCTTTGTGCTTTCACCGCTCCCTTAGTATTTTTTTCATCAATAAGATTTTTATTGAAAATTTTTTCAAACAAATTGATAACAATCGGCATATAGTGCAAGCCATATGTTTCAATAGAATGGGAGAGCAGTACAATCGATTTAGTACAAGGGCTCATTGTAAATACATATATGCCAAAATATGAACATAGACAAAATCATTTTAGAAAATCAATCTGATATTGCAGAGTAATAACCTACATAAACCTCAAACAACTAATGTAGGGGGATGAACGGAGAGAGAGAGGAAGGGGGAATGTCACACCAGTAGCCCATCATGGAAAACTTAGGCCCTGTTCACACGACGGATTTGGCCGCGGTTATGGCTGCGGGTCCGACGCGGTTTCCGCGGCCAAAACCGCGTCCAAATCGCGCCTAGTTTAACATGGTTTCCTATTGGAAACCGTGTTAATATTCACACGCCGCGGGTTAGGCCGCTGCTTTGGGTCCGCGGTCTTGCCGCATGTGTTTGAGAACTCTCCATGTCAATTCTTTTGGGAGGGAGTCCTCAGCGCCCGCGCGCGTTTGCCCCCTGCCTCTAATTGCATGGGCAAACCCTCCGCGCAAACCCGCCCCAATCTGCCCCACTTGCGCCACGGCCAGCACCTGCGCCGCAAACCCGCGTCGGGAGACGTGAGTTTGCGACGAGGTTAGGACGAGATTTGTCCACGGGAGCCGCGCCGAAAGCCGCGGCCAAATCCGTCGCGTAAACGGGGTCTTATAGTTATTGGTCCCAAAGCACCAAGGTTAATTCATGTCCTGCTTACTCTTCATACTTTTATTTTTTTTCACCCCTTTTACTCCAATTGTACCCAATGCTGCTACTGTCCCGTCCTGGGCGCTTTGGGAGCAGTGGTCTACGGCAGGCATCCTCAAACTGCGGCCCTCCAGCTGTTGGGAAACTACAACTCCCATCATGCATTTATATCATCTATAACAGTGGGAATGATGGAGGTTCTAGTTTCCCAACAGCTGGAGGGCCGCAGTTTGAGGGTGCCTGGTCTACGGTATCCACACAAGCTGCAGTAAGATCTCTCAGCTGCAGTTGACCTACTTACTGACAGTTTCCAGGAAGCAATAGAATTTTTTATACTGCAAAATAGCATAACATTGTAATGAAATCTAAGTTTCTATATACAAAGGTGATAGATACATATTGGAGCTCTTCATTAGGAGTGGATAAATTAGTGAAAAAAAATGCAATCAAAACTTTTTTATGAAAGTCCACAACACATTTACAAAAAAGACTGTATAAATTAATTTTCTTGTTAAAACATAAAATAAACACTTCAGGTATTGACATGACCATAATAACGCATTCATTTAACATATCATTTACTGTAGAATTGAAATGATGTAAATAATAATAATAATCTTTATATATAGCGCCAACATATTCCGCAGCACTTTACAATGTAGAGGGAATAAGCACAGACAAACCAGACATTACATTATAAAAAAGCTACTGACAAATGAGACACGAGGTGTGAGGGCCCTGCTCGCAAGAGCTTACAATCTATTAGGGTGTATGGGTGAAACAAAGGGTGACAAGTGCTTGGTTTACAATGGTCCAGCCATGTTACATAAATAGTGGGTAGTATACATAAAATGTGGATGAACCTGCCATCCCAACCATACATCTATATACAGATAAGTGCCTGTGGGTGCCAAAGTGCAGGAAGTGACGAATGTGTGACAGAATTGGGGGGGTTAACAATTAGGGATCTTGATAGGCTTGTCTTAAGAAGATGAGTTTTCAGAGCGCACTTGTGAGTGTGAAAAACATCAAAATCACGTTTTTCTATTTACATGGGAGGTGAAAACTTCTAATGACCGTGCCATCATTTTTCTCACCCCATCCAAAAAAAAAAAGAAAAAAGTCCAATTTTACCTGCGTTATAGACACAACATTATACCCACATCAACAAAAACAGAGGAACAAATGAAACAGGCTTGGTCATTGAGGGGCTGACTGCTAGGTACACATATATATATATATTTGAAACCAGGAGTTTAACATACACTATATAAAAAGACATTGATGCATGTTTTTCTCACTATCTGACATGAAATCAGAATAAACCTTACCCGTTTTAGGTCAATTAGGAACCAAAATTATTTATATTTGCCAAATGCCAGAATAATGAGAGAGAGAATTTTAAGGCATTTTTATTACTTTCTGCAAAGTCAAAAGTTTACATACATTTCATTAGTATTTTTTAGCATTGCCCTTAAACTGTATGTCTTGGGTCAAACATTTTGGTTATCCTTCCACAAGCTTCTCACAATAGTTGGTAGGAATTTTGGCCCATTCCTACTGACAGAACTGGTGTAACTGAGCCATGTTTGTAGGTCGTCTTGCTCACTCCTGCCTTTTCGGCTTTGCCCATAAATTTTCAGTAGGATTGAGATCAGTGCTTTGTGATGGCCACTCCAAAACATTGACTTGGTTATCCTTTAGGCCCCTTTGTAAACAATTTGGCAGTATGCTTCGGCTCATTGTCCATTTGGAAGACCCATTTGCACTCAAGATTTAACTTCCTGGCTGATGTCTTGAAATATTGCTTCAGTATTGCCACATAATCTTCATCCCTCATGATGGCATCTATTTTGTGAAATGCACCAGTCCCTCCTGCAGCAAAACAACCCCACAACATGATGCTGCCACTCCCATGTTTCACAGTTGGAATGGAGTTCATAGGCTTCCAAGCTTCTCCCTTTTTCCTCCAAATGTAACGATGGTCATCTTGACCAAACAGTTCATTCTTAGTTTTGTCAGACCACAGCACATGTCCAGAACTGTAGCTCTTTGTTCCTGTGTGCATTTGCAAGCATTTATCTGGCTTTTATATGTTTCTTTTGGAGTAATGGCTCCTTCCTGGCAGAGTGGCCGTTCAGCCCATGTTGATACAGTACTCGTTTCATGGTCGCTAATGACACAATCTTACCAGCTTCCTCCAGTATCTTCACAAGGTCTTTTGCTTTTGTTATTGGGTTGATATGCACATGTTGGACAGAAGCACATTCATCTCTGAGATACAGAACCCTTCCTCTTCCTGAGCAGTATAACTGGATATTCCCATCTTGTTTGTACTTGTGTATAATTGTTTGTATAGATGAACGAGGCACCTTCAGGTATCTGGAAATTGCACCCAAGGATAAACCAGACTTGTGCAAGTCCACAATTCTCTTCCTAATATCTTGGCTGATTTCTTTAGACTTTCCCATGATGTTACACACAGAAGCAGTGTGTTTCTGGTGTGCATAAAAAAACATCAATAATCTATTTAACTCAGATGTTGCCGATAAACCTATCAGATGCTTCCAAAGACATGACATCCTCATATGGGCTGTCCCAAATTGTTTAAAGTCATAGTAATCCTAATGTATGTAAACTTTGGACTTTGCAGAAAGTAATAAAAATGCCTTAAATTCTCATTATTCTGGCATTTGGCAAATATAAATAATTTTGGTTCCTAATTTACCTAAAACAGGTGAGGTTTATTCTGATTTCATGTCAGATAGTAGAATAGTGAAGAAATCAGGCGATACCTTTTAGAGGCTAACTGAGTATATTTGATAGTGAGCTTTCGAGAGGACTAGCTCTCTTCCATGTCAGATAGCGAGCAAAACATGCAGAGGTGTCTTTTTCTATTGTGTATGTAAACTTCTGGCTTCCACTATATTATATATTATAATATATTATTATATATGATATATATATATATAATTTATATAACATATAAATATATATATATTATATAATTTATATATATATTATACATAGATCTATCTATCTCTATCTATCTTATACACACACATTACTTATCTATGTTATCATCTGTTCATCTATCTCTCTGTTTACCTACTTATCTATCTACCTGTTTCTCTATCTATGTATCTTGTCTATCTGTTTACCGTAACTTATCTATTTATCTATCTCTGTCTGTCTATCTGTATGTCTATCTGTGTCTCTGTTTGTCTATCTATATGTCTGTCTGTCTATTATCTATATTCTATAGTATATAGTCTATATTACTATATTATATATATATATATATATTATATATATATATAATATATATATATTATATATATATATATATATATATATATATATATATATTTATAAACAGCTGGGTGGTGGTGATCCGTGCAGCTCAGTGAGGTCCTGGACGTGTGACTGTATCAGCCGGTGTCAGTATGGACCGGATGTCACTACTGAAGTCAATGATTGATGCTTCCCAGCTCAGCAAGGCCAGGTGGGGGCTAAAAGCCCTGTTGATGCAGGGACGGCTGTGATTTCATCTGGGAGTCCATGAGCTTTTGTTATTTTTAGGCATGTGCAGCTTTTATCGACCGTTATTCTAAAAACTCGGAAAACCTCTTTAAAACAATAGTCTTCTTGTCAGATGAAATCCCTTGTTAAACCCGTTTAAGCCATAGGTATGTTTGAGTATTCGCTCCACAGCTAAATGAAGTCTTTTTGTCCAATTGCTGTGTGTAGAATGAGTCATTGTCTCCTGATTGCTCATTTATTACAGTCATTTGCAGCATCGTATAGTATAGTCATGACTTTGTCACTCTTTGATGTTTTTGCTTGTCAGGTTGTAAATCAGTCTTGTCAGACTCCCTAGAAATCCCTCATTTATGAATGTAGATGTGTTGTGGATGTTTTTTATTCACATTATTTTATTATTATTTTATTTCTTTATATAGCGCCATTATATTCCACAGCGCTGTACAAAGATTGTCATTACTCTCATTGCTCCCTGTCCCCATTGGAGCGCACAATCACATTAACCTAGGTTTTTTTCGAGTGTAGGGGAAACAGAAGTACCCGAAGGAGACCAAATAAATACGAGGAGAACAAACAAACTCCTTGCAGATGTTGGCCTTGGGGGGATTTGGACCAAGGACGCAGCACTGCAAGGCAACAGTCCTAACCACTAAGCCACTGTGCTGCCCAATTCACATTGTATAATGGGTGTACTAGAATATGCAGTTTGCTGGATCTCACCTGATAGAGACAGTCTATAATGTTATAAGTCCTTGAGAGGCTATAGCCAATTATAAGCTGCTCTTGTGCGACCAGTACAGATTAGCTTTATTATAATATCATGTAAGGAGAGTGAGTTTATAGAAGTTGAAACATAAGGGATAATATACATGGACAGCTGCATAACATTACATATACCGTAATACTTTATATTGCAAAATGGTGCAAAGAAAAATATAGGATCCTTTGTATGGATTTGGTGAAATATAGCAGGAAAGTGCTTAAATAGTAATTCCTTATTATTATTTTTTTCCATTTATCTCTCATGATTTCCAATATTGCATATATAGGACCACAACAAATTCTGAATTTCCATCTACTGTCCTGTAAATTTGACAACAGGCTACTGGTTATTTTATCACCATTAAAGGGGTGTTCTCACCATGCTGTTTCAGGCTCCTGTTTCCTGTTGCGACTGTGGGTGGGTATATAGCATTGACTGAAATTTCAGCTGTTATTCCTAGCTGAGCCTGTTAGAGGACATTGGTAATGGATGGGTGTTAACAGCGGGGCATACCTGTGTACGCTGCTATATACCTGCTGTTGAAAGTACGCACTGGCCAGAGCATCCTTTCAACAGCGCTCCCATGCACTTCCACTTTCCTGGTGCGTAAGCGCCAGAAAAAATTGACAAGTCATGCCGGGGAATACATCAGAAAATCATAGCACTCGATGAGTGCTATGATTTTTCCGTAATTGCGGGGCGTACTTCGGGCGCTTTGCAGCACAATTACGCACCAAGGTACACCCCACAATTATGCCATGTGAATATACCCTAAGAACAACTCCTGTGCTGCTGATACGATACAGCAGGGAGTGATATCACCATTCTGACCATTCCGACCAGGGCTGCTTTTAGCACAGGGATATGGTTGGTAACCTACAGAAGTCTGTGTACACAAGCAGGAGGTAAGAACTGTTCTGGCTTTGATATGAAGCAAAATCAGAACAGCAATGCATTTGGTAGTACTTTGTATTTACTTTTGCCTACATGTTTAAAGCCAATCAATGTGTTAAAAATAACCCTTTAAGGTGGATATGTAACCTGAACAGGCCATTTATGGCAAATCGGTAGGACCCTATCTTTGGGATCCACACCAGGACTGTGGAGTCAGGAAGCCAAAGCTCCAACTCCGATCCTCAATTGGAGCATGTTTAAGTGATAACTTTACTGTAGTCAAATGGTAGCATCGGGCTTTTTATCAGTTTATGATTCAATAATCAAGCTATTTATTTAGAACATAAACTGACAGGCAAAATGGTAACAATGTTTTGATCTTTTGACTTTCAGGCTCCACATCTCGCCATCCACTACAGCTTTGTACATGAGGCTACCATCATTTTATAGACAATCATCTTACCTATTTTATACATATATTTGACTTGCAAGTATTTAGCATCTGCTTAGTTCTGCAGATTCTTGTCATATAACTGCATTGTTACTATTTTGCTCCTAAAAATCAAAATGTTAATTTTTATTATTTTCTTAGTATTTGGTAAATCCACCTTTTGGCTTTCAATACTGCCTGAATCCTTCTGGGATTTGGATCAGATTCAAGCATGTCTTCACCAAAATCTGATCCCTGGTCTCTTCTACACGTTCCCAATGTGGGTGCAGACTGGACTTGGATACGAATACAGCTTCTTCTCAACCCCTACCACAGGTTCGAAGGGTGAGGTTGGGGACTATGGAGGCCAATCCAGCAACTTTACTTCATTGTCATTGAACCATTCCCTATTCAACCTTGATGTATGCTTCAGGTTGTTATCCTGGTGGAACACTATGTTGTCCTTTTCATACCCATAGTACTCGAGTGTATGAAGTAACTCATCTTGTAGGACACTCACATATAGCTCAGCATTGAGATCAACATCAATCCTGGTCAAGTATCCAACATCTTTAGCTGTGAAGCAACATCATATCATCAGGCTTCTTCCACTGAACTTGACAGTTTCTTCAATTTCTCGATCCGTTACCCATTTGCCCCCATCAGAGTCTTCTAAAGACAAGATTGAAGTCAAGGCTTCATCACCTTTTTTTTTAGGCCATCACTCCAGATCTGTGTAATGCGTATTGCATGGGACTTGCATGGACATTTATGATCTCTCTCTTACGAATCCTACAAGCCACCTCCACTGCCATGTCTATCGCGTTAGAACCAATAGACCTTGTGATGAGCAAACTTGCTCTGATATTTTGCCTGGATGTTCACCTCTTGGCTTTTGAATGGATGGACTTTATTTCATATTCTTCCAGCTGTCATGGCCTCACATGATGTAGTTTGGCAATTTTCTTAGCCCACAGACCGCAATCGATGAGCTGGATGAAGCTGTTTCTCTTTTCTTGGGAAATCTTCTTCATGGCTGCTCGAACCAGTGAACTTTTGCTTGGGAATCAGCTTCATAACACTTTTAGCTATTAGGGAATGTGAGAACAGTTTGTAATTTGTAGTAACAAGAAAAAAGATTGTTCCACCACCAGGAGCAAAACAGTAACAATGCAGTTACATGACAAGAATCTGCATAACTAAGCAAATGCTAAATAGTTGCTGGTCAAAGTTATGTATGAGATCGGCAAGATGATTGTCTATAATATGATGGTAGTCTAACGTTCAAAGCAGTAGTGGGTGGTGAGATATGGAGCCTGAAGTTCCAAAAAATTGTAAATATGCAGAACGCTGCAGTAAGTGGAAAAAACTAGTAAAACTAGTATTACCTCCATCAGATCCTCCTTCATAGATGACCTCACATCTGATCTCATTATTTCCAGGCTAGAGAACGGCCTCTCTGCACTAACTTGGGTTGGTGGCAAAGCGGTGACCACATGGGCAACATCCCTAACAATTTTGGGGTATAAAGCAATTGCCTCATGCACAGTTAGTTCTGATGAACGGTTGAACTTGTCTACTTCTTTGAAAGCAAGTTAAATATGATGTTGAAATCTGGTCAGTCTGTTTGCTATGGGAGCAGTATCTTTTCCCCTGCGACAACATTTTGCCTGCTCCATGTCATCCAAATACTTTTCTAAATTAAACTCCTCATCTGATGAGGCGGAAGATATGATAGCAGTAGCACTAGCAAGACCCAATTCCTCTTGCTCTTGACACTGCATTGATCTAACTGTATTAATTATATATTTTGGGAGTCGGAGTCAGTCCATTTTATAACGACTGTGACTCCATCAAAAATGGATTCCAACTCCGTGACTCCGACTCCACAGCCCTGATCCGCACTTACCTTAAGAACGGGCCCTCAAAAGTTTTTGGGCAGAACCGAGATGAGGTTGCGTTTGCCCGGCACTCTCCATTTATTTTAGTAGGAGTTCCGAGAACAGCTCAGCACACCGATGAGCTGAACTCACACTGAACAGAGTGGAGAGTACCATACAAAAGCAACCTCCTCTCCATTCCACAAAGAGACTTTTGGGGGTTCTCAAGATGAAATTGGGGTCACCTTGCTGTGGTAGGTGGGCTTTTACAGTTTTTATCAAAAATGTACACTAAGAACCTCAAGTTTTTTCATATATTTCATAGTAGCAGAAATGCTTTTCCAAGAAATTCTTATGTCCTTTTTGACCATTTTTTAGCTCACACGGATTAAATTGGGGAGCATTTTGAGGCATACTGCACTCTAATACGATCGAAATGCGCCCCAGTCATTACGGTAATCCACAGTTCCCATAGAGAACTATGGATTACGCCTCCTCTCCCCGGGCGTACAATACACCGCGTGGGGACATAAGTGACATGTCATTTATTCACGGCGCTTGCGCGCCGTGAGTAGTGGCAATCTCTGGTGCTGGCGGGCTGCCGGCCCTCCCACCCCGCAGGAGTACGTGCCGATCCCGAACACCCGGCGTAATTGCCTGGTGTACTGTACGCCCTGATAATTAGCCGTGTGAACATAGCCTTAGAGTGCTGCTGATGTTGTAGTAAGTTTCCCTGCAGCACCATCACAGGGTAAATGAAGTATTTCACAGTCCCTATTTAAATGAATGGGTGGTCTCTGTCATAAAGAACAGGTCAGGTCCACCAAAGTGAACGGCGCTCTTTCTAGCCGCTCTCCACTCAAGATGAGGATCCTGAGCAGGGGACTCTCTGTGTTAATTAGCAGTTCTCTAATAGGGTGCATGAAAATGGGTTTTCTAAACTGAACAACACCTCTATATTGAAAAAAAGAAATTTAATCTAAGGCTATGTTCACACGGCTTAAAATTGGACGTATTTCCAACCTATGGGGGGAAAAAGCGAGTTTTAAACCAAAAGCGTTTCATACATGTGGCCCTCTGTGTCAAACCCAGGAGATCAGGTGACCAAAGAAGTTTGCTTTTGTTTTTTTTAATGGGCAACCTTTGAAGCCACAGCCCTTTGGTCCTTCCGAGTCTTTGAGGTAGGAAACAGGGAGTGTACACTAATGCTATGTTCACACGGCTTAAAATATGTCGTATTTCAGTCCGTAATTACGCGCCGTAGTGCGTGAATTACGGCTGGAATACGGCCCAGTCATTACAGTAATCCACAGTTCTCATAGAGAACTATGGATTACGTCTCCTCTCCCTTCTCGGTGAATCCGCCGCGGGGGGAGATAGTGACATGTCATTTTTAGCGGCGTATACGCGGCGCTAATAATGATAGTCCCTCCGCTCCCGCTCCCTCCCCGTCCCCGTCCACATGCCGTAATTGCGGGCTGTAATTATGCCCCGCAAATAAGCCGTGTCAACATAGCCTTAGGCCATACTATTAAGTCCAGGTTCAACCTCTGGGAACCTCCATTGATCTTTAACCAAAGAGAGAGATTTTGCTTATTTCTTGCTAGTTTGTCAAGATTTTTCATACATTTTTGTAAAGATGACAGACAAAGCACCAATAAAACCGACATTGAAACTTGTATTCTAGGATATGTTGCAATAGTTTGTGTCTGGGACAGTTGTCATGCAGATAGTAGCTATCGGTTGGAGAACATTGGTGTAGACAATCCACAGTACACCATATTAAGAGCAAACATCTATTCTGTCCTTATAGTTGTGTGTAATAGTGGTTCCCCCAACCAGTGGCTCGTTATCCCATGCTCTGTGGCTCATCATAGGATCTGGACCCTCATCAATACTATCCTCTAAAACAGTGACCTCCAGCCACTGGCTTGGCAGCCATGTAGCTCGCCATAGAAACCCTGAGTTATGACCATAAGGCCTGAAAGCTATCAGAATTACAAACTTATCCTAATCACTAAACAATTTTAATTTGGATGTTATTAATAATGTAAATTTTTACACTTAATTATATATCAGCCAGTCGTAACAATTTTTTTCTTGCTTCTCCAAATGTAATATATCTTTCCTCCATTTTTGAGGTGAATGTGCCTCCCAGCCATCACTCAAAGTTGAATGGAGCTCAGAAGGTAAAAAAGATCGGAAACCTCTGGTATCACTTATCCGAGGATTACCTAGACTGGAGATAATTGTAGCAAATCAAGCTGTCTTCAGAACTAGATCGGTAGGCTACTTAATATGAACAAGAATTTATATTCACTGGCAGAGCTCTAGATTGGTAAAGTGTCTCCTTGAAGAGGTTTTCTCATCACAAGGATTAGCTTTAAACATGTAGGAAAAGGTAAATGAAGATTATTACCAAATATACTGCTATGTTGATTTTGTTTTGTTCGGGAGATAAAGGAGATTTTATCTTCTGCTTGTGTACACAAGTTTCTTTTGGTTACTGACTACCTCTCTCTGCCCTCTCTCTTATCTAATTGCTCCAAGCTGATGTCCTACAAGGGTGAGTCACTTCCTGCTTAGTCTTATCGCTAACACTGGAGCTTTTTTACTTATAGGGGTTTTGCCATGAAGTAAAATTGACGTGGGAAGTTTTAAAATTAAATAATAAACATTTTCACCATTTATCATTATTAAAAATTCTGAACCGTTTTTGTTTTAGCTGCTCCTTTAGTGATCCATTGCTTACAGCTGGTCTCCAGGGGATACGACCAGGGCTGAGAGCTCCTCAGTCCTGGTCGCACATGCTCAGACATCACCTCTCTTCTCAGGTAGCTACTGAGTGTTCAAACCCCAGGTGCTGTCATTCTACTTTGGACTAGTTAGTAATAAGTCAAACAGTGCAAAGCGAAAAAAGAAATCTCAATCAGGTATGTGTATTGATAAAGAGGAAAAAAAAATCCACAACTTAAATTCCTGCAGGGATTTGAACCAAGGACCCTTGTGCTGTAAAGCAAAAATGTTACCTCTGTGCTACAGTGTAGCTACTTACAATTCCATACATAAACAGACCTTTCTTTCACTATAGAGAGGAAAGGCCTGGTGATGTCATCCTGCTGAGTACCACTAAATATGCAATTCAAACAAATCCCCACGCCCCCTTCTGAGCACACAGAGCTGAAGAGCTGGATGCAGGAGGTATGAAATGAGATCGTGGCAAAACCCCTTTAAGTTAATGACAAGTTTTAACCCTTCTGTAGCTGTGTGCACTACAGATTTTAAACCTCCCGCATTCTTGTGACTGTAACAGGAATAGCTAAGAATAGCAGAGCTGATATGCCAATCACTGCTATAGAACCACCCACAACCTAACCAGTAAGTGTGCTTCTAAAGCTGCCTGTAGCTTTGTGAAACAGCATGGTAAGACAACCCCCTTAAGGAGAACACCATAAAGGTTTAAGGAGACTTATGGGTAGGATAACGGGAAATTACAAACTTCACATAAGCTCTTGAGAAAAGGAGCTAGAATCTCTTGGACATGCTTTTGGAAGGGACATCCATTATAGTCACATCCAACCTATTAAAGAACTTTAAACTCCTACCCCCCCCAAAAAAAAAACCTTTAGTCTTCATTCATTTCCCTGTGATGATTTCTTTGGTAATGTGTGCATATCTAGTGCCAGGGGCGTTGCTAGGGTCCTAAAACATCCGGGGCTCGGGCCCTTTGTGTTTTTCCCGCCTCATTGTGAACTGCGGATGTTTTTTTAACAGAGAAAAACCTTCTGTTCCCTGTCACTAATTTTCTGCACACCCACAGATCCCGTCTATCTCCTCAGCAGTCACTGTACATTTAAAAACACCAATGACAAATTCTTTTTCAGAACTTCTCACCTTCATATGAAAATTACCCTAAACAGTCACCAAAATAATCCACGATACATGGAGCAAATCTACCAGAAAAAGGGATTGTGAACTAAAAACACTCCTAAAAAACCAAGCCCCCAAAACTATTATACTTAAATGGCTCAAATAATCTGCCAGACCCTAAACCGAACGGGGACCCCACATGTGTCTATCAGCTGTACCCCGGGCTTAAATTACTTTATTACCACGCCCAAAACAGGGCCAATATGTGGAAAAGATACTAGTTGTATGTAGACTCTGCAGACATATAAGTGATTACCCTGCTGTTACATTTTAGAACTCACCGGAGAGTCTTTTCTGATCAGCGTCGTTCACTTTCCCTTTTCTTCTCCATCCGGTTCACACCTTGATGCTGATTGCTCCCGGCCTGAGGATTTGGGACACAAATATTTTAGAATCCTCACATTTTCAGCAACTCCTTAATTTAGGTATAGCAGTCCCCCTCAGGTATATAGGGGCACTGAAGAAAGTATATGGGCCACAGGCAGGTATATGGGCCACAGGCAGGTATATGGGGGCCACAGGCAGGTATATGGGGGCCACGGGCAGTATAGGGGGGCACTGGGCAGAATATAGGGGCACTGAGGCAGTATATAGGAGCACTGAGGCAGGTATATGGGGGCACTGAGGCAGTATATAGGGGCACAGGCAGGTATAGGGGGGGCACGGGCAGGAAAAAGGGGGGACAGGCAGTATATGGGGCCACAGGCAGGTATATAGGGTCATTGAGGCAGTATATGGGGCCACAGGCAGTATATGGGGGCACTGAGGCAGTATATAGGGGCCCCAGGCAGGTAGATGGGGACAAAGGCAGTATAAGGGGGGCGCAGGCAGTAGATGGGGACACAGGCAGGTATATAGGGCATTGAGGCAGTATATGGGGCCACAGGCAGTTATGGGGGCACTGAGGCAGTATATAGGGGCCACAGGCAGGTATATGGGGCCAAAGGCAGTATATAGGGGGCAACGGGCAGTATATGGGGCCACAGGCAGGTTATATAGGGTCATTGAGGCAGTATAAGTGGGGGCACTGAGGCAGTATATGGGGGACACAAGCAGGTATATAAGGGCACTGAGGCAGTATATTGGGGCAATGAGGCAGAATATGGGGGCCACAGGCAGGTATATGGGGGCACAGGCAGGTATATGGGGGCACAGGCAGGTATATAGGGGAAACCAGGGCAGGTATATAGGGGCACAGGCATCATATGGGGGCCACAGGCAGGGATATGGGGGCCACAGGCAGGGATATGGGGGCACAGGCAGTAAATGGGAGCACAGGCTGGGATATGGGGGCACAGGCAGTAAATGGTTGCACAGGCAGTATATGGGGGTCACAGGCAGTATATGGGGGCAACAGGCAGGTATAAAAGGGCAAAGGCAGCATAGGGGGGCCACAGGCAGGCATTATAGGGGCACAGGCAGTATATAGGGGGCCACAAACAGGGATCTGGGGGCCACAGGCAGGCATTATAGGGGCACAGGCAGGGATATGGGGGCCACAGGCAGGCATTATAGGGCCACAGGCAGTATATGGGGGCCACAGGCAGGCATTATAGGGGAAACAGGCAGTATTAGGGCACTGAGGCAGGTAAACGCATAAAATAACAAACAAATTAAATACCTCAACTCCCCCGGCGAGCGCGCTCTGTCCTCTTCAGCCCGCGCTCCCCCGGGCAGCTCCTCGGGGCGCACGGCCTATGACGCGTGTGCGCCCGGGGACAGGCAGCGTCGCGATGACGTGATTGTCATCGCGACGCTGCCAGCTGAGGTAACGGGGCCGCGCGGGTCCTCACAGCGCTGAGGACCCGCCAGCCTCGCGGTGTAGGACCTGCGGGTCCGACACTGTCTGCGGGGCAGGGAGCGCTCGCTCTCTGCCCCACAGAAGCCCGCAGTTGTATGTGCGTCCGGCGGACGCAGATGCAGCTGAAGAGCCAGTCGGTGTTCCAGGCCCAGCGCAGAGGCCTGGAGCCCGGGAGACTCGGGGCACAGGGGGTTTTATTTTCGGGGCCCGAGGCCCGAATAAAACAGCCTAGCGACGCCCCTGTCTAGTGCTGTATACAGCCTCCCATCTCTGAAGCTGAGGAGCAGCATCTCCTGTTTGAAAGCTGTTTCCCATTACCCTGTAAAACTTCCAGCTCCTGAAACCTTTCCTGTGGTTTATATATCTTGGTACCCTGTTTCCCCGAAAATAAGACAGTGTCTTATATTAATTGTTGCTCCTAAAGATGCACTACGTCTTATTTTCAGGGGATGTCTTATTTTTCCACGAATAAATTATAGCATGCTATACTAGTGTGTGTGTTTATATCTTAAAGGGGTTTTATCGTTACAAAGATCATGTCTCAGATTATGGGGACAGTAAAAATAGCACTTTTTGTTTTTGGGTTGCATTAACTCTGTCACTTGTTTTAGCAGATATAAGCATATCTGTAAAACTGTCTTTTATTTTTGCTGGTTGCTGGGTCAGAACGCCCCTGGTCGATTTTTGGCACCCTAACACGCCCCCTGCACTGTGATTGGGTGGCTGACATTTCTTCGCCTGTTGGGATACGCCCCTAGACAGGAAACACCCGGCCACGCCCCTGCGCTGTGATTGGCTGCTTGCACACTCTGTGTTTACTCCCCTCTGTCTGTTAAAATCGATAGTGAAACCAAAGTCTGCTGGCTCTATGTACATCTCCCCGCTTAGGGCCAATGTTTGGGGGAATTATGCCTGTTTAAGGGGCTTTTGCCAGAGGTTAATTAACCTCCTCACAGATCCAGTCCTTAAGCGCTACTTGGAAAAGAAGGCGTTCTGTTCCTCAGATCGAATGCAAGCCCCGCCTCCTTATGAAAGTCATCACCTGTATTGTATAACATAAGGATTCAACACTGTGTCTGCACTGTGAGCTCCTTGTATAGAGTAGTGCTTAGGTTATCAGCCCTACAAGACAGAGGTTTGGGAGTTCAAGTCCCATCAGTAGTGTTTTGGTTTTTTTAATTTAATATTTATAAACATATGTAAAGATATGAAAAAAAATATGTGTGAACATCTATAATTTTATTCATATACACACACAAAGCCCCTATATATAGTGTCCCTCTTGCAGTCACACCAAGTACTTCCAAAATACGTGATACAATGCATATATTCTGGGGATGAGAAATGATATAGGGGAGCCCTGTATGTGTATATATATCTTATAAGAAAATTAACATATATATTTTAGGTCTCTCTAAATATGTGTAGAATTTAGGGGAAAAAAAATATACCCCGTGAGGGACTAGAACTCCAAACCCCTTCGTTGTAAAAGCAATAAGTCTATCACTTTCTCTACCCGCTGCACCACCAGCCAAAGTGAGTTACAAGATGAGCAGGACCTTCTCTGAAAGTGATTTTCTTCTCCACAAAGTCACTGACAGGAAGAAGAGATCTTAACAGCCCGCTGGCTTTCAGTTGTGTTGTAACTAAGACATATGACAGGTGCTTGCTGGAGTTTGGAGCCTCAAGTGCAGACATAAGCATGCAGGGGGTACAGAGCTGTTATATCCAGACAACCTTCTGCATCCCCTGCTTTAAACAAAATGATGATGTCACAGTTCTTCAGTGAGGGGAGACACGCCTCCTGGGAGGAGAGACACGCCTGCTGACAGGAGAGACACGCCCCTGTATTTCAAACTCAATCTGAGAAAATTAGCTGGACAGCACGAGCAGCTCAAACGATAACACCCCTTTAAAGTTTAGAGTCACAAACTATAGGATATATGTATATAAAGGACATTTTATGGCAGCTGCAGTGACTTATCACAAAGGATGGCAAATGTGACATGCTGGGACTTGTAGAACTAGAAGTTCCAGCATGCCCCATCAGACATCCCCTGAGATGTGTGTGGGGGTGTCATTTTCAATTTCTCTTTCCCCCCCCCCCCATCCCACACTTACTTGTACACTTTCTGTCTCCTCTCCTGGGATGTTCAGGACCTCTGGTGACATCACAGTCACATGACCTGTCCTTCACACGATGACAATATGTTCCAGGGCTGTTTCTCGGGGTGGGCAGGATTTGGGAACACCTGTGCCCCCCTACCTTTCTCAGGCCCTGTGTTTGGGGAACTGCAGCAAGGACTTCTACTATGTCTTACTTGCAGGGGACGCCTTATATTGGGAAGTTTGAGAAAAAAATCTTACTATGTCTTATTTTCGGGGAAACGGTATATCTTTCTCACAACCTTTGTAAAGAAAAGCCCCGATCTACAAACATCTGTTTTGGGGGTGTTTGCCCCTCATCGGTGCAGAGTAAACACTCAGTGGCTTTAAAGACAAATCTTGGAGTGCATGTCTTTATAGTTTACAATGATTGTAATTTACATAGAACTGGAAAGCCCCTTTAACAGATGGAGCGGAGTCTCTTTAAATACGGATAGACATTTGTAAATGCCATTTATTTTCTTTATTGAGCCATAATTGACAATGACTTCTACAAATATGAAGTCAATTACTTGGTAACATTACAGCTACTGAGGCATGCAGCAGTGATCTGTTTACTGGATTAGCAATGCTTTGTGACTCTAAGAAAGTACCAGAAATCCCAAGATCAGTGCTGAGTAGAAGAACATATTGTTTTAAAATAAACATTTGATTTAATTGGATTTTTGCCCCAAAAAAGTATATATTTTCTGACAAGTCAGTACTGTTTAAAACTGTACTTTTTGACTATTTGTTTTACATTACTGCACGATGGTAAAGGCTGTTAATGTAAATCTTCTTTTAATGAGCCGAGAACACACTCCCGGCTCCCTCCCTCTTCCTCATCTTCATCTTGGAGGGACATCAAGAGTACATCATGTATTTTTAGATGAAAAGAGACCTGTTTTGTAAAGCAGTGGCTCCTACTTAGTGATCCTTCTGCATAAAAGGTGATAATACATCATTAATTATACATCAGTGATGCCTCACTTCACCACGTCAAGTCATTATATTGTACATATTACCGTTTAGGAATAGTTCTTAAAATATCTTATAAATCTTATAAGATCTTATAAATCTTACTTCTATCATGAAACTCCTATTATTACACATGACATAGTAAATTGGTGGACAGAATTGCTAAGCTCACATTACAGGCTGTTTAAGAGGTTCTCTTATCTTTTGAAAATCTAATATGTCAAAAGTGACGTATCAGTTAAAAATGAAAGGCACATGTTCATAGTCTTAAATGGGTCGATTGCATGCCAAAAGATTTATAATTTTAGCATACATTCTAGCAGTGTACTAAAGCAAGCTTAGTTATATAGTGTATTAAAAATATAGTTTACTATGCTTGTTCAATACAAGGGGTAAAGCAACACAAAAATATATTTCACTTTTTTACAGTGGGATTCAATAAGGACAGGGGGGATCTTGCTAAATGAAACCCAGTATAATTCTGTGACTTCCCAAATAAGGTGAATCTTCAGTTGTTGCTTGGTGTTAGACTTCAAATGATAAAATGTTGGTCACCTGCAGCTGCCACTAAGGCTATGTTCAAATGGCGTACTTTCGGCACGCATTTCGCCGCGTATTTGCGCTCTAATACGGGCGAGATGTGCACCGAAATTACGGTATTCCATAGTTCTCATCATCATAGTTTTGATCAGCACGAGCTCCCGAGACACACGATGTACTGCGGTGCATACAGTACAATACATCCTGTGAACATAGCCTAAGGGGATCTAACTGTATACTGCTACCTGCTCATAAAGGGGTTGTCCGGCAAACCAAAAAAAATAAAATCCCTAGGCTTCATTCATCTCCCTGTGATGATTTCTTTTGGTAACTTGTGCATATCTTATACTGTATACAGCCTCCCGTCTCTGAAGCTGAGCAGCAGCATTTCCTGTCTGAAAACCTTTTCCCGGTAAAACTACAAGCCCAGGAACTTTTGCTGTGCTTTGAATATCTTTGTGTATCTTTCTCACAACCTCAGTCTTGGGCTGGGTTCACAAGGCTTATTTGCGGGGCGTAATTACGCCCCGCAATTATGCCGTGTGGACGGGGGCGGGAGCGGGGGGCCGGCAAATCGCCGGCCCATAGACTTTCATTACCAGCGGCGCTTATGTCACTTATGTCACTTATTCCCCCGCGGAATATTCGCGAGCAGGGTGAGAGGAGAGTAATCCATAGTTCTCTATGAGAACTGTGGATTAACGTAATGACTGGGACGTATTCCAGCCGTAATTTGCGCACTCCGGCGCGTAATTACGGACTGAAATCCGTCCCATTTTGAGCCGTGTGAACATAGCATTAGTGTACACTCCCTGTTTCCTACCTCAAAGACTCGGAAGGACCAAAGGGCTGTGGCTTCAAAGGTTGCCCATTAAAAAAAACAAAAGCAAACTTCTTTGGTCACCTGATCTCCTGGGTTTGACACAGAGGGCCACATGTATGAAACGCTTTTGGTCTAAAACTCGCTTTTTCCCCCCTAGGTTTCTATGGGGGAAAAAAGTGAGTTTTAGACCAAAACCGTTTCATCCATGTTGCCAAAAATTGATATCAACACCTGAAAGAAGATAAAGAGTCAATTCAAACCAACGAAACAACAATATTATACATGGTCATTTGTTTAATGTGGAAAATGACGCAATATCAAATATATGTGAGTGGCAAAAAATTGTTAACCTTTGCTGTCAGTACCTGGTATAACCCCCTGTGTGCAGCAACAACAGCATCTAAGCATTTCTGGAAATTGTTGATTAATTTTGCAAATCAACTTTGGGGAATTTTAGCCAATTCCTTTGTACAAAACATGTTCAACTCCGTTGTCTTGGTGAGTTTTCTCTGAATTACTCATTTCAGGTCATTACACAAAATTTTTATTTGTTTAAGATCGGGACTTTGGCTTGTGACTTTGTAGACTCAAACTATTATATGACTTGCTTTTGGCATGATCTTTCTAGGTGGGCCACTCCTTCTGAGCGTCATATTGGTTTTAATTTTTTTCCATTTGAACACAATGGGCCTTATGTATGAAGATTGTCTAGCAGTAAGGGTACGTCCACACAGCATATGTAAAATGCGGTCGGATTCCGTTTAAGAATCTGGCCAGTATTTTATCGTCAAAAGTTTTGGGGAATATTTCTGTCCACGATTTGCCTATTTGCCCATCCCTATAACCATCGAATTGCACACCTTCTGCCTGAAAACCGAGAAGAAGATTGTGCATGCTCCAAGTTTTTCGGAACGCTGGCGACTAAAAAGCTGTCCTACTGAAAATCCGTTTGCTGTAGACTACTAAACAGATTTTCTTTTAAAGTCACGGGGATGGTTTATCATTGGTTTTCAGATGGTTTCCAAATCCGCAAACTGTCTGAAAATCCAACCAATAAACCATGCCGTGTGGACATTCCCTAAGACTGTCTTGTTGCCCATATTAACCAGAATTCCGCTTTCATTTCTAAAAGCACCTTGGAAAAATAAAAGCTGAACTCTGATTGCTTGCTATGGGCATCAACGACAGTATTACTGCTAGCCAGTTTTCATACATAAGGCCCAATGTGTCTGCCTGTGGATTGTTGGTTTTATCACTTTTTTCAGCCTGATGAGCATCAACAACTCTTCTTTCAAGTTCTTTAGCAATCTCCTTTGTTTTTTCGCTATAAGGCCATGTTCACGCAGTTTATTTTGGGACGGATTTTGGTCCCATGTTCCGTGCCGTACTGCGCGAAATACGGCGCAAATCCATCCCAGTCATTACGGTAATCCACAGTTCTCATAGAGAACTATGGATTCCATCTCTTGACTTTCACATTATCCCGGCAGGATATGCGCCGTAAATAATGATTATCCATGGGGCCGGCGAGCTGCCCCCCCCCACCCCGCCCCCGTTACATGGCAGCCGGCGTAATTGCGGGCGAAATCCGTCCCCGCAATTACGCTGGCAATAAGCCGTGTGAACCTAGCCTAATACTCTTTCACAAACATGTTTTGAAGATCAGACTTTGATAGATTCCTGATATTTAAAAAATAAAAAACTTGTTGCCCACTCACACCTAATTATCATCTCATTGATTGAAAACGCATAACTTATTTTACCTTCAAATTATCTGCTAATCCTGAAGGTCCCCAGACATTTCCCATTCACAGCTACGTGATAGTGGACCATTTTCCTTAATAAATAAATGACCGTCTAATATTTTTGACTCTTTTATTTGATTTGTTTCTCTTTATCTTCTTTTAGGACGTGTGAAAATTTCATGTTGTTTTAGGTCAAATTGATGTAGAAATATAGAAAATTCTGAAGGGTTCACAAACTTTCAAGCACTGTAATTTGTCAATCGTGTTATATGCAGAATAGATTTTTAAAGGGAATGTGTCATCAAAAATGAGTCATTGCTTAAAGGGGTTGTCTCACTACATTGATTAATCTTACCTCAGTCCTGTTTTCTTGGTTTCATTTTTTTATTCAGGGGTGTGTTTACTAGCTTCCACTAGGCTGCAGTAGAAGACAGGTCTGTAGCTATAGCTACCAGTGCTGGCAGCCTATCAGGAGAGATCAAACAGGTCTGTAGCTATAACGACCTGAGGAGCTGATGCAGCCCATACAAGAAGAGATATCTCAGAATAGGTAGGACACTGTTAATGGACACATATTGCAAAGTGACTTGTTTTTGCAAGATCTTTAACATAAAAAGCAATCTTGTAGTGAGACAACCCCTTTAAGTCCCATTTTTATGTTAAACATATTTTTTAGGAATTTTTGGTTGTTTTTTTTAATTTTTCATATCACTTTCAGTATTTTTTTTATAATTCTTAGTCTTGCAGTTTTCACTTTGGCCACTAGGCCTTGTTTGCACTGCTTTAACAGCAGTCAGAGAGATGCTTTACAGTAGCTTCATGCACATAGGAGACTTAAGACTGACTCAGTCCCATTGACTTCTATAGGAGAGTTTTCCAGGCATGCCCTGTGACCTGGGAAGAAATTACTGTGCAGGGAGGTTAAAGGGTGAACTGTTAATATCTCCTCTTGTGACTGGTGGATCCTGTGTTACTTATTCACACTGGTGTCTCCTTTCAGTTTGACCCTCTTTGTGCTGATAATGAGCAGACAACTGAGTATATTTCTCTTCAGAACAGGATGTGTAAGACTTTTTTTAGGATTAGTGGCCAAAGTGAAAACTGCAGGTCTTAAGAATGATTAAAAAATATTGAAAGTGATATGGAAAATAAAAAAAAAATATAATCAAAAATTCTTAAAAAACGTGTTGAACATAAAAACGTGAGTTAGTCTTTGATGCCTTTCCTAAATGAAATTTCCTCATCTAGTTTAGTTAACAGCTTTAGTAGTAAACAGCATAAGATCGCGGCGGCTTCATGTGCAAAGTGGGAACGAGCTCACTGAAAACAAACGTCCTTTAACAAAGTGACAGTTTCAACAAATGCTATGTTCTCATTAGTCAGGGTCACATTATGTCATATTGCATCTTTAACACTTTTTCCAAACTGTTAAACTTTATAGCCACTATGTAAACTCTTCTCCAACTCCCATACCTCGCTTTCCTTAGCGATCCGCACCTTCCTTTAAAGTTATATTACCCAGAGAAATTCTAATGAGGTTCTTTAGGATGCAGGCGAATAGCGCTGTTGTAAACTGGAAGTGTGTCGAATGAAATAGCAGCCATATTGCTGTTTGTTCTAGACTCATTGATTTATACCTCATGGTATAATGCTGTGGTTTATATAAAGCAGCAAATCTCTTCTAAAAAGGTGCTTCCTGTATGAAGGCGACATTGCGTGTTTTATTCTCTGTGTACACAACTTGTGTGTTTCGGATGATTACAAGAGCAGATTTTTATTAAGAAATCTTTCGTGTTATAGTCACTTCAAATATCTGTGTCTTTAGAGAGGGAGATTTTATTTACTTAGGTTATTTTACGACACCGCGCCAATGATGTGTGACTTGCAGGAAATAAAACCTTTACAGTTGCAAAGCGAACCGTTAAACCAGAGGACCACCAAAATAGTACAAATAAAAATACCATCACGCCTGTCTCCAGGGAGACACTAAAAGGTATTACTTTGTGTATCTGAATGATCTGTATGTCATAAATGGTGTTTTTTTTTTGTTTTTTGCCATTTACCGTACCTTAGAACGTACCTGGAAACTGAAAAAAAATTCTAACGGGGATGAATTGTGAAAGAAACATACTTGTGCCATGTTTGCGGGGGTTTTGTTTTTATGGTGTTCACTCTTCGCTGTATATGATTTGTTATCTGTGTTCTCCAGATTTTGTTCATACATGTACTCCACAGAAATGTGGGCTCTACCATTTGTTTTTTTCTAGATAGGCGCTTACTGCACTGGTAATGTATATTAGAAAATTGTATGATTTCCCATTATATGCTAAGACATTAAGACTGTATAAAGACATTACAAAGTGAATAACCCCTTTAACTTTGAAGATCTCTCTAAAATTCATATAAGCGGTGCACAAAAATAGTGATTAAAAACATTTAGTAACCGTGCCAAGTCCTGGTGCTCATTCAGCAGTTTTCCTATTCTACTCTGTTAGAGAATTAATAAGAGGCTATGATTAATGCAATGCTGGGCCCACCACCAGGGAAATCTAGATGTATGGGGCACTTTGAACAAGGCAGGCTATTTGTCATGCACAGTAGTTACATTCAATAAACTGATAGACTGCACTAAAAGCTATCACGTAATGTACCTCTGCATTGGGCACTGGTGGAAGCTGGTTAAAATTGAAGGTATCCACTTGACACGTGTCACATGACAAATTTGTGTTGTGAGGTAACCTGGACTCTAAAATGAGTCACCACATTTTAGAAAGCTCGGTGTCACGAGTGTTATTAAAGGGGTTGGTTGTCTCACTACATTGATTCATCTTACCTCAGTCCTGTTTCATGTTTTCGTTTTGAATTCAGGGGCGTGTTTACTGGCTTTCACTAGGCTGTAGTAGAAGCCAGGTCTGTAGCTATAGCAACTAGTGCTGGCAGCCAGGAGAGATCAAACAGGTCTGTAGCTATAGCGACCTGAGGAGCTGATGCAGCCAGGAGAGATCAAACAGGTCTGTAGATATAGCGACCTGAGGAGCTGATGCAGCCCATACAAAATGGGATATCTAGGAATAGGTAGGACACTGTTAATGGACATATATTGCAAAGTGACTTGTTTTAACATACAAAGCAATCCTTGTAGTGAGACAACCCCTTTAAGCTTCCATTGGCCTAGTCTAGAGGGGATATACTTTGACTGAGAACATAATTTAGTGCCCTCAAAAAGGATCTGGGTATTCCTGGCTCATCTGTTTTAGTAAATAATTTTGTTCCCCATGAAATAATTCTGAAGCATCACATCTCATAACTCCTTGATGTGCTGTTCCGCTGTTATTCCTCCTAGAAATGTATTACTGAATCAGTCAGCTGGGTGTTGCCAATTAGGGATATGTCCCTGCACAGTCTGACATTGTCCAAACATTGCTGACAGTCAGTGTGCGCAGTGAAACACCACTTTTAAAACTGGGATGGTAACGCCCAGATGACTGATTCAATGAGGGAATAACAGAAGAACAGCACAACACAGAGATATAAGAGAAGATGCTTCAGAATTGTTGTATCACAGGGGACACAGGTATTTACTAACATGACAGGAAGTGTAAGGGTATGTTCACACGGCGTCTTGCATCCGTGTGAACATACGCTTTTCAGATGCGTCTCCCGGACCGACAGAACGGACCCAGAGTCGCATCTAACAATTAGCAGTGACTTTATCACTGCCCGCAATGACAGACACGCAGCGGCGTTCACATAAGAGATTGCCGCTGCGTGTCTGCATCGAGCCTGTCAGGTTGCATGTCAATTCTTTGAAAGACGGATCTGACAGGCACGATGCAGACACGCAGCGGCAATCTCTCATGTGAACGCCGCTGCGTGTCTGTCATTGCGGGCAGTGATAAAGTCACTGCTATTTGTTAGATGCGACTCTGGGTCCGTTCTGTCGGTCCGGGAGACGCATCTGAAAAGCGTATGTTCACACAAATGCAAGACGCCGTGTGAACATACCCTGACGGGTCCTGATGGTGATGATTTTCTAGAATAATATGTTAAGTAGCGTCCACCCGTTTTAGTAGAGGCACATTACTTGGTAGCAAATAGTGTTGTGCATACAGCCTGCCCTGATCAGCGCATCCGATAACATGCAGGAGTCCCCGGTGATAGGCCCGGCAGGGCATCCGTCATAGGATGTTACTAGTTCTTCAGTAAACCATTTACAGGCAGTCCTCGGGTTACAAACGGGATAGGGACTGTAGGTTTGTTCTTAAGTTGTAATTGTATGTAAGTCGGAACAGGTATATTTATTAAATGTAATTCCAGCAAAAAAATTTTTTTTAGTTTTGCATTGTGCAGATAACAGTTTTTACATTTGTTTTGCTGTCTGTGCCCTTTTTTAGAAGATTTCTCCTAATGTTTTGTATCTTATGTGCAGCTGTGGCATGCTGGCACTTGGTTATCATGGGGCGTGACTCAGTGTTAAATGTCAGGCATAAGTCTCCGTTTGTAACTAGGGGATGTATGCAAGTCGCAACGATGCAAGTCGGGGACTGCCTGTGTATGAGTTTTAGAAAAGTATTGTAGGCTGACTTTTATTCTCTGCTTGTGGGGACTTTATATTCTTCTATTGCTTTTTATAGAATTTTTCTCTCCTGTAGATAATGTTTTAGGAACACCTCAGTAATACACGTTATGCTTGGACACAAAGCAGAGCTAGAGGTGTGCTGGCACATAAGCCACTGAAGAGAGGGGCATGTGGCACAAAGAAATGCCAAGTCAGAGGGGTAGTCGTTCACATGGGGGTCCTTGCCCCAGCACATGAAAGAGTTGGGGGAAAACGGTGGTTTAGCACATGGAGAGTTTGAAGTAGAGTCTATTATATTGGAGTGCTAGGAAATGTAATAATCTGTAATGTTGAGCACCCCAGTGTATTCTTGAACACCCCAATCAATGAACTTTAATGTCAATGATATAATAATTAGGCCATGTCCCCACAGCAGTTTTTCAGCCGGTATTCGGTTTCGGCTGAAAAACTTTACACGGACCTTAATGGAAAATCTGTGCCGCGGTACCCACTGTACGGATTTTCCGGCCGGCGGTCCGAAAAATATAGAACATGTTCATTCTTCCAGCCGGTTTTCGGACGGAAGATGAACATGTCAATGTGAAGGGGGGCTTTTCTCTACAAACCGCGGAGAAAAGCCGTCCCCCTGCGGCCTTGTGCATGGCATGAAAACAGGACAAATACCGGTCGGATCAACTGGCCGGTATTTGTCCTGTGCCGTGTAAACAGCCCCTTACATTACTGATAATATGCTGGTACAGAGATCCATTGAGTTACAATGGCCTCATAACACAATATTTTCAACATACAGTGATCGTTCCTGGGACATCGTATTTAAAACTACATTCAACATACAATGTCACAGATGCTAGCTGAATGACGGGAAGGACCGACCAATTATCATAAATATTTTATGTGTAACACATCTCTATTAGTGAAGTGCATGTGTTACGGGCAGGCTGTGGATCCTCAGAGTCTGCAATGAGTATGGTGTATAGCTACGCCAAGAAGCAGAGTCTTAGGATCCCCCTGGTCTTCACCCTCATACTCCTCACTCGCAGTGGTGGCAGGCATGGTATAGAAGAGCAAGGCTAAGACGGAGTTGGCTCACAAGCCAGGGCTGTGGAGTCGGAGTCGTGGAGTCGGAGTCGGTGGCTATTTTGCAGGAGTCGGAGTCGTCATAAAATGGACCAACTCCGACTCCCAAAATATATAATAAGTTGGTCCAGTTATTTCGATGCAAAGAGCAAGAGGAATTGGGTCCGGCCAGTGCTGCTGCTCCCATATCTTCAGCCTTATTACATGAGGAGTGTAATTGATGACTTAGAGCAGGCAAAGCGCTGCCCCAGGGGAAAAGATTCTGCTCCCAGGGCAAACAGATTTCAGCAAAATTTTTCACCTGTTTTCAAAGAAGTAGAAGAGTTCAACCATTCATCAAAACTGACTGTGGCAGAGGCAATTCCTTTATACCCTGACTTTGTTAGAGATGTTGCCGCTCTGGTCACAGCTTTGCCCCCAACCCAAGTTAGTGTAGAGAGGCCGTTCTCTATCCGGAAATAATGAGATCAGATGTGAGGTCATCTATGCAGGATCTGATGGAGGCAATACTATTTCTCAGAACAAATTCAGAGACTTCACAAATGTTCCTGCAGTGTTTTGCATATTTACAATTTTTTGTGTCCTAAAGTCCTATCCAATAAATATATTTTACACTGACAAGCAAAATGGTAACAGTGGTTTGAACTTGTGACTTTCAGGCTCCATATCTCACCATCCACTACAGCTTTGTACATGAGGCTACTGTAATTGTATATACAGTCATCTGACCCATATTATACATAAATTTGACTTGCAAGTATTTAGCATCTGCTTAGTTACAATTTTGCTTCTAAAAATCAAAGTGTTAATTTTTATTATTTTGTTAGTATTTGGGAAATCCACCTTTGGTTTTCATTACTGCCTGAATCCTTCTGGGCTCTGGATCAGATTCAAGCATATGTTGGCCAAAATCTGATCCCAGGTCTCTTGTACACATTCCCAATGTTGGTGCAGACTGGACTTGGATACAAATACAGCTTTTTCTTCAACTCTACCCACAAGTGTTCAAAAGATCAAAACATTGTTACCCTTTTGCTTGTGTCTGTTCTACCTAAATAGCTTGATTATTGTATCATAAGGTGGTAAACAGCCTGATGTTACCATTTTACTACAGTAAAGTTATCACTTAAACATGCGCCGTGTATGAGGGAGTCAGAAGTCGGGAGTAGGAGTCGGAGGGTTGGGAAATTGAGGAGTCGGAGTCGGGGCTTCGGCTTGCCGACTCCACAGCCCTGTCACAAGCAGAAGGTCAGGGCAGGCAGTATTTAATGACAATCATTTTTCATGTAGCAGTTGTACTGTAGCTTGCAGCAACGTTTTGGCCATACAGCTCTTCTTCAGGCCTAATATTTCAATGAAGAATAAAGTGCTGTAAATGTCCTACTATGACAGCGGCTAAGGGAAACCAACCTGCAGTGGTTCTTCAGAAAATAAGCCACCTGCATGCAATGCACCATCACGCCTTGATACATATTTATTTCTTCTGAGCTGTTTATATTTTGTGATTGTAGATTTTTTAATTAAGTTTCCTGCATATGATTATGAGGGCAGCCATCTTGACTAAGCTGTTTTAACAGCATTCAGATATATACCTTACTACAGTACAGCTACATGAACATAGAGTCATGTGATTAGGTGCTGACTGACTTTTCTAGGCATGCTGTGTAACCTGGGAAGAAGTCATTGTCTAGGGAGAGGGTGAGCTGTTACTATCACTTGTGAATGGTGAAAAGCTGCATTGTCTCTACATTGCTGTCATGTTTCATTGTCCTTCTAGCTGTGATTACCATAAGGAGACTGCTGAAAAGTGATCTCTATAGAACTGGAAGTGTCAGCCTATTAAAATGAGTTAGTAGCCAGAGTGAAAACTGCAGGATTTTTTTTTGAAATGTGGATACTGATATGTAAAATTTTTAAAAAAAATCAACGAAAATTCTTTAAAAATATATGTTTACCATAAAAGCAATAGGTAATTTTTTGATGCCACATTCTGTTTAATACTGTGTGTCGGCTGCTCATAAACTGACAGAGACTCGCGGAACTTTGAATTCCCCTGACTTTCCTGTTTTATTATCTGTCGCTGCTTGTATAAGGACAAAAGGAGAAACTACTATTCAGGATGAGCATTATTCATGAGTGAAAAGTCTCTGAACAGTGAACGTACATTTTGAAATTTTTACATCTACCAACCAAACTTATATCCTAGTTCACTCACGCTTTAATGAAATCTTGTGGTCTTTAAAGGGGTTTTCCAAGGATAGGTAATAGAAATGATGATAATTCTCAGTTTGGTGGTGATCTGACCACCGGGACCGGCACCGATCAGAATAGCCGCATACATTTTTCTGATGCAGCTACAATGTGGAATTCAGCATAGTGACTCGGGCATGTACAGTTGAAACCAGAAGTTTACATGCACTATATAAAAAGTCACATGCATGTTTATCTCACTATCTGACATGAAATCAGAATAAACCTTCCCCATTTTAGGTCAATTAGGATTAAAAAAATTATATATAATTGCCAAATGAAAGAATAATGAGAGAGAGAAACTTTTGAAGGCATTTTTATTAATTTCTGCAAAGTCAAACGTTTACATACATTTCTTTAGTATTTGGTAGCATTGCCCTTAAACTGTGATTTGGGTCAAACGTTTTTGATATCCTTCCGCAAACTTCTCACAATAGTTGGTAGGAATTTTGGCTCATTCCTCCTGACAGAACTGGTGTAACTGAGCCATGTTTGTAGGTCACCTTGCTCACACCTGCCTTTTCAGTTTTGCCCATAAATTTCCAATTGGATTGAGATCAGGGCTTTGTGATGGCCACGCCAAAACATTGACTTGGTTATTCTTAAGCCACTTTGTAACCAGTTTGGCAGTATGCTTTGAGTCATTGTCCGTTTGGGAGATCCATTTCCGCTCAAGCTTTAACTTCCTGGCTGATGTCTTGAAATGTTGCTTCAGTATTGCCACATAATCTTCTTTCCTCATGCTGCCATCTATTTTATGAAGTGCACCAGTCTCTCCTGCAGCTAAACAACCCTACAACATGATGCTGCCACCCTTGTGTTTCACAGTTGGGTTGGTGTTCTTAGACTTCCAAGCTTCTCCCTTTTTCCTCCAAACGTAACGATGGTTATTATGGCCAAACAGTTCAATTTTCGTTTCGTCACAGGACATGTCTCCAAAAAATGTAGGTCTTTGTTCGTTTGTGCATTTGCAAAAATAACGTGACTTTTATATGTTTCTTTTGGAGTAATGGCTTCTTCCTGGCACAGTGGCCTTTCAGCCCATGATGATAAAGTACTCGTTTCACTGTGGAAAATGACACAATCTTACCAGGCTCCGCCAGCATCTTCACAAGGTCTTTTGCTTTTGTTTTTGGGTTAATATACACGTTGGACCAAAGCACATTAATCTATGAGATACAGAACCCATCTCCTTCCTGAGCGATATGATGGCTGGACATTCCCATCTTGTTTGTACTTGCGTATAATTGTTTGTACGGATGAACGAGGCACTTTCAGATATTTGGAAGTTGCACCCATGGATAAACCAGTCTTGTGCAGGTCAACAATTCTCTTCCTGATATCTTGGCTGATTTCTTTAGACTTTCCCATGATGTTACACACAGAAGCAATGTGTTTCTGGTGTGCATTAAAAAACATCCACATCTGTGTCTCTAATTAGAAGCTTCCAAAGACATGACATCATCATATGGGTCATCCCAAATTGTCTAGAGGCATAGTAATCCTACTATATGTAAACTTTTGACTTTGCAGAAAGTAATAAAAATGTCTTAAAAATTCTCTCTCATTATTCTCCATTTGGCAAATATAAATAATTTTGGTTCCTAATTGACCTAAAACGGGGAAGGTTTATTCTGATTTCATGTCAGATAGTGAGAAAAACACATGTGTCTTTTTATATAGTGTATGTAAACTTCTGGTTTCAACTGTACAATTAAGAAGTACAATAGTGCCCGACAGAGAAATGAGAATCTTTCAAAATTAGATTATGCAAACAGTGAAGTATAAAGTTTTCCACTGGATTCATTGGCGTCTTCATGTAAGCGCGTGTCAGAATATGTTCTTAAGTAATATTCAGTTTACAATATTATTGATAATGCCTTCTGCTCGGCTTTTCTTAATTTCCAAAGACTTCAATGGAGAGCACAAATGCAGCTGCCTCTCCAATGAAGTAAATGGAGAATGTGGTGGCCAGGAGCGTATGCCCCTATTTTCCCAATAGGTTAGTGTCCTAGAGTTGATATCCACATCGATCATACATTCGTGGCATATAGATATGTCATGAATGCCGAAGATGTACTCCAATTGAAATGAAATTGCGAAGCGCTGTGCAAGTGTAGTCATCTTCCCGTTCACTGCGGCTTGCTTTCTTGCTTTGTGGTAAAACCCCTTAAAAGGGGTTTTCCACCTCCTCTCTTTTAACTCCTTAACGACTGCTCACCGTCTTTTGGCGTCAGCAAGTGCGGGTCGTTCGTCCTCAGCGACGTCTTTTGGCGTCGTTGCAGACATCGGAGTTTGCGGCACCCGGCGCCGCAGCTGCACTGGGATCGGGGCTGTACTACACAGCCCTGATCCCAACGCAGCTCCTGCGAGCACTGGGTAGCGGAAGAGACCTCCGCAACCCGATGCTTTAACCCTTTGATTGCGGTGGTGCGTTACTGCAGCGCAATCAAAGGGTTTCCCTGCTCTGTCGGGTGATCGGAACACTCGGTGACCCGACAGAGCTCGGGGAACGGCTGCACAGTCAGTCTTGGGGACCTACAGTGGTCCCAGAGCTGTCTCTGTATGAAGCCAGTGACCAGGTCAGACTGTGTGGTGTCCTCATCACTGCCTGTGTCAAACTGACAGATTATAATGTATTAGTATATATGAATATGCTAATACATTACCAAGTGTAAAAAAAATAAATAAAAAAAATTTAAAACAGTTCTCCCTTCAGGGGAATAAAAAAAACAAGTAAAAAAAAAACACCCATAAAAAGTGTAAAAAAAGAATAATAAAATAAAATAAAAATAAATATTTAATAAAAATTGTGCATAAATTACACACACAAAAAACCTACATATATTTGGTATTCACATGACCGTAATAACCTGTAGAATCTAACAAGTTATTAAGTGTGAATGGTGTAAAAAAAAACAACTAAAAAACAATTTTTTTTTTTCAAAAAAATAAAAAAAAATACTGCAATTATTTATAAGTGAACTTAAACTATTCCCCCATAAAGTACAACTTGTCTCGAATAAAACAAGGCCTCAAACAACTGCGTCATTGAAAAAATAAAAAAGTTACAAGTGAACGCAAGGAGGCAAAAACTAAAAAAATGTTCTGGTCATTAACTACTTTTCAGGCGTTCGGCTTAAGGGGTTAAGTGAGAATATAATACAGAGCCTGTAAGAAAATAAAAAAACACATTTACCTCTGTACTGACATTGGTTTCAGCAATGCGTCTGATGGATCACTCCCCAGGTCTTCTGTTGTCTTCCGGCCCCTGGCGGTCGGCTCGTGCACACTGCAGCTTCTGATTGGCTGCAGGGATTATGCAACATTGCCCTACGTCACTGTTCAGAGTCTTCACTTCCCAACAGTGGCGTTAAGCAGTGCCACGTGACTGCTGCCGCCAATCAGAGGCTGCAGTGCGCATAAACCGACCACTGAAAGCTGGAAGACAACAGAAGACCACGGGAAAGGACCAGCTGATGCATTGCTGGAATGAATTTTCAAAGATATGAATTCAACAACCTTTGTTGGGTGTATTCCCATATGTAGCTCCTGGCACGGCTGTGCTGCAACACTATATGTCAATCAGAAATATCCCGATCCTTGTATTCGTGAGGACTCATAAGGACTCTATCTATATCTTAAGAAGTATTATCCACTTATTAGCCGTTGTTATGGGGTTGTAATGTCACATTTTAGAAGTAAAGCACACTTTATAGCGCAGACTTCTGGCCAACTCTTTAGTTTGCTGGAATGAATGTCAGTACAGAGGTGAGTATGGGATTTCTTTTATTTTCTTACAGTCCAAGCACCATTGTCTCTTAAAAAGGGGAAGTGGACACCCCTTTAACCACTTAAGGACAGCAGGCAATCCTAGTCCTTAATCATACTCTTAAATTAATCTGGCCTCCAATTTCGGGTGTCTGGAGGCCATAGACTATTGGGGACCCTTCATCACTTCTGTCTATTCTCACATGCACAGTCTGTTTTGGGGTAACACAATATCACCAGAACTTTTTAAAACTGTATGCCAAAAGATTTGATCAAAAGTAAAAGTTCTGCGTATAAAAAAGATTAAAACTAGAATCCCACATGGGTAAAATAATTCTGGCAAAGTAAGTAACCCTACCAAAAACCAAGAACGGCTGAATTGTCTAGTCTTAAAGGCTCAACATTCCCTGGACCAGAACCCATTAAATGAACTGTTTTATACTTTTGTTATTTATCAGAATTGATTTTTAGTTGTTCTCACTTGTTAATATTTAATATACTTTATCTTGTAGAATTTCAAAATGTCAACTGAAGGTCAAAGGGTTGATGATAGTCCAAGCACTAGTGGAGGTAGCTCTGATGGAGACCAACGGGAAGGTGTTCAAAATGAGCAAGAACGGGAAAAGGTTCAACCTAAGAAGAAAGAAGGGAAGATATCCAGCAAAACTGCTGCCAAACTGTCCACGAGTGCCAAAAGGTACAATATTCTTTGTTAATCATAATGTTATACTGTTTCCTCAGTATTCTCAGTTGTGCTGAGTGCATACACAACTAGCAGTACATTGGAATTGAAAGCTCTTACAGGATTCTTGGGAATCCCAGTCAATGCTTCCAGTTGGATTGGGCTGTTGGTGGAGTTCATTGAGAAACTTTCGACCTTAAAACCATAAACTTATCTGCAAGTTTAGATGTATTTTTTTGCTTTTAGCCATCGTTTGGATCGATCTTTTCCATCAAATATGAAGCACAACTAATGGAAACTTTTCTTTAGTCCTTATTGACAACTCTCAGAAAAATCTTTCCCAGTAAAATATAAAACACTGTATTGATATGCATTCAAATTAGTACACAACAGGACACAAATACATCCAGCAATCATAGGGAAAGCCCTTCGGACATGATACAGTCCACAAAAGTAGCAAGCTTTAAATATATACTGCACACAAAAATTGGTGAGCATGTTTTCAGTGAGACGGGCGCTCTGGAACTTTGTACAAGCGTCTCGGAAGTGATTCATTGTGGAACGCATGTTGTTGAAAGACGCGTTCCGGAAATTCTCGGCGCCGAAAGTTGTATCTGTTCCGGACGGTGTCATTTCGGAGAGACGTGCGCCGGAAATGTAAGCCTCGTGTGAGCGCCGGAACAGTATGTTTGGCGTTATAGAGCCTACTGATGTGCTGTATCAGGTGTTTGGAGTAAAGGTATATGTTTTATGATTGGTTCATATGATATCATATGGGCGGAGTTTTGCGTATATAGGGTTTGGAGACGCTAACCACTTGTAGTAGCATCATTGAACTAGGCACTACCATATTCTTTATCTGAAGGCATCAAAGTCCCCTGATGATCCATTTGGTGAAACACATTGGGACTGCAATATTTTCTCTATCTAATTAGTTTTAGGATCAGCCAAAGATAGGCAGGGTCGCCCCTTTTGGGATGGGTGCTTCTCCTTTAGTAGTGTAAGCTTAATAGGCTCCTATGGATGTTTCTGCCTTAATTGGGAACTTCATTGGTCATACATTTTGGTTTGATACCCTATTTGGCTGTCTTCAGAACCGTGAGTATATTAATATAGGTTTTGTGTGGAATATATATTCAAAGCTTGCTACTTTTGTGGACTGTATCATGTCCGAAGGGCTTTCCCTATGATTGCTAGATGCCTGCTATCTATTAAGGGATTAAATGTATTTGTGTCTTGTTGGGTACTAATTTTAATGCATATCAATAAAGTGTTTTATATTTTACTGGGAAAGATTTTTCTGTGAGCTTGCCTAAAATTTCCTGGACTAGTTATCATGAATTTTTTGGTGTAATCTTATTGACAACTCTACCAAGTTATGCAGCAATACATGAATGAGGGATGAATATCTACAACGGGGCACATTTGCCATTTAGGAGACTGACAATGCTTTGTTATAAGCCTTACCCTATCAACAGACAATGGCTGTGTGAGGGAGCGGAAGCGTTGCGTCTTTGACACGAAGGAATAAATCACTGTTTTCCACTAGATTTTTCATTGATGTGTCAGTAACTTGGAGGAATTGTAGCCCATTCCTCTGTGCAAAACAGCTGCAACTCTCCCTCCCATGAACTGCTTACTTTAGGTCCTTCTCTAACCATTCTTTGGTAGAATGACTTGTATGCATAGAGTTGTTGACTCCCTACATGACCCATGTTCTCTTGAGATTCAGCTCATGGACAGATGTTGTGACATTTTACTATAGACTTTGCTGATATAATTCAGAATTTATTGTTCCATCGATGATGGAATAAGGTTTGTATGGAATGCAGTGTTTTTCATACTCCTTTACATCAAAAAGCTTTATTATGTTCTCATTCCATCCACAAAACATTGTTCTAATAGCCTTCTAGCTTGTCCAGAAGATCTTTAGCAAAATTTAGATGGGCAGCAGTGTTCCTTTTGGTTTTCTTTGAATCCTGCTGTGCACATCATTGTTGTTCAGAGTCCTCCTTTTGGTGGGCTCATGAATATTAAAGGGGTTTTACCAAAAAGTAAAATTGATGTGGGAAGCTTGCAAATTAAATATAAATGTTTTCACCATTCAGAATTATTAAAAATTCTTTAAATTTTTTGTTTTAGCTGCTACAGAACCTTGGTGACCCACAGTTTACAACTGGTCTCTAGAGGATACGACCAGTGATGAGAGCTAGTCAATTCTGGCTGTACTTGCTCAGACATGGCCTCTCCTCACAGGCAACTACTGTCAGTCACTGCTGAGCGAGTGTTCAACCCCAGGTGCTGCTGAGCGAGTGTTCAACCCCAGGTGCTATTCTTCTACTCCTATCCTCAGTACTCCTTAGTAATTAGTCAAACAGTGCAAATAGAAAAAAAGAAAAGAGAAACCTCAATGTGCAAAAACAAACATATTTGGTCCCTGCAGGGATATGAACCTTTGATCCCTATGCTGGAAGGCAGAAGTGCTAACCGCTCATCTACATTGTAGCTACTCACAGCTCTTTACATAAACACAGCCTTGTTTGACTACAGGGAGCACACTGTGGGGAAAGGCATGGGGATGTCCAGCCTGCTGGGTCACATGATGCGGTTCAAACAAATCATACAGGCTCCCTATTGAACATATTGAAAGCTGAAACAGGACAAACCAGGCATGAAACTCCTTTGTGGTAAAACCAATTTAAGAAAAGCCTTTATTTACTTAGAGGTTACTTTGAGTTCATATGTGTCCTTGCAGAGTATTATACATCTTGCTGATCTTTGTTGGTCAGTCAGTCAGTCAGAGTAATAATGTTCTTAAATTCCCTCCATTTGTAAACAATCTGTTTGATTATGGATTGGTAGAGTCCAAACTATTTAGAGATGATTTTATAACCTTTTCCAGCCTGATGAGCATCAGCAATTCTTTTTCTGAGGTCCTCCTTTGTTTTTGTGTCATAATGAAAATCCTCAAATGTGTTGTGAAGATCAGAATTTGATAGATCCCTGATAGGCTGTGTTCTCATGTCTTATCACTGCATGTGTTACTGCATACGTTGTAGTTAAATGCAGCTTGTAATTAACTTCAGTGTTAAGCATTTGAAGTTAATTACAAAACTACCTGCATTCAACAAAAATGCATGTGATAATGCAACGTGAGAACCCAGCCTAAATAAAACCGGTGGCCCACCCACACCTGATTGTCTCCTCAGTGATTGAAAACATCTAACCTTCAAATTGTTTGCTAATAGTAAGGCAATGTTCACACGGCTTATTTTGGGACGGATTTCAGTTCGTAATTCGCGGCGGAGTTCCTTCCCAGTCATTACGGTAATCCACAGTTCTAATAGAGAACTATGGATTCCATGTCAATTATTCACGGAGGGATACGCGCCGTGGATAATGAATGTCTATGGGCCCCGCCCCCGCTGCACTGCGCACAGTGAAATCCGTCCCCGCAATTACGCCGTGGATAAGCCGTGTGAACATAGCCTAAAGGTTCACATAGTTTTGCTGCTCATAGGTATGTGATCTTGGTTAACTTTTTCTCAAATAAATGACCCAGTCTAATATTTATGTCTGTGATGCTTTAGTGGCAATATACATTGAGACAATATTTTGCTCTCCTAAGCCTTTGCATTATGATTTTTTCTTCAGCCTGTTAACCCCTTAGCGTGGTTTTCTTAGCACTCAGTTTCACAACTTCAGCCTCACACTTTCTAGACTGATTGTGGGGGGTTTTATAGCAGTGATTAGCATATCAGCTCTGCTATTCCTAGCTGAGTGTTACAGAGATATACCTGTAGGAGATTTCATCTGTAAGGCCGTGTTCACACGGCTTATTTCGCCGCGGATTGGCGCCGTACTGCGCGCCGGATTTGCGCTGCAGTACGGCGCCAAACCGTCGCAGTAATTACGGTAATCCACCGTTCTCATAGAGAACAGTGGATTCCGTCGCTCCTCCCCGCTCGGCGAATCCGCAGAGGGGGGAGAAAGTGACATGCACATTATCCAGGCGCAATACGCGCCGTGGATAATGGAAGTCTATGGGGCCGGCGGGCAGCGACCCCGGCCCTTATTCAAGCCGTAATTACGAGTGAAAACCGGCTCGCAATTCCGGCTTGAATAAGCCGTGTGAACGAGGCCTAAGTAAACAACGTTACTGACCTTCCACAAGTGAAACAAGTGCTTTTCAAAGGTAAACAATTAAACAATCTATCTTCTTAGAGATAAAGACTCTGCTCCTTCCGACCATGGTAATGTCACTACTTCCTCTGTGTCTAATCAGGAAAGGAGATCTGGACAGTAACCTGGAAACACTTGTGTGCAAATAAAATCTCTGATCTCCTGATCAGGGCAATTTCAAAAGAGCAATGTATTTAGAAAAAGTCTTCAATTAACTGTCCATACATGTTGAAATCTAATCGTTGTAGTGAGAAAAGTCTTTTAAGGACACCACTATTTCTGAAGTATTTAGTATTTCATTTTTTCTTCTGAGGTTGATAACCTTTTATTTTTCTGTCTGTGTTGATGTTTGAGAGCTTGACAGTTGTTTTGCCGGACACAATGTTCTTTTTAATGGTACAATTGACTGTATAATTCCATACTGCATTATACCATATAATATAGTGGAAACCCCCCAGGATTTGTGGTGAATGTGATAAAAAAAAAGTGTGCTTTTTTGTGGAGATCTTGTTTTTAAGGGATGTTCCGGGAGTGAAGAATGCCTGTTGGTCTGTCGGGACATGATAAAGAATAGAAGATAAGATTCCTACTTACCTCCCGGTTGCACCCGTTCAGTCCTGGTGGCGGTCCGTTCATTCAGGAAGTAAGCAGGGAATGTTCATCGTTCATGTGACAGGTGCAGCCAATCACAGGCCTCAATGTCATGTGTTTGTGACCGCTCTGGCTTATGATTGGCTGTTCACTGGATGTGAGTGGGACGGCCACCGGGAGTGTCCAGGAGGCAAGTATGAATTTTATCTTCTAATCTTTATCATGCCCTGACAGGTTAACGAGGATTCTTCATTCTTGAAACAACACTTTCACTGTGCAGGTACATGACATGTTATTTGTATAATATCAAATGTATAAAGTTTTATTTATGTACCAACAACTGAAATAAAAACTTTGCGTCACCGTTTTCTGGCGCTGAGGTCTATTTTTATTGGTACCAGTTGTTTTTTGTTTTATTTTCGCTGAGAGGTGACATGACTAAAAAAAAACGAATGCAGTTATGGAGGTCTTCATTGGTTCCTGACTGCCATGACAACCTGCAATCCTGGGAGTGGATGGGGAGCTATCAGGGGCAGCAATGAACCGCACCGCCATTGTCTAATAATTTAGATGCTGCAGTCATGTTTACCATAGCTTCCAAATGGTTAAATTGCCAGGATCAGAGCTCTCTGATTTTGCTCGCTAGCGGTGGGTGCCAGCTGTAGTTAAAGGGGTTTTGCCACGAAGTAAAAATGTGGGAAGTTTGAAAATGAAATAATAAACATTTTCACCATTCATCATTATTAAAAATTCTGCACCGTTTTTGTTTTAGCTGCTCCTTTAATGATCCATTGTTTACAGCTCATCTCCAGGGGATACGACCAGGGCTGAGAGCTCCTCAGTCCTGGTCACACATGCTCAGACATCACCTCTCTTCTCAGGTAGCTACTGAGTGTTCAAACCCCAGGTGCTGTCATTCTACTCCTGTCCTTTGGACTAGTTAGTAATAAGTCAAACAGTGCAAATAAAAAAAAAAGAAACCTCAATGAGGTATGTGCATTGATAAAGAGAAAAAAAAATCCACAGGTTAAGTTCCTGCAGGGATTTGAACCAAGGACCCTTGTGCTGTAAAGCAAAAATGTTACCTCTGAGCTACAGTGTAGCTACTTACAATTCTATACATAAACAGACCTTTCACTAGAGAGAGGAAAGGCCTGGTGATGTCATCCTGCTGGGTCACATGATATGCAATTCAAACAAATCACACACGCCCCCTCCTGAGCACACAGAGCAGAAGAGCTGGATACAGGAGGTATGAAATGAGATCATGGCAAAACCCCTTTAAGTGAGCCTGCTCCATGGAGCGTTAAGGATTAAAGCTAGGAGTTCTATATGATTTATATGGTGCAGTTATTATTTTTTCGATGGTGCATTTGCTGTTTTCTACTGTCTGTTCACCACAAATCACGGGGGTTTTCCACTGCATTATATGGTATAATACAGTAAGGTATTATATAGTCAATGGTACCATTGAAAAGTACATTGTGTCCTGCAAAACAGCAAGCCCTCAAACAACAATACAGATGGAAAAACAAGAGCGCCTCCCCACTGCAAGGGGTTGTCTCCCTACAAGATTTGCTTTTAATGTTAAAGATCTTGCAAAAACAAGTCACTTTACAATATGTGTCCATTAAGGCTGCATCCCCACTGCAGAGGACAAATACCGGTCGGTTTGCCGGCCGGTATTTGTCCTGTTTTGCAGCCGTCCCCACCGCCGCGGGGAGGGGGGGGGGGGGGCGGTTTTTCCCAGCGGGGAGGGGAGAAAAGCCCTCCCCCTTCACATTGACATGCATAGATTCCGTCCGAAAACCGGACGGAAGAATGTGCATGTTCAATGTTTTGCCCGGACCGCGGGCGGAAAAACCACCGGACGGAAAATCCGTGCAGTGGGGACTGTTGCACGGATTTTCCATAGAGCCCAATAGTGCTCATTTTCGGCCGGTTTTTCAGGCGGTCTGAAAAACCGGCCGAAAACCCGTGCCGTGGGGACATGAGCTAAGAGTTATCAATCTCAGAAGGAAAAACATGAAATACTAACTACTTTTGAAATAGCTGTGTCCTTAAAAGAGTTTTCTTACTACCGGTACAATAGTCTTTATTAGGTGTGTAAACTGGCTGCATGTACATGTTCTGTTTTTATGATCATTCAGGATTTGTCCCTTGTTATTTGTACCTTACACTCATTTCATTTTTGAATTACAGCAAGGTTACTTTTTATTACAGCATTTGCTTTGGTGGAGGAATAGTGTTTGTTTTGTGTGGGAAGAGTGAACTAACTCACTGCTAGCTTATATGCACATCCTTTTTGCATATGTTTTCTAAGTGTTTTATAGAATTTTGTTCTGCTATATTTATGCAATAAAATGGATTTATTTATTTGTTTTCTTGTTTGTTGTTAGTTCATAGGTGTGTACCCTGTTTTCCCAAAAATAAGACAGTGTCTTATGTAAATTTTTGCTCCTAAAGACGAGCTAAAACTTCTTTTTAGGGGATGTTTTTTTTTTCTATGAACAATAATTCACATTTATTGTCATCAACATGTATTAATATCCTGTAGTGATTTCATCACAAACATCAGCATAAGCAGCCAAACTCTGAATTTCATAACTAAAAATGCACTTATGTCTTATTTTCGTGGTTTCTTATTTTCGGGGAAACAGGGTAGTAGGTGTAATGGTGGGCCTACTGTAACGGCAGGCCAGAGATGTGGATCCACTGGACCACTGCAAGCGATGGTATAAGCCACACCAGGAAGCGGAGTCTAAGTAGGTCCGGCATTCACCAGAGCCAACTGAAAGGCAGGTTGGGCTTTCTGCCGTGGAACACTACCAGGTCGCTACCCCTGACGTGACTTGCTTGCGGTGGCAGCCGAGGTGCAGCGTAGTACAAAATCGTGAAACAGGCTTGTAGTCAGGGACAGGCAGGAAGATTAGGACAGGTGGCAAAGGTTCATGGTTGGGGGACGGAGACTAAAGATACGGTACACAGAATAACAGTAAACACAACGGAACGCTTCCTCTCAAGGCTTTAGGGCAACCGGCAAGCAACAGGGGCGAGGAGAGGTGAGTACAGGATGGAGGTGCAAGTGCGCCCACGGCACGAGAGCAGGGTCATGGCGGCACTCGCAGCAGGAGTAGCGGTGGTGCGGGGGTCGCAGGGACATCTGTACAGTAGGTTTGAGTTTGGACTGGTGCCATGCTTAATTTTTATGTGACAGAACTACAAGACAACCCACTTACTGATATAAAATGACACGTGGGTTGTCAGAGACTCTTACAACCGTGATTATTGTTGGAAGGAGATTGTCTGACCCCTGTGCAGGTCCATTATTAGGCCCACAGTATTGTTCACAATATGTTGAATCCCTAGCACACAGTTCCCTGTTTCAAAACAGAAGTACCAATTAAAACGAATTTCCACTCACCTGTAGCCTAAAAAAGGCTGGTACTAGTGAATAAAAAGTGAACAGTTTTACCAACAGTTGCTTAAAAGCAAATTATAAATTAGTAACAAATTTGGCTGTTAAAGTCTCATTTGGAAGAGAAGACACGTTAAACAGAAGACCGGGAAGAGCACCAATGGACCGGAGGTGAGTTTAGGTTTTTATCTTTTACTGGGCACCAGTAGCATATTATTTTATTTTTAGATTAACTGTTTCTAGTTGAAAGAACACCAGTTGCCATTCCTGAAAGAAATCCTGGAGCAACTTTTCTTAGACCTTCTTTTTTTGTGGTTCTCATGTTATTCCTCCTAGAAATTCATTACGAATCTACACTCACCGGCCACTTTATTAGGTACACCATGCTAGTAACGGGTTGGACCCCCCTTTTTCCTTCAGAACTGCCTCAATTCTTCGTGGCATAGATTCCACAAGGTGTTGCAACGATGCTCAATTGGTACCAAGGGGCCCAAAGAGTGCCAAGAAAATATTCCCCACACCATGACACCACCACCACCAGCCTGAACCGTTGATACAAGGCAGGATGGATCCATGCTTTCATGTTGTTGACGCCAAATTCTGACCCTACCATCCGAATGTCGCAGCAGAAATCGAGACTCATCAGACCAAGCAACGTTTTTCCAATCTTCTACTGTCCAATTTCGATGAGCTTGGGGCCCAAATTGGAGCCTCAGTTTCCTGTTCTTAGCTGAAAGGAGTGGCACCCGGTGTGTTCTTCTGCTGCTGTAGCCCATCTGCCTCAAAGTTCGCCGAAACTGTGCGTTCAGAGATGCTCTTCTGCCTACCTTGGTTGTAACGGGTGGTTATTTGAGTCACTGTTGCCTTTCTATCAGCTTGAACCAGTCTGCCCATTCTCCTTTGACCTCTGGCATCAACAAGGCATTTCCGCCCACAGGACTGCCGCTCACTGGATTTTTTTTCTTTTTCGGACCATTCTCTGTAAACCTAGAGATGGTTGTGCGTGAAAATCCCAGGAGATCAGCAGTTTCTGAAATACTCAGACCAGCCCTTCTGGCACCAACAACCATGCCACGTTCAAAGGCACTCAAATCACCTTTCTTCCCCATACTGATGCTCGGTTTGAACTGCAGGAGATTGTCTTGACCATGTCTACATGCCTAAATGCACTGAGTTGCCACCATGTGATTGGCTGATTAGAAATTAAGTGTTAACGAGCAGTTGGACAGGTGTACCTAATAAAGTGGCCGGTGAGTGTATTAACTGGGTGTTATCAGTCTGAGATTGTCCAATCGGTGTTGACAGAGTCAGTGTATAGGGACACACCCCTTTGACAACTGGTTTGGTAACACCCATCTCACTGATTCAGTAATGCATTTCTAGTAGGAATTAAAGAGGAGCAGCACAACACAGAGTTATAAGAGAAGATGCTCCAGGATTTTTAGTTCACAGGAAACACAAAGAATTTCCTAACATGGACATCAGGAGAAGTCGCAGATGCTCTTTAAAGGGGTTGTCTCACTACAAGGATTGCTTTTTATGTTAAAGATCTTGCAAAAATAAGTCCCTTTGCGATATATATCCATTAACAATGTCCTACCTATTCTGAGATTTCCCCTCTTGTATAGGCTGCATCAGCTCCTCAGGTCGCTATAGCTAGAGACCTGTTTGATCTATCCTGATAGGCTGCCAGCACTGGTTGCTATAGATACAGACCTGGCTTCTACTGTTCAAGAAAACAAGACTTAGGTCAGATGAATCAATGTAGTGAGACAACCTCTTTAAAGGGGTTTTGCCACAATGTAATGTTGACGTGGGATCCTCAAAAATAGGTATTTAATCACTTTTCTAAATATATGTGATTACAAAAATTGCAGCCTGAGAGAGCTACAGGCTGCCTTACCTGCTCTTAGTTACTTAAAAGCTTCTATTAGATACGACCTGACAAGAGCTGCTGGCACAGAGCACACTTCTTAACTGATGAAAAGGAGCTGAAGAAGCTTTCAAGGCACCGGGTAGAAATATGTTGTCTTTTGTATACAGAATCCACTAGTTGTAGTGTGATTATCTGAGTAGATCCGTGCTTTATCTGATGACAGAGAACACGAAGAAGCTTTCAAGCTGCTGTGGAGAAAAGGTGTTGTCTTTTGTATACAGAATCCACTAGTTGTAGTTTGATTATTTGAGTGAACATTTCACACGATCCCTTATGCAGCTCTGCCTCTGGCTATGTGTCTCTCGCTCTCAGCAGTGGCTTGTTTACATTTGCTTATTAGCAGATAAGGCACGTCCTGGCAAAACCCCTTTAAGTTTGAGGTGGATTCCCCTTTGAGCTTCATTGACTAACAGTGTTCTTTTTTTATAAGTATGTCATTTAACTCAGAATAATATAGAGTTTCTGTATTTGGAAATCCTGTCATATATTTGGCCTAAGAAACTTGTTGCCTGATGTTGTTGACCTCGCACTGTCCTCTTCCTCTTGTCACTCCTGAATGGAATAGAATAGAAATGCTCAGTCCACATGAAGTTCTCCTGTAAACAGTAATGGGCAGACTGTCATGTATATTTATGGTTTGCCTGGATTTTAAATGTCTGAAGTTCTGGAAACCACTTGTGACAAGTGTGACGAGCGATGGGAATGTTTCTAGCTGCTGCGGCCCGAATGTTATCAGTGAACCTTTTGCTGTAGGTCATGTATAATATTCACACTTTGTAAATGTGAATGCTTTAGACCAGTGATCCTTACTAAAGATATGTGGGTGGCTGACTCTCCTCTCTATCCAGATCAGAAATGTGACGTTGGAGAAGAGCAGATCCTCTTACCAGTGTCCTGAATATGACGGGGATCATGGTTTAATAGCTGGTAAATAAAGAGTATACATTTTTATATCTGTGTGATGCAAGATAAAATAAATATATCTATAAAATGTGACAAGTATTATATTATCAATATCACTAATATAAACCACCTTTGTTGGGTTTTAATTATAATGTGTTCATTTGGCACTTGATTGTGAAAAATGGTGTTTTCTGCTGAATTAGAACAGTTTTAAAACAGTTTTTGTAATTATCATAAAATTACAGAGGTGTATTGGACCTGTCATTGTATTCAGTGGGGATATATGCTGTAGTTCACATCATAAACTGTAGGATGTATTTTTACCATTATGGATTTCAAGTCATGTTCAGCACATACAAAACATTATGACTCAGGAAGCAGATTAACCCTATTAAGTGGGTTCATGAAATGGGGTAAATTCATACCCTGAAACACAGCAAAAGTGAATAATGCGCGAGAAATCCAATGGAAAAGTACTATGTGCAAGCATAAACCTGAATAGGATTTCTCACACAAAACATCCACATATTTCAAGGGGTGTTCCTACTATGCACTTTGATGGCATATCAATATGATATACTATCACAGCTGTGAGTCCCACCTCTGGGACCTGCACCTATCTTAAGGAATGGACCCCTGAAAGTACCATCTCAGAATGGAGAGCTAGTCCCGCTTACAGATAATGGAACTCCCATAAGACAAGGGTGACTAGCTCTTTGGCCTCAGTCAACACTTAAGGTGGAGCGTTTCCACAGTAGGTGCGGGTCCCACCTCTAGGACCCACACCTATCAGACTTTGATTACATATCTTTTTTTTTTTTTTTTTTAAATATGCTTATTACATTTTTGCTAGTAGAAACTTAAACATAAAATACAGACATCATTCTGGAATGTTACTACATATTCAGTGGTCAGAAAGGGTAGTACAACATCCTATAGTTCCGGTAGTATTGCTATATCTTTTCTATATTTCATCAAACTGCATGGTGAAAACACCCCTTTAAGTTTTACTGCTCTGCCATACAGAGATTATCATCACTCATATTGGGGAATGTCCCCACTGGGGCTCCCTATATATTCCACAGTATGTTTTTTGAGTGTGGGCGGAATTGGGACACCTATAGGAAACCCACGTAAACGTGGAAGAACATACAAACTCATTGTAGATCCTTGGGTGGATTTAAACCCAGGACCCCAGCGCTGCAAAGCAATAGCGTTAACCACTGAGCCCGGTGTACCTATATATATTGGGGTTAAATTAAAATGGTTTTCTCACCACACTGTATCACTGAGTTTTAGCAGTTTTGCATTTACTCTGTTACCTCTACAGCATATTCAGCTCCTGGCAGTGCAGGAGATTGTTATCTCTAACAAGATTACAGATAAAGCCATGCTTTTCAGTCCTCACAGCACATGTACCTTTTGTTTAGTGAAGCTAATCTTGTTAGATATAATTAGTTTGCTTTGATCTCAGTCTGTCAGTGGGGTGATGTCACTCCCTGCTCTCAGCTAATCAGATAACAGATGTCTGTCTGTTATGAATTTAACCATAGAAACCTGTGTGCACAACCAGAGCACATAGAAAAACACTCTTATCTCATGATTAAAGTGGAAAGATCTCTCTTTGAGGAGAGGAACCAAGAACTTGGTTGGTGTGAGGGATTACTTGCCATTCAGACCTCACTGACTGTTTTGCATAAAGCAAAGGCTTATGGGAAAAGAGCTGAGGAGCTCCACAGCGCCCTCTATTGGATGTAGTTATCCTCAGTTCACATGTAGCAGGAGCCTTGCAATGTGAAAGGGATTTGAGCCAAACCAGTTAAGTTCAACTACAGACAGCTGTTTCGGGGTATTTGCCCCTTGTCAGTGCAGTGTAGAACTTACTGGTTGGCTGGGTGAAATCTTTTGACCAATGTATTTCAAAAAAAGTCTTCATTTAATTGTCCCTATATGTTGAAAGCTAATCTTTGTAGTGATAAAGTCCATTTAAGTCACACATAGATGTTTAGCGTTCAAGTGAAGTTGTGGGTGACTTATGTACCAATTTTGTTTTGAAATTAAAATAATCAGCCTAGCATTTTTGCTGACCTTGTATTGTTTGCTTTGTGCAGTGTAATTCTGTGATATGCATCTTCACAGCAGAGAGGTTGCAGACACTCAGAGATCAGGCAGCAAAAGGGATTATTAATCTAATAAATATGTCTACATTAATGCAAGAGAAAGCGTTAGTAGACATTATTAAATGTTATCTTACATTTAGAATACTGTTTAGATATTGCCTTAGACGTTTTATTTAATAGACGCTGCACATTTTATTTTTCGTGGTGTTAAGTTACATAAGACTTTGTACAGTATTTCACTACATTGATTTTTTTTTCTGTGCTCATAACCAGAAATGTTTAGTACTTAAGTATAAAGCAAGACCAGATTAAATGATGCACAAAATAAACATAACATTTTTGGGCTTTAAAGATGTTCTCTAACCTGTAAAGTAATTTTTAAAAATCTTGTGGTCGTTTTATTTTTCAACCGTGGTATTGTTCACGTCATAGTAGCAGCCAATCACTAGCTGATTCATACTTATCAATATATCTTGCAGAGGAACAGCACCGTATGTATAACAAAACAATATACGGTGTGCAGGCTTCTTGTGTTAGATCCCAATTCCTCCAAAAGACGTCTTCCAAAAATAGAAAAAAAGAAGCAGCACCACAAATATCCAAAACAGTGGGCGATATGTCCCAACATGCAAGGGCCCTTTTTTGGTCTATTTTGTGCCAAAAATTCTTTATGCCAGTCTCGATAAATGAACTGTAATAACCAAAATAGGCACATTTACACCGGGAAAGACACATTGTAAGCGCCTAAAACATAATGCCAAAATTCCGTTTTTGGGGGGGGGGTCCCTATTTGGGGGCCCCCCCCCCCCCTCCCCCGGGGGGGTTGGCATTCCTCCCCCCGCCTGCAGGCGGGGGGGTCCTTTAAATTACCGCGGGCAAGAGTAGGTGGTGCTACTCTTGCCCGCGGGACCCCTTTCCCCAAAAGGGGGGCAGCGGCCGCAGCGGCCGTCCCCCCCCCCGGTCTCTCTGTGCGGGGGGGAGGGAGGGATCGCTCCCTCCTCCCCTCTCCCTGTTGTCGGGGCCCGGGGGTGCGCCCGTACATCGGTTAACGGCAAAAGGGGGGGGTGACCCCCGGCCCGCAGGGGAGTGAACCCCCGGGTGCTCTCACTTCCCCCTGCGCCGCTGAAAGACGGGCAGGAGTGCCGGTGAGGAGCCTGGTAAGGTAAAATGGATTTTTATTTTTATTTTTATTGCTTTAGGGGCTTACCTGGCTAACAGAGAGGGCAACTACCTGGGGAACAATGGGGCATCCCTGGCAACAGGGGGGCACTACCTGGCTAACAGAGGGGGGACTACCCGGCAACAAAAGGGGGCCCACCTGGCAACAAAGGGGGCACTACCTGGCAAAAAGGGGGATACTGGGAACAAAAGGGGCATTGGTAACAATGGGGGCACTACCTGGCTAACAAAGGGGGCACTACCGGGCAACAGAGGGGGCACTACCTGGAAAATGGGGGCACTACCTGGCAACAAAGGGGGCACTACCTGGGGTAAAAAGTTGGGCACTACTGGCTAAAATGGGGGGGGCCCCCTACTTGGCTAACGATGGGGGCACTACTTGGTAACGATGGGGGGGACTACTTTTGGTAACAGATGGGGGCCCACCTGGCTAAAGATGGGGGACTACTGGCTAACGATGGGGGACTACCTGGCTAAAGATGGGGGCATACCTGGCAAAAATGGGGGCACTCCCCCGGCAAAAAATGGGGGGACTATGGCAACAATGGGGGAAAAACCCCGGAAAAAAATGGGGGGACTACCTGGCTAAAGATGGGGGACTTTTCTGGCTAAAAAATGGGGGCACACCCGGCTAAAAAATGGGGGCACTACCTGGCTAAAAAATGGGGGGACTACTGGCTAAAAGAGGGGGCACTACGGCTAACAATGGGGGGACTACCTGGGTAACAGATGGGGCATCTTTGGGTAAAAATGGGGGGCCCCCTGGGTAACAAAGGGGGCCCCCCCTGGTAAAAAAAAGGGGGGGGCATTACTGGCTACAAATTTGGCTCTACCTGGTACAGAGGGGGCTCTCTTGGCTAAAGGGGGCATCTACCGCTGTAAGGGCATACTGGTTTGGGGGGGTACTACCTGGCTATAAGGGCCCTCTACCTGGCTTTCTTCCAAAGCCGTTATGCATTAGGTGGAGTGGGTGTGGCTTTTTGAAGGGGCGTGGATACCAAAAGATGGGGGTGTCCCCTGCTAGCGCGCCGCCCACTAGACTCTCCTGCTTTTTCACTTTCAAAAGTTGGCAACTATGGCCTAAAAAGGCACATTTAGTATAGAAGCAATGATACGCTGTGCACCTCCAGAAAGGGCGAAACAATTGTTGGCGTTTTCACACCACCCGTCCAGTCCGTCCTATGCCGCATTAATGTAATTTTGGAATAACTGATTGAAAGTTCAGAATTGGTGAGTGCCGCTTGCTCTTTCTATTTTACATGGGCTTCTCCAGAAAGCAATGCGCCTGTTGAGGCGCATTACATAGACTAGTAATGATACGTTATGTGCCTCCATTACACAATGCGCCTTGATAGATGCATTGCATACACTAGCAAGGATATACTATGCGCCGTGATTGCGCAATGCACCTTTTTAGGTGCATTAAGTTTACTATGCCAGGTATGCCAGGCGCCAGAATTTTGAAAGGATCGTACTTTCAGGTGCACTTTACACTGATTAAATGTGCCTAAATACTGCAGCGGCGACGCCAATTTTCGGACATGTCGCCCAGTGATTTTAATCACCGAAGTCAATACATACAGTTGTATGTATTGACTTAGGTGACTAAAACCACTATCATACTTACTGTCATCAATGCTGCAGCCAGCTGTTGGCTGCCATGATCTCAAGTTCATGTCAGCACTGTTAGGCTATGTTCACACGGCTTAAAATTGGACGTATTTCAGTCTAACTACGCGCCGGAGTGCGCAAATTACAGCTGGAATACGTCCCAGTCATTACGGTAATCCACAGTTCTCATAGAGAACTATGGATTACGTCTCCTCTCCCCGCTCGGCGAATACGCCGCGGGGGGAGATAAGTGACATGTGAATTACCAGCGGCGTATACGCGCCGCTGGTAATACAAGTCTATGGGCCGGCGAGGTGCCGCCCCCCGCTCCCTCCCCGGCGCCTGCCCCCCGCCACACGGCGTAATTGCAGGCCGTAATTACGCACCTGCAAATACACCGTGTGAACCTAGCCTTACAGGGGGATTCAATAAGGACAGGGGGGATCTTGCTAAATGAAACCCAGTATAATTCTGTAGGACTTGCCATAAGGTGAATCTTCAGTTGTTGCTTGGTGTTAGACTTCAAATTATAAAATGTTGGTCACCTGCAGCTGCCATTAAGGGTATACGCCGCTGGTAATGAATGTCACAAGACAACCTGAGGGATAACAGAGTCCTGCTCTAACTTCCAAGACTACATTTTACTCCGATGCCAGCCACAAAACTGCTAGAATACCGCGGTCAATAGTTAGGGCATGTTCACACGGCTTAATTGTAGGGCTTACAGTACGCCCCACAATTACGCCTGTCTTCGGGAGTCGCGCTGACTGGTGCGTACTCCCGCAGCACGGGGGGGGCCGGCAGCACGCTGGCCCATAGACATGCATTACTTGTAGTGAAAAAGTGTCGCAGATAAATGACATGTCAATTATCTCCCCGCGCGTTTAATACGATTGTATTGTACGCCCGGGGAGAGGAGGCGTAATCCATAGTTCTCTATGAGAACTGTGGATTACCGTAATGATCGGGGTGCATTTCGCTTGTATTAGAGCGCAGTACGCTCACAATACTTGGCAAAATGCAACCCAAAATAAGCCGTGTGAACATAGCCTAATAGGGATATGACAGAGGGAGGGGGCTCTCTGTGTCCTCCATCAGCACCCTGCTGTGCAATCGGGGGATGCTGATGGTCAACATGACAGTCTAACAACGGCCTCTGGTCTGTCTCTTACGTAGGCCTGTCAGGTCGTGCTCAGAGTCAGAGCTTGACAGGCTGACTGACAGTTGGCTTAAAGGGGTTGTCCCATTACATGGATTCATCAACTAAGTCCTGTTTTCTCTATGTTATTTTTGAATTCAGGGGCTAATTTACTGGCTTTACTGGCTTCTACTGGCCTGCAGTGATGAGCTGCTCAGGACACTAGGTCTGTAGCTATAGCGACCAGCGCTGGCAGCCTATCAGGAAGATCAAACAGGTCTGTAGCTATAGTGATCTGAGGAGCAGCCCATACAAGAGCGGATGTCTAGGAATAGGTAGGATACTGTTAATGGACATATATTGCAAAGTGACTGCCATGATCTCAAGTCTATGTTAGCACTGTTAGAACCATGTAGGGACTAGAGGCGAGAGATACCCCCATTTATTTGAATGGCCTTGAGCGCTGCTGTGCAGGGAAGAAGCAATGAATGTGCCAGAGAGCTAAGCCAGCCCAGCTACCCGTTCATTCTCAGGATCGGTGGGGGTTCTAGCGCAATATGCCATCATTTTATAAAACGGGAATACCACTTTTATTCTCCACCCCCAAAAATCTTACATCTGAGGTGTTCTCTTTGCCTCCTCGCTTACAGTCTTGTCTTTGGAGGAGGGTACAAGCATTGATGGCATCATACACCATGTCCTCTGTATAAATCATATCTTCTTCTGCTGAATCCTGTAATATAAAGCAGGGGGGATTTAGAAAGTGGATCTTGACAGCACTCCATGCAGGCAACTCACTTTCCATACTCTGATATTAGTAGACCAGGACAATCCCTATGAGGCTTTGCAGAAGGAAGATCTTTGTGGTGGGGGTGTAAGGGCACGTTCACACGGCATAGGACAAATGGCGGCCGGTATTTGTCCTGTTTTGCGCCCGTCCCCCCGGCCGAGGGGAGGGGGAGGGGGGGCGCCTTTTCTCAATGAGCGGAGAACAGCCCTCCCCCTCCCATTGAACAGCACAGATTCCGTCCGGAAACCGGACGGAAGATTGTGCATGTTGAATGTTTTGTCGCCGGTCCGCCGGTGACAAAACCGCCGGGGGGAAAACCCGTGCAGTGTGAACTGCTGCACGGATTTTCCATAGAGCACCATTGTGCTCATTTTCGGCCTGTTTTTCAGGCGGTCTGAAAAACCGCAAACCGGCTGAAAACCCGTGCAGTGTGGACATGGCCTAATGTTTCATATCAGCTGTTTGGAACTTACTGGTTGCTAATGGTGACTTCTATATTGACGATGGTGAATAACCCTCACATGGTTGATTATAGGAAAGTATTATGAATGAGCAGATGTTCGCTTCGAGTCTTCAGGGTGTGTGCAGCTAATTTGAATGTTTAGCAAGTAGCTGGAAACACCAGGGGATTTATTATCTTCAGTGAAGCAGCTTGCTACAGTGTAACCATCATTGGCACTGGATAATGTCAAAGCAGTTACAACGTTTTCCAAGAGCGATCGTGCACCATGAGTGAAGCAAGGGCGTGCTCATGATATGGAGTCGGGTTATTTTCATTAGCAAAGATTTTTGTAATATAGAAATGGGAAAAAGCAATGTAAAAAGACCTGTCATTTGTGCAGTTTACATTACCACAGCAGCGGCTCATGTGGTGTGAGAACATAAATGTGATATCTTTCTAGTTTACATTTTTCAGGATATGCAGGGTATATTTATTTTAATCATTTCATCAGCAGGAGCTTATTATCCAGAGGCTTATGGATTAGATGACTGGTTTAAAATATAAATGCTAAGAAAAATAGTCTTTCCCTATTAATTTTCTACATTTCATTTCTTATAGTTAACCCCATGTATACATTTTTCTCCTACATTTTGGGCGCATTATATCAGTGTAAAGTGCGCCTTAAAGTCCGATACTTTCTAAAAACTGCCGTCAGATATGCCTTGCATAGAAAACTTAATGCGCCGAAAAAGGCGCTTTGCATCAAAAAAGGCGCATTGCGCAACTAGCGGCGCAAGGAGTATCATTGGTGATATATGTAATGCTCCTATCGAGGCGCATTGCCCGACGGAGGCGCATAACATATGTAATGCACCTCAATAGGCGCATTGCGTGACTGGGTCGCACAGCGCACCATATTTAGGCGCATTACAAAGTGTCGTGCCCAGCGTATAATGTGCCTAGTTTTGGAGTACGACAGTTCTTTTACAACAAGAATATGGCGTAAAAAGTGGTTTGGCGCAAAATAGACCAAAAACTGGCGTTGGGACATGTCGCCCTTTGTGTTTCCATAAGGTAAAAGGGGTTGTCCATTATCTTAACAAAAAGCTCAGCTGGTTAGGGATGGGTTAAGGGGAAACTTCCATCAAAAAGGAGTCTTTTTTAAGTCAATATTCCTGTAAAACCGTTTTTTTTTCTTTTTAATTTTTGGCAGTATTTTTTTTATTTTGGCAGTCCTATGCAAATCTTGCCCTTCTCTAGCTGCGATAATAAAGAGATAAAACTCCTGAATGACAGGGCAGACTAACCTCAGTTTACTGTATTTGCTGCTTATCTGCATGTAGGTAGTGGACAATGACATAATAATAGCTCTGTTGTTATCTGGACTGGTCTAGATGAAAATTAGTTTAGATCGATGGGCAGTAACAAGAGCAATGCATGAAAGGATAAGGGGTCAATCTTCCTTTGCTTTGGCGGGTTTCCTGCTTTCTTCAGACTGATAATACTTAGGCTATGTCTACACAGTGTTAGCAAATCCCAAAAATGTGGTCCACAGAAGGCTAGAAAATATACAAAAAACTAAATCCAACAAATCCTAACCTAATAAAACATAACTTTTAATTGACGTAAAAAAGTATTTATGTCAAAATAGCACTAATTTGTTGATAGGGACTTATCCCTATATATCCAGGTATACAAAACAAATAATTCAGGGAACAGAATGATGTACCTACTGTGTCACTACTGACCAGTCACCCTAGAAGGCCCTTAGGGCGCGTTCCCACGGCAAGTGCCAAATACCGGTCGGTTATGCGACCGGTATTTGCACTGTTTTGCGGCTGATGAGCGGAGAAAAGCCCTCCCCCTTCACATTGACTTGCACAGATGCCGTCCTAAAACCGGACAGAAGAATGTGCAGGTACAATGTTTTGCGAGCGGACCGCGGGCGCCAAAACCGTCGGACGAAAACCCGTGCAGTGGGGACTGCTGCACAGGTTTTCCATAGAGCCCCGTTCTGCCCATTTTCGTCCGGTTTTTCAGGCGGTCTTCAAAACTGCAAACCGCCTGAAAAACCGGCTGAAAACCCGTGCCGTGGGGACATGGCCTTAGTGGGGTAGCCGCCCTGATATCTAGTAGACCCTAGACAGCTGTCCCTAGATCATTTTTCATGGAACAGCCATTGTCAATATATGGGTCAAGAAACTGTTCAAAATGATGGGACCCCATAGTAAGTGCATAACTTTAGAAACATAATGAATACACTTCATTCAGTGAGCCAGGTGAACACAAATAATCATCCACAAAAAGTAGGCCTTGTTGTGTGTGGTTGAGCATAGTAGACCCCACACTTTATCCCCATCAGTAGGCACCATCCATGATTATCACCACCATCAGGTATTCCCCATTGATGAACCCTATACCTGGGAGGAAATGTGTCTGGGGTGTAAAACTAATATTTGTGTCCAGTGCATTCTAACCACATGGACACTCTTTCTTTGTGGATCTGCCGGAAGATAGAATGTGTTCTATCTTACGATGGAAGGCGGCGGTTTAGAAATCCCACAGTAGAAAATCCGTGCTGTGTAGAATATAGCACGGATTTTCTATTGCAGTCTATAGGGCACTGGTTACAGTCGGATTTTTGCGGATTCTGAATCTGCTTAAAAATCCAACTGTAATCCTGTGCTGTGTAGACATCGCTTTACTAGACAATTCTCACTGCCGGGCTGTCAAAGATCAAAGAGGGGATGTCAGAGAGACAAACCAGGTGGTATTGGACCCTACAGAGGTTCCTATAGACTATGAAGCCAGCTATTATCATAAGTGCTGTAATGATTCTTGGACAATGGTTAATACTTCTGATGCCTCTGTAGACATATAATTGTAATAAGTGGAAAAGTTGCTGCTAGATGGTGTTGACGCTGCAAGGTTAGAGCAAAAGAATCTGCTAAAAAAAAATTCAAATTAGATGATTTTTTACCTTAAAGGGGTTGTCTCACTTGCTTTTTTTGTTAAGGATCTTGCAAAAGTCACTTTGTCCATTTAGGCTATGTTCACACGGCTTAAAATGGGACGTATTTCAGTCCGTAATTACGTGCCTGAGTGCACAAATTATGGCTGGAATACGTCCCAGTCACTACGGTAATCCACAGTTCTCATAGAGAACTATGGATTACGTCTCCTCTCCCTGCTCGGCGAATCCGCCGCGGGGGGGAGATAAGTGACATGTGAATTACCAGCGGCGTATACGCGCCGCTGGTAATGAAAGTCTATGGGCCGGCGAGGTGCCGCGCCCATACCCGCCCCCGTCCACACGGCAATATTGCAGAGCGTAATTACGCCCCGCAAATAAGCCGTGTGAACCCAGCCTAAGTATCCTACCTATTCCTAGATTTTCCCTCTTGTATGGGCTGCATCAGCGCTAGCTGATAACTGATAGCTACAGACCTGTTGGATCTCTGCTGATAGGCTGTCAGCGCTAGTCGCTATAGCTACAGACCTGCTGGATCTCTCCTGATAGGCTGCCAGCGCTGGTCACTATAGCTATAGATCTGATGTCCTCAGCAGCTCATCAATGCAGGCCAGTAGTAGCCAGTAAACCCGGTAAACACTCAATTCAAAAAACAGGACTGAGGTAAGATGAATTGTTGTAGTGAGACAACCCCTTTTTAGAGGGCTCACTAAGGCTGAGTTCATGCAGCATTTTTTGGTTTGTAAAATGTGTGTTTTATGTGTGAATCATGCACCAAAAAACCCAGCATATTAAAAGTGTCCTGTTGCTTTCTATGTGAATACACACATGGTGTGTTTTTATGTGTTTGAAGCAAAGCGATGCATAGAAAAACAGTGTATGTCAATTCTTAGGGTTTAAATATGTTTTTTGCACTTAATTTTACAATGGAGAGTCAAAAGGGATTGCAAAATTGCATCAAAAATGTGCATTTTTGTGCATAAGGCAGAATTGTTTTTTTGATTTTTTTAATACGCTTGAAAAAAAATGCATCAAAGAAAAATGACATAAAAATGTCTGAAAATACACACAAAGGGCGACATGTATGAACGGGGCTGCGTCAGATATCTGCCGTCTTTACAGCCCAACAGGCGCAGCCCCTTTAAAACATTTTTAAATCTCCCGCACGCCAGTGCCGATCGCATTACATAGCGCCTGCGGCGCTTTGTCATGCACCCGATCTCAGAGGGGGGGCGCACTAGAATCGTAGCGAAGCTACATATTTTTAGCTTTGCCACAGCATTTCTGGGCGCATTACAGATGGAACAAGTATGCCACTTTCAAAGTGGTTTACCTGATTCAAAAATGTCGCCATAGAGATAGAATTTGCCCAATTTATGACCCGCTGTAGAGCGGGTTCATAAATCAGGCGGATTTTATGCCATTAATATGCGCATTAAATTTGGCGTGTCGCCCAAAATGTTATGTCCATATTTCCCTTGAAATACAAGCAGATTTTTCAGGATTTTTTTTAAATGTTACATGAAGCCAGCCTTAGGGTTCATCTACATGACAAGCATTTCTAGAGGTGAACTCAGATGTTCGAAACCATCACAGACTGACTGTAAATCCATCCCCATTGACCACATGACTAGGATTGTGTTCAGAAACACAGTTTTTATAAAAAACTTGGAACATCTTTATTCTTCCACAGTATTTTAGTTAAAAAAAAAAACATGTCACACATTTCTACCCCATAGATATGAATGGGACTAATTTTCTGACTGTAACTCCAGCGGAAAGAAAACAGCCTAAATTCCACATTGAAAAACACCTCGGCAATTGTAAAATACAATTGTTTTTTAATACGTACAATATGTTTTTTTTTCAACATGAAATTTTTATTGTTTTTCAACATGAAATTTTTATTGACAATACGTTTTTTAACTGCATTTTTTACATGGATTTTACAGTCGATTTTGAGCTAGCCCATATTGAACAGAACTATAATCCGACGTTTTTCGGTGGATTATGGAACATATTATATATAAGTTTTTTGATTGAATTTCGGATATGAAACCCAACCTCAGAAAATCCGAGCTTTGTAGACTACAGCTCGTATTTTCTATTGAGGTCTATGGGGATGATTTACAATCGTATTTTTTGCAGATTCTAAATACTGAATTTGAATAAAATCCGACTGTAAACCACACTGCTGTGCTACAATTGCTACAGATTTTTCAATATCTCCAAAGTTAAAAACTGGGATAAGAAGGTCTTAAAGCCTGTCTTGGGTGACTTGTGTTATATGCTTTACATCTAAGGCTAGGTCTACACTGCATCTGAGAAAAAACGGCCCTTAAAGCGGCCGTTCTCTCTCTGATGCAGGACCGCGGCTTTTGTCACGCTTTGTGCAAAAGCCGCGGCCGCTTCTCGTCTTCCCGACGCCCCCATACAATAGCATTGTATGGGAAGGGCGTCAAGAAGACGAGAAGCATCGGGGTATTATACAACATTTTTGTATAATACGCCGCTGCCGAAAGACGGGAAAAGAAAAAGACGAGCTGTGTAGACAGCACTCGTCTTTTCTATTGCCCTCTATGGCACAAAACAGACGATCGTATCTTCGGCGCTTTTAAAAAACGAAAAGCGCCGGAGATACGATCGTAATCATGTGCAGTGTGGACATAGCCTTACAGCTGCGGCACCTATGAATTTTGTTGGCTTTAAAGTCCCAGCTGTGAGACCGGTTAATGTTGAACAATAGGAAAGCTGAAGCAGATTTATGGGAGGTCAGACCTGAAACACATTGGGGCAGATTTATCAATAGTGTCTTACTGTTAGACAGTGTAAACTTAGACTAGACAGTCTTACAATACACCACATTTAGCCTGGTGTTGATAAATCTGGCGCAGGTTAGAACTGTCTAGTCTCAGTTTGCACCATCTTTAAGTTGGCTTACTTTTACGCCAGAATTTGGTCGCACATCCTGGCGCATTTCTTGTCGCATTTAAGCCACACCCCCTTTCCGCGAAACCACGCCCACTTTTATGAATCCACGCCCCTTTGTCGGACGCAGAGCAGAAGCATCTGAAACTGTCTAAAGCACATAGTAAATGTGGCGAAAAGCTTGTTTTTGGCGCAAATTGAGCCAGAATTCTGCCGCAACTGCCTTGATAAATCTGCCCCATTGTCTGTTTCAAAGCAGCCTGTAGCATCAGAGACATATTAGAGAGAGATCTAAAAAATATTGAGTTCTAATTGAAAAGTTACTGTTCATGAATTGACATTGGAGTTGTGCACTGTTCATGGTGTAGGAAAGCTTCACTGAAAAGGATTCACTGTTTGTATCTGTAAAACCGCCCCATTGCTATTGTTAAGTCATTGCACTACCGAAATCTGAAAACAATATAGAGTTATATTTGTAAATAACCCAAGTTACGGTTCATGAGATGACACTGGAGTTGTGCGCTGTTCCTGGTGTAGGAAAGATTCACTGAACTGGATATTTTCATGCTAATCTGTGCCCACTGTTTGGCTCCTTCTCCCTGATGTGATGATGATGTGATTGATTAGAAAGAAAATTCGGAGGGCAACACTGCACGAAGCAGCTGGAAGCATAAACCGCTACCTGCTGTGCCATTGTCTCTTCATTTATCATCCTTCATATGCTGGTGGAGGATTCCTCCAGGCTGCTCTACTCTACCTAGATTTTATGATGTGCAGGGTGTAACTGGGATTTATACAGAACAAATATGCTACTGTCTAGTTGAAGATGCATCTAGCTACATATAGATATACATTTATATGTCTATACAATTTATTGTCATAAATTTGGAATATAAATATATCGTACACCAGGGTGTCAGAAAGAAGAGATGATGGGGTTTAGATCACACAGTTGTCTTTTTTTAGAATCTGTGAATATCGACGCTTGAGTTCAATGGGCCCCATTTACCAAAACAGTAGTAACACTGTCTTTTTTGCTCATTCCAACCAGTCAGAGCTCAGCTTTCAATTTTGAAACTGATGTAAAAAAATGAAAGCTTAGGTTTGATTGGTTTTCTATGGGCAAACGTATTGTTAGACTGTTTTGATAAATGAGGCCGAAGTATTATTATCTTATAACCTGAATGCAAAATCCCATACCAGTTAATTTCTTAAAAGAGTTCACTACAAAGATTAGCTTTCAACATGTAGGTGCAGGTAATTGAAGACTTTTTCCAAATACATTAGTCTTTTGATTTTACTTTGGTCATGAGATAAGAGATTTTATCTGCTCTACGTGTCCATAAACTTCCTTCCTGATTAGACAGAGAGCAGGGATTGACATCACCATGAACAGAGCTCTCCAAGAAGGCTCATTGGCTCTAAGGGTATGTTCACACGGTGTATTGTGGCGCTGAACAGCACGTCTTTCCAAAGCACGGGGAGGTGGCCCCATAGACATTCATTGTTAGTGGTGCATATTCGCCGCTAACAATTGACATGTCAATTCTCCCCCTGCGTGTTCAATACGATTGTATTGTAAGCGCGGGGGGACGATGTGTAACTCATAGCTCTCTATGAGAGCTATGGATTACCGTAATTGTGGCGCGCATTTCATCGCGTATAATATGCAATATGGGGCAAAATGCCCGCCAAAATAAGCCGTGTGAACATACCCTTAGAGCATATACCCACTGCACGGGTTTTCGGTAAATTTTTTAGCCGGTTTGCGGTTTTTCAGACCGCCTGAAAAACCGTCCGAAAACGAGCACAATGGTGCTCTATGGAAAACCCGTGCAGCAGTCCTCATTGAACATGCACATTCTTCTGTCCGGTTTTCGGACGGAATCTGTGCATCTCAATGTGAAAAGCCGTCCCCCCCGCGGCCGTGGGGACGAGCACAAAACAGGACAAATACCGGCCAGCAAAGCGGCCGGTATTTGTCTTGTACAGTGGGGACGCGCCCTAAGGGGCCGTTCACATGGCTTATTTCGCCGCGGATTGGCGCCGTACTGCGCGCCGGATTTGCGCTGCAATACGGCTGGAATCCGTCGCAGTAATTACGGTAATCCACAGTTCTCATAGAGAACAGTGGATTCCGTCGGATTCGCCGAGTGGGGAGAAAGTGACCTGCACATTATCCAGGCGCTATGGGGCCGGCAGGCCGCGCACCCGCCCCCGCACCCGCCCCTTATTCAAGCCGGAATTGCGAGCGCAATCCGGCTCGCAATTCTGGCTTGAATAAGCCGTGTGAACCGGGGCTAAGAAGATTAGCTTTTGTTTATAAATGAGCAATTGTTTTCATTTCCCAGAGCACTTGTAGCTTTGTTTACTGAAGGTTAAATCTCCTGCACTTACGTCTTTCTAATGTCTCAGCTAGTTATAAAGAATCTAAATATGCTTATCTCAGCTATAGAACCATCCACAGCCTGATGAAGCAGAGTGAATGAATAGTTCCTTGTGACTCGAGCTTGAAAAAGCATGTTGAGAAAACCCCTTTAATGCATCTTTACAGTGGGTGTAGCTCCTTTTTTATCCAAAAATAAATATACTTTAAAAACATAGCGGGAGTTTTTCATTATTGTTTATTTTAAAGCACCATTAATTCCAGGACGTTGTATATTTCAGGGGGGTTATGTACGTAACAAAGCTCCAAACAAAGTACTGGAGTATAGGAACTAGCTGTATACTGTTATACATTGAATTAGTGCTTGGCGATTAACGATAAAGTAACTTGATTAATTTGCCTTTTCACACCATCATGATTCTGGACTTTTTCAGACTCTTTAAATTGAATTAAAGGGCTTGTCTTACTACATTGATTCATCTCACCTCAGCCCTGTTTTCTTGGTTTCACTTTGAATTCAGGGGCGTGTTTACTGGCTTCCACTAAGCTGCAGTAGAAGCCAGGTCTGTAGCTATAGCAACCAGTGCAGCCTATCATGAGAGACTAAACAGGTCTGTAGCTATAGCGACCTGAGGAGCTGATGCAGCCCATACAAGAGGGGATATCTAGGAATAGATAGGATACTGTTAATGGATGTATATTGCAAAGTGACTTGTTTCTGCAAGATCTTTTACATAAAAAGCAATCATTGTAGTGAGACAACCCCTCTAAGGCCTTTTCCGATATTTGATGTACATCTTAATGTTGGGTATAATGTGTGAAGCAGCTGAACCCGCTCCATACATGGCGGATGCTGGCTTTAGGTTATAGTAAGCACTTGATGTTAGTTGCCAGGATCAGACACAACTCAGATCTTGACTGTTTAACTACTTAGATATTGCGGTCAGCGTGAACACAGCATCCAGACAGTTATACAGGAAGGATATGACAACTCTGTCTTCTGATCGGCAGCCTCATGAACAGATTGGGGTATGTTGAACAGTTGTCATGGAAGAGTGTAATAGAAGTGTGGTAACAGTACACTATACCGCAATACGTTAATATTGCAGTGTACTGCACAAGTGATCCCTCTCCATAGTAGTCAAGTACTCTGAAATCAGGCTGAAAACACTTTCCTTTTCCTTATTTTAAAGTAAAAAGCTATGCCTCTCTGCAGCAGTGTAAATCAGTTTTTTTAACAATCACCAGAACTTATGCCACCCACCTGGCTGTAGATATCAGGTCTTTATTAGCATTTAACATTGCAGTTCACTGACTGTCTAGTATCCACAACCGTCAGTCCTGTCGCCTCTCCTGTCAGTGCTATTTGGATGTCACTAGTTGGATTTTTTACCTTTTCAGTCTTGGCGTGACTTCTTTACCCTTAAGGAGGACCTGTGACCTAAAAAAAATATTTAATCACCTCTACTTTTATTTAGTAAAGGTTTGCTTGATCTCGCTTACTTCTATGCTGCAGGCATTCCTGCCATGGGCCGAATGAGAGAATCTGCCTGATCTCCTGAGATGATGACATACCCACGAGATCAAGCCGGAAGAGCTGCTCTGCTGCTGCACAAGCTAATTGAAGAGTGTCAAACAGCTATAATGGTCTCCCAAAAAAAAAAAATGGGAATCTCGCAAGAGAACAAAGAGAGTGACTTTTGATCACTATATTTACTATTTTGCCATAGGCAAACTTAAACTCTATCAGTTCTCTATCTATAAAACACTAAAACGTAACTTTTATAATGTATAACTCTTAACCTCTATACACACAATTTCTAACCTCACCATTTAACCCTTTCTACTTCTGAAGGAAGCTCCTTTTCTATTATCAAGTTAGGAGCACCACCTGTTAACAGGAAAGCCTTATATATACAGCAATTTACTAACCCCAGTAAGGGATCCCAAGCCTCCTACTTGGCAGTCGTCCCTAATCTAATGGACACAATACAAATAAGGCCCCTTGTAGACACCCTTGCAGCATGTGACACTTGTAGACAGAGGTGAGAAATCACAATTTAAAACGTCATGCCTGACCTCCCCAACATGTTTCACCAGCTAAACTGGCTTCATCAGGGGTTATCTTGTTAGGTGATAGAGTTTAAGTTTGCCTATGGCAAAATAGTAAAAAACCCCAGCTATAATGAACACCACCCCAGCAACATTGACTCTGTACCTCCCACCTGACAGATTCAATGCTGATTTGAACATCGGGAGTCAAAAATTGCAGCACCAATTGCAAGCAAATGAGGCAAGGAAAAAAATATGCTTCACATACATATCACACAAAATAATAATAATAATAATTATTTCAGAAGTTTTTTTTAGGTCACAGGTCCTCTTCGGGGTAACACTGAGGTCTGCTATGGCAGCAAAATAACTGGTTTCCCAGCCCTATATTATGGGGTATATTTGCTGTGAAAAACTCATGGAAAGAGTAGTGAAATTTACTTTGAGAGCAGTAATAGCAGCCTTGTTTCTTTAGCTGTTCCAGATAGAAGTTCTGTGCATTTCAAAGACTTTAATCTACAGTTTTGTTTTTTTACGTTTTTTGTTCCATAATTTAATATAGTGGTCACTTAAAGTGGTTTTCTCACCACAATGATTCACTTTTAAAATGTAGAGAAAGGTAAATGTAGACCATTACCAAATACATTGCTGTTTTAATTTTGCTTTATTCAGGATATAAAGAAGATTTTATCTACTAGTGTACACAAATTTCTCTAGGTTACCGACCACCACTCCCTCTGCTCATTCTTTTAGCTGCTGTCTAACCATGGTGAGTCACTCCCTGCTGAGTCCTAACGATAGCACAGAAGCTTGTTTACTTAAGTTAATGACAAGTTTAAAACTTTAGAGCTCTGTAGCTTTGTGCACTACAGATTATAAATCTCCAGCACTCATACCAAAGTTACAGGAACAGCAGAGCTGATATGCCAACCACCCACAGCCTAACCAGCAAATGTGAGTCTGAAGCTGGCTGTGACTCTGTAAAACAGTATGGGGAGACAACCATAACATACAATATTAATTGGTTCCATGGTGTGCATTGTATGATAAAACCATAACGCTATAAAAAAACTGGTAGTGGGTTCTAAAGCCCCAAAATGTCACCTACATTTAAAATGAAAAATGGAGAAAATGAATCAGATAACTGACACGGATAACAAAATTCCTTACATATAACAGTCAGAAAGAGCTGCTGGAAGCGGGAAATCACTTTCTATGTTGAGGATAGGAGCTTCTTTGCAGGACCGTTCCTAGGCTAAATTGCATTCTGGGCGGAGTGAAGAAATTTCGCGCCCCCCTCCCCCCTCCTTTAGCATATTGCGACACATTAAATGACCAATAACCAGTGAATGAAAATACAAAAAGCTAAAACAAAATGTTCTACATATAAAACTACTATACTATAATCATACAATTACCAAATAAAACAGGTACACAAAATCAGAATCCTTAGACTAATATTATCAATAGTCCCACTAAGATGAATACCGCAACACAATGACCACATCTCACCACCCCATAGTGGCTGAATAATAACACCACATAGTGACTGAATAATACCTCACATTATAACCTCATATTACCACCACATAGTGACTGAATAAGACCACAACACCATGACCACCTATCACCACCACATAGTGACTGAATAATACCACCACACCATGACCACCTATCACCATTACATAGTGACTGAATAATATCTCAACATCATGACCACCTATCACCATCACAGTGACTGAATAATACCACCACATCATGATCACATATCACCACCACATAGTGACTGAATAATACCACAACACCATGACCACATATCACTACCGTATAGTGACCGGATACTACCACAATACCATGGCCCCATATCCCCATCACATAGTGACTGGATAATACCACAACACTATGACCACATATCACCATCATATACTGACTGAATAATACCACCACACCATGATCACGTCCCCAATACATAGTGAATGAATAATACCACAACATCATGATCACATATCACCACCATATAGTGAATGAATAATACCACTACATAGTGGCTGAATAATACCACCACACCATGATCACATATCACCACCACATAGTGACCGAATTAAGTCATGAGATTAAGTCAGCTATTTTACCATGAAGGCCTGCTGCACGCAGTCTCCTCTTAACAGTTGTAGAGATGTGTCTGCTGCTAGAACTCTGTGTGGTATTGACCTGCTCTCTAAGGCCTTATTCTGGGACGGATAAAAAAGTAAAATGGCGGACCCGGGGAAGTGAATTTTAGGGGCTTCCCAAAAAAAGGGGAAAAAAAAATTCAGGTAAAGTTCTGCAGGGATTTGGAAACCAAGGAACGGCCCTGTCCTTTAAATGAAAAAATTTATACCTTACAATCCTAATTATACAAAAACAACCTTTCTTTACTAAAAAAACCTTATTCATCCTCTTAAAAACAGTACCAATTCAGAAAACCCACAAAACGCCCCCTTTGAGCAACAAATGAAGACTATCAAAAGGTAAAAATAAAATGTGCAAAAACCCCTTTAATATTTAATTCCCACATGTGTTTAATATCCATTTTGATCCTCATTAATCACCCCAATTTTTAATAATCCCATAAAACACAAAAAACATAGTTGGAATAATTTTTTTCCAAATTTTTGGGTCTTACCCCCACAAGGTAATAATACCACCAATAATATGTTTTCATTCCCACTTTGTTTTCAAAAAACCCCTGCCCCTTTCATATTGAACGATAAATCCCCAAAATACCCATGGCATTTAATATACTGATAAATAACCACTTGACTTCCAATTCATGAATTCCAACACATGACACCCCCAAACATGGCTTTTAATTACATAACAACATATGATCCACATTCACCCCCATTAATGTAATATCCCTTTTCCTTTATACTAAAAATTCATCCCATAAGATCCATCCCAAATATGACCCAAAACATTTTAATAGCCAACTTTCCATTTAGCCCTTTACCAGTGGTATTATACAGCAGAGGGCAGGAACTGGGCACGGCACTGTCATTATGCCGGCTGCAGGGAGCAACATTTCACGATAGCAGGATAGAAAGAGAACAACTGAGCAGGACCAAGTAAGTAAGATCAAACCTGCTGTGGAGACCCCGAAAAATAACACTATGACCTCTCCTAAGCTACTTTACCTGAAACTTTGAAGCTTGTTAAGAAGAAGCAAAGCAAGACATCTATGAAGATGTTCAGTACATCATCAGCACACACAGCTGCTGGTTGGCTCAGAGTGTCTGAAGCTCAGCGTCTGCTCTGCTGTAGGTCAGATTTCCCTGGGCCATAAACCGAATGTCCGCAGCACAGCACCTCACCCGCTGCTGCCACAAGGTTTTGAACTGTTGGCAGCAACATCTACAGTGAAGGAAATAATTATTTGATCCCTTGTTGGTTTAGTAAGTTTGCCCACTGACAACAACATGAACAGTCTATAATTTTAAGGGCAGGTTAATTTTAACATTGAGAGATAGAATATCAAAAATAAAATCCAGAAAATCACATTCTATAAATTATATAAATGTTTTTGCATTTTGCACTGAAAAATAAGTATTTGATCCCCCTGGCAAACAAGACTTAATATTTGTTGGCAAAACCCTTGTTGGCAAGCACAGCAGTCAGATGTTTTTTGTAGTTGATGATGAGGTTTACGCACATGTCAGGAGAAATTTTGGCCCACCCCTCTTTGCAGATCATCTCTAAATCATTAAGATTTTGAGGCTGTCACTTGGCAACTTGGAGCTTCAACTCCCTCCATAAGTTTTCTATGGGATTAAGGTCTGGGGACTGGCTAGGCCACTCTATGACATTAATGTGCTTCTTTTTGAGCCACTCTTTTGTTGTCTTGGCTGTATGTTTTGGGTCATTGTCTTGCTGGAAGACCCAGCCATGACCCATTTTTAATGTCCTAGCGAAGGGAAGGGTTGTCACTCAGGATTTTATGGTACATGGCTCCAACCATTCTCCCATTGATGCGGTAAAGTAGTCCTGTGCCCTTAGCAGAGAAAAAGCCACAAAACATAATATTTCCACCTCCATGCTTGACAGTGGGGACAGTGTTCTTTGGGTCATAGGCAGCATTTCTCTTGCTTCAAACACGACGAGTGGAGTTAATACCAAAGAGCTAAATTTTTGTCTCATCTGACCACAGCTCCTTCTCCCAATCACTGACAGAATCATCTAGGTGGTCATTGGCAAACTTCAGACGGGTCTGCACATGTGCCTTGTTGAGCAAGGGGACCTTGCGGGCGATGCAGAATTTTAAACCATTACTGCGTAATGCATTGCCAATGGTTTTCTTGGTGACTTTGGTCCCAGCTGTTTTGAGATCATTAACAAGTTTCGACCGTGTAGTTTTAGGCTGATCTCTCACCTTCCTCATAATCAAAGATACCCCCACAAGGTGAGATTTTGCAATTTGCATGGTTCCCCAGATCGATGTCGATTGACAGTCATTTTGGGCGACATGTATAATTTTTGCTGTTTAAACGCCAATTTTGTGCGCATTATAATAGTGTAGAATATGGCTGATTTATGAACTCGGTCTACTGCGGGTCATAAATTCAGGAATTGCCGTACTGAAGCTATAAATCTATACCTTTGTACGGTTCTAGTGCGCCCTGCCTCCCGCACGCCCCCCAAAATCAAGCGCATTAAAAAGTGCCGCGGGCGCTCTGTAATGCGCCTAATATTGGCGTGTTAACAATCGCGCGAACGGGGCTGCGCTAGGTGTCGGGCTGAAAATACACCAGACTTCTGGTGCAGCCCCGTTCATACATGTCGCCTTTTGTATTTCTTCTAACAGTTGTCTCCTTCACACCCAGCGTCTTATGGTTTTGTAGCCAGTCCAGCTTTGTGCAGGTCTATGATCCTGTCCCTGACATCCTTAGAAAGCTCTTTGGTCTTGCCCATATTGTAGAGGTTAGAGTCTGACTGATTGAGTCTGTGGACAGGAGTCTTTTATACAGGTGACTAAGACAGCTGTCTTTAAAGTAGGTAACAAGTTGATAAGAAGCGTCTAACTGGTCTGTAGGAGCCAGAACTCTTACTGGTTGGTAGGTGATCAAATATTTCTGTATATTAAATATTTTTTCTGGATTTTATTTTGGATATTCTATCTCTCAATGTTAAAATTAACCTACCCTTAAAATTATAGACTGTTCATGTCTTTGCCAGTAGGCAAACTTACAAAATCAACAAGGGATCAAATAATTATTTCCTTCACTGTAAACATCTACATAGAAGAAGAAAGAAACAGCAGCAATAAACTAATAACTTGCCCAGAACTGAACAGCATATTCTAAGTGAGCTCGCACCAATGCTTTATGCAGCGGTAGAATTACATCCTTGTCCAGATGATTTAAAGGGAATGTGTCATCAAAAATGACTTATTGTTTAACTCACGTTTTTATGTTAAACACATTTTTTAAGAATTTTTGTTATATTTCTTTTTAATTTTTCATATCACTTTCAATATTTTTCAATAATTCTTAGGTCCTGCAGTTTTCACTTTGGCCACTAGGCCTGGTTTGCACTGCTTTAACAGCAGTCAGAGAGATACTTTACAGCAGCTTCAGGCACATAGGAACCATAAGACTGTTTCTGTCCCATAGACTTCAATAGGAGAGTTTTCTAGTCATGCTGTGTGACCTAGGAAGAAATCACTCTGCAGGGAGGAGGGGGGTGAGAACTGTGACATCTCCTCTTGTGACTGGTGGATTCTGTGTTATCTATTCACACTGGTGTCTCCTTTCAGTTTGACCCTACTTGTGTTAATAATGAGCAGACACTGAGAATCTTTATCTATAGGACAGGAAGTGTCAGACTATTATTAGTCTTAGTGGCCAAAGTGAAAACTGCAGGACTTAAGAATTATTAAAAAATATTGAAAGTGATCTGGAAAATTAAAAATAAATATAACCAAAAATTCTTAAAAAATGTGTTTGACATAAAAACGTGAGTTAAACAATAAGTCATTTTTGATGACACATCCCTTTAAAAGTAAAAGATTGAGGACAAAATGTTAGATCTTTCAGTCATCACATGCATCGCAGATCAGCAATCTCTGCCACATCGTATGATGTGTGTGGTATCAAAATACATTATACCAGGAAAGACCACTGAATGTTGGAAATATTGTATCTCGAAGTCATTGTCACTTGATGGACAACTGTTTTAATTGTTTCTGCTGGATTACATGAAACATAATAAGTTTCATATGTGTGTGTGTATATATATATATATATATATATATATATATATATATATATATATTAATATATATATATATATATATATATATATATATAATAATATATATATATATATATATATATGCTGTAGCGCCCTTAAGGTTCTTTTGATTCCCTCTCAGAATGTAGACCAGATGTCATGTCCAATGCTTGTGAAATGAAGCCGTTTGTACTGCATGGATTGGCTGGTCAGCACTGTGGACAGACTCATTCTACCTTCTGTGTAGAAGAGAATGCAGGAGAAGGAACTGAGCATGTGTGACCACCAGCACTAAACATGTTTGTCATGGAATCTAAAAAACCCCAGGTGGTGCCATAACAAATATCTTCAGTAATAAGAAAGTATCTAGACCCAAACATTTTTAGAAAATCATTCCAATTTAAAGCGTTTTTTGTTTTTTTATGATTGAGCAAAACAAATTAATATTTATATGTGGGACAACACCTTTAATAGGAAAATACTTTTTCATCAAAGCCGGTTAAGGGCGCATCCCCACGGCAGTGGACAAATACTGGCCGGTTTGCCTGTTGGTATGTTTTGCGGCCGTCCTCACGGCCGCGGATGGGGGGGGGGGGGGCGGTTTTTTCTCTGCGATGAGCGGAGAAAAGCCCTCCCCCCTCCCATTGAGAAGCACACATTCCATCCGGTTTTCGGACGCAAGATTGGGCTTCTATAATGTTTTGCCACCGGCGGCAAAACCGCCAGGCGGCAAAACCGCCGGGCGGCAAACCCGTGCAGTGGGGACTGCTGCACGGGTTTTCCATAGAGCACAATTGTGCTCATTTTCGGCCGGTTTTTCAGGCGGCCTGAAAAACCGCAAACTGGCTGAAAAACTGGCAGAAAACCCGTGCAGTGTGGACATGCCCTAACAGTCCCAACACAGGTATTGACCTAGGTTCTTAAACGTCAGGTTTTACTTGTGATGTAATTATTTGAAAGTCAAGTCACTGTATTGACAGGCTTGCTTACTAGCAGTTTGGGATCCTTGGGGATGTATTGGTGTCCTGATCAGCCATCTCTAAGGGCTTGTTCACATGACGTTTTGGATCCTTTTTACGGATCCGTTTTTGAGGAATGAAAACTGCGTCCGGAAAGCAGATCCTAAAAACGCAAGAGCTGATACTTTATTTGGATCCGTATTGTATGCTTTTCACTCGCGTTTTACGGATTCGCTTTCCGGATAACAGAGTCTCTCTCTTTCTCCTCTTTCTCTCTCTCTCCCGTCCCCTCTCTGCAGCCCATTCATCTCACCTCCCATTCATCTCATCTCCCTGCAGCCGCCGATGACCCGTCCAGCCGCCCACTGCGCTTCTTGCATCTGCTTTCAGGAAGCAAAGCGCCGCTGATACGTGCCCAGAGTGTGGAGCGCTTTTGGACAGGTACCAAAAGCGGACTCCATTATCTCCTATGGGCTTTCACTTGCGTAGAACGCAAAACTAATTGACATGTCAATTCTTAAAGCGAATCCGAAAAGCGCAGCGCAGGAGAGCCCTCAAAAGCGCATCGGCGATCTCCCGTGAGAACAGCGATGCGCTTTTGCCATTGAACACAATGTTAATCACACTGACAATTGTTAGATCCGTTTTGCTGATCCGTAAAACGGATCCGTAAAACAGATCACAAAAGCGTCGTGTGAACAAGCCCTAAGGCTACGTCTACACAGCAGTTGTAAAATACTGTCAGATTCTGTTATAGAATCCGACCAGTTCTTTTACTGCGTTTTTTTTTTTGCACAGATTTTGTGTTCGGATTTCATCCAGCCCACTTGCACAGTACTATGCTCCTCCGTTTTCTAGTGAGATGCGTCGGATTATAGAACATGTTCTAAGTTTTTGAACGGATTCGCATTTGAAATCCAGCCTGAAAATCAATGTAGTCTACACGCTCAGCTTTACTGATTGGATTTCGAATCCAAATCGTAAAGACTTAGAACATGTTCTATAATCCGTCGTATTTTCTATTGAGGTCTATGGGGATGATTTACAGTCGGATTTTTTGCGGTTTCTAAATACGGAATCTACTTAAAAATCCAACAGTAAACCAGTGCTTTGTAGACATAGCCTAAGCTTTCTGTGATAGAAAAGTAACTGAAAACAGACTTCTAGCAGAATAACAGACGAGATCCGACATTTACTGGGGTTTCATTTAGGCTATGAAAAAATTCTTTGTCGCTGGTTTTGGTTGTGACAGTAAAGAATAAATACCCTGAAATCCGAGGTTGGAGGCTTTAGTGAGAGCTTTGTATGGAGTACGGTTACAGGATTAGAGCATTACTTATTCCTTTTCTTTGTTATGCTTCTTTAGGATTTTGCTTTTCAGATGGGAAGAATATTTAGACTCTGTTTCCATTATCCATTTTTTTTTTTTTACAGACAGCAGAGTTTTGATTCATCCTAGTGACTGAGTAGCTAATGTCTGTACACAATTATGCTATGTGAGTTTTAAAAAGGATACACATTATGTGTGTGGAGAGTTCATGGTATAATGGATGCGTGCTACTAAGAACACTGTCAGAGTAAGGTATTATCATTTAGTTTGATTGTTCTCTTAGGCTAGAACAAAAAACTCACTGAAAACCAAATCCTAAAACCGTTCATAAAACTGAGTTTTTTGTTCACTGCTTGTCAAGCTGCTGAAAAAAAAATTACCGATTTTTGCAGAAATGCAGAGCAAGAAAAAAGCACCAAGAAACGTCCGACGTTTTACGTAGTCTCCAATAGTAAATTTTCTGCCGTGCTCTGTTGTTTTTTGGAACATTTTTCAAAAAACGACCAGCAAAAACGAGCAGAACAAAAAAACGTTCTGTGGAGACAGCAAGAAGTTGTTACTATAAAGCTTTCTCTCCACTAAACACATTTTCAGTTGTTTTTTCAGCATTTTTTCATTTTCTAAAACTGCTAAAAAAAATGACTGGAAATAGATCCCATAAGGCATGACCCCATGGCACGGGTTTGCGGACGGTTTTTCAGACGGTTTGCGGTTTTGCAGATTGTCTGAAAAAACAGCCGCAAACGAGCACAACAGGGCTCTGTGGAAAACCCGTGCAGCAGTCCCACTGCACGGGTTTTCCGCCCGGCGTTTTTTTAAACCGCCGCACGCCCGAAAAACATTGTGCATTCACATTCTTCCGTCCGGTTTTCGGATGGAATATGTGCATGTCAATGGGAAGTTGGAAAAAAGCCGCCCCCCCTCCCCGCGGCCGTGGTGACGGCACTAAAACAAGACAAAAACCGGAAAGATAAAACGACTTGTATTTTTCCTCTGCTGTGGTGACATGCCCATCGACTTTAAGGGCTTGTCCCCATGGCAAGGGATTTTGGACGGTTTTACAGCTCTGTTTCGGTTTTGAAAACCGTCTGTAAACCGTCTGTCAAACTTTACAATGGACCTCTATGGACCTCTTTCCACCGGACAGTTTTATAGACCGCCGGTGGTCCGAAAAACATAGAACATGTTCATTCTTCCGCCCGTTTTTCAGGCGGAATATGAACAAGTCTATGCGAAGGTGGCAGATGGCAAGCTGTCTAGACTAAAAATAGCCTAAGATCCTCTTCTTTTGGCAAATATACAGTTTTATATGCAAGGAGGAGAGTGAAATAGATACATCAAGTAAAGCCGAGGATCTTATGTATGAAAACTAGGAGTAAGACTGTCTTTATTGCCCATAGCAACCAATCAAAGCTCAGATTTAATCTTGCCAGAGCACTATATGAAATGAAAGCTGAGCTCTGATTGGTTTCTATGTGCAAGAAAGGCTAAATGGAAGAAAGGCTTGGCTAAATATCCTGTTTGCTTTCTCAAGACCAAGTGGGTCAAAAGCAAATTGAAGATTTGTTACATCCAATAGAGGGCGCTTGAGCTTCTCAGCTTCTTTCCCATAATGCCTTGTGATATGCAGATGCTTAGTAGAGGACAAAAAAGCAATTCAAAGTCTACACACCACTTTGTGTTCTCCTCGTCTCAAGGAGAGATATTTCCCTTTATGGGCAAGAATGACAGTCTTACTCCTAGGGTATGTTCACACTCTTTTTTTGGTCCGTTTTTTAACGCGTTTTACACACTGAAAAACAGCTCAAAATCGGCCTCAGACAAGCTTCAAATCTTCTTTCATTGACTACAATGTAAAATACGTCTTGTCGTTCATATGAAGCGTATTTCACAAGGGTATTTGCAAGCCGTTGTTTGGATACAATTACGGGGATAAAAATGTGACGTCAATTCTTGAGGCATTTTTCGCTCGTAAAATCCCCATAGAAAACAATGCATATAGGATTTTTGAAAACACACCTCTAATCAGGCATTTTTTGTAGCAGATTTGGAAGCTGATTTTGAAGTGTAAATTTACACTATAAAAAACGCTGTGTGAACGTACCGCTAGACAGTTCTTATACATGAGGCTCATAGAGTTTTTCTTACTTGTATTTCGCATAGCTTTGCTCTTGCACATGGACCAGTATCCTGCCAATTCTCTATTCTTGCTAGATGAGAAGTAGTTACCAGGACGTGTTTGTGCTCTTTTTTTACTTTAGTTCTTTAAAGGGAACATGTCATCAGAAAATGATAAAAATGTTAAATAGATGTTTTAGAATTTTTCTTCATGTCTTCCTTAAAGGGTTTGGCTTCTAAGTTATGAGATGAGAATGAGCTGGCCACAGAGAAAGGAGAAGTGGCTATGCATGCGCAGCACTCTTCATTCTGTTCTATGGGAATTTTACATACAGACGAGCAAGTGCGCTTGGATGAACTTGGACGTCCCACTGAAATGAAGGGAGAGGCTGCATATGTGCGGCTGGCTCCATGCTTTGTATGGAGAAGTTCAGGGACCCGATTTTGATATATGTTCAGATCCACGGAGTGGTATCTACACCTATCAGATATTTATGCCACACCCTATTGATATGCATTGAATGTCTGAGGTGGTGGATTCCACTTTAAAGGGCCGTTCACACGGCTTATTTTGGGAACGGATTGCAGCCGTATTGCGCGCCGTACCGTGGAATCCATCCCAGCCATTACGGTAATCACAGATCTCATAGAGAACTATGGATTCCGTCTCTCCTTCCCGCTCGGCGAATCCGCCGGGCGGGGAGAAAGTGACATGCACATTTTCCCGGTGGGATACGCGCCATGTATAATGAAAGTCTATGGGGCCAGTGAGCAGCATCCCTGCCCCGCCCTTTATTCAAGCCGTAATTGCGGGCGAAATCCGTCCCGCAATTACGGCTTGAATAAGCCGTGTGAACCGGCCCTAATTTTTCATATCACAATCTATATTTTAGGAAAAATCCTGAAATTCTGCCTCATGGCCCAATAATAGTCTGACAGTTCAATTTTTAGCAGTCTCCTCATTATCATCATAGTCAGAATTACACTCACCGGCCACTTTATTAGGTACACCTGTCCAACTGCTCGTTAACACTTAATTTCTAATCAGCCAATCACATGGCGGCATACTCAGTGCATTTAGGCATGTAGACATGGTCAAGACAATCTCCTGCAGTTCAAACCGAGCATCAGTATGGGGAAGAAAGGTGATTGAGATGCCTTTGAACGTGGCATGGTTGTTGGTGCCTGAAGGGCTGGTCTGAGTATTTCAGAAACTGCTGATCTCCTGGGATTTTCACGCACAAAGCACTCTCTAGGGTTTACAGAGAATGGTCCGAAAAAGAAAAAACATCCAGTGAGCGGCAGTCCTGTGGGCGGAAATGCCTTGTTGATGCCAGAGGTCAAAGGAGAATGGGCAGATGGTTCGAGCTGATAGAAGGCACAGTGACTCAAATAGCCACCCGTTACAACCAAGGTAGGCAGAAGAGCATCTTCTGAACGCACAGTACGGCGAACTTTGAGGCAGATGGGCTTACAGCAGCAGAAGACCACACCGGGTGCCACTCCTTTCAGCTAAGAAAACAGGAAACTGAGGCTCCAATTTGCCAAAGCTCATCGATATTGGACTGTTGTAGATTGGAAAAACGTTGCCTGTTCTGATGAGATCTCGATTTCTGCTGCGACATTCGGATGGTAGGGTCAGAATTTGGCGTCAACAACATGAAAGCATGGATCCATCCTGCTTGTATCAACGGTTCAGGCATGGTGGTGGTGGTGTCATGGTGTGGGGAATATTTTCTTGGCACTCTATGGGCCCCTTGGTACCAATTGAGCATCGTTGCAACACCTTGTGGAATCTATGCCACGAAGAATTGAGGCAGTTCTGAAGGCAAAAGGGGGTCCAACCCGTTACTAGCATGGTGTACCTAATAAAGTGGCCGGTGAGTGTACAATGAAAGGTAACACTGATGTACATATAACATAGGATCCACCATGGTCACAGCTCCCCTCCTCCACAATAACTTTTTCCTAGGTCACAGAGCTTTTTTTTTTTTTTTTTTTTTTTTATTAAGCACTGCCAAAGAAGTCAGTGAGTAAGCTCCTTTTCACAGTTTCCTATGTCCATGTAGCTGTTGTAAAGCATCATAACAAAATAGAGACAAAAAATCGTCTCACCACTTGTTAATCATTCCTCCTCCGTGTCGGTATTTACTTCTGTGTGATTAGATTAGGACAGAAAGGGGAACATTTCTCCTCGAGGTGAGGAGAGCGCCAAATGGTGTGTAGGGCAGTGCAGGGAAGAGAAACCGGGCTGGAGGCGCAATAACTGGACTTGTGAAGTAAGAGTTTATTTCCAGCACCCGCAGATATAAATAAACACGCACTTTTATTACAATCCTTATTTAAAAAAAAAAAATCCATAAAGCCAACAACAAAAAGAAGACAGGACATAGGGAAATATACGCGTTTCGAGCCTTGCAACCAACTCTTAGTCGTGAGTCGTGGTAAAGCATATTTCTAAATGCTGTTAAAAGTAGCTCAGTCAAGATGGCTTCCCCCATATTCATATATAGAAAACCGAGTCAGTCAATAAAACAATCTTAGAAGAAAAGAACATATCATATCTGCTTTAATTTAGGGGGAAAAAAAAGGGTGATACACCCCTTTCTATTTTGCATGAGTGTTCTAAAAGATTAGAGCAAACTTTGGGTTTGCGGTCAAGGTGAAAACATGAATGTCTTTTTTCCTTTTTCTTGCAAATAAAAATTGTGTATGGTCGGGTTGTCAACACAATTTACTGGGGAATTCCAGACAGTTGGCAGGAGTCCAGACTTTCACCACCATTAGTTGCGAGTTAGCAGCGTGACATTGTGACCTTTATTGCCTTAACTTTTTTATTTGTTCCTTTTTTGAATCCCTTGGGGGGCGCTAAAAATTAAAAAATTTACATAATTTTAAATTGGGGGTTTTTGCAATCACAATTTGTTTTTTATTCGTCACAATGTTAGGTCCTTTTTTAAAAAAAAACTTTTGTACGGTTAAAGTAAAACCGCAGGTTTTTGTTACAAAAAACTAGCAATGATAAGACGCCGCCTGCAGGGCTTCAGCCCCATAACTTCATTTTCCCTTTTAAAAGGGCCATAGCTTAAAGGCCCCGACCTTAACAATTAAAAAGTTTGACATACCATTTTGACATGTCATTATTTTTCTGTAACTGGAGGGGTATTTCAACATATATTTGTACTTTAAACTGATTCAATTTTTCAGCTACAGACAGTCCCCAGGTTACGAACAGAACAGGAACTGTAAGTTTATTCTTAAGTTGAACTCCAGCAAAACATTTTATTTTTATTTATTTTATTTTTTTTGGATAGTGCAGGGAAAGGTTAACCCCCCTTTTACGTTTGTTTTGCTGTCTGTGCCCATGTTTAGAAGATTTCAATTCACTTTCTGTGTCTCTGTTCAACGTGGTCTGGACTTGTATTTTCCACATACTAGTGCTTGGAACAGGGAACATTTTAACATGATCAATGTATATATATGTTTAAAAGAAAAAAAAAAGGAAAATAGAGTGACTACCTTCCCTCTTAAAGGAACTTTATTTGCCCCGTTATATTTTTTTCTTTTTTGGAAGTGGGAGGGTTAAGGAAAGCCTTTCTAGAAAATTTTTGCGATTAAAAAAAATTGAAATTAAGGGTATACTGAAGTTTTGTTACAAATGAGGGGGAACAGGAACTGTCCAGCATCCCAAACAATAGCATATTTAAAAACACATGTATTAAGCAGCCCCATACAATTAAAACCTGGGTGTCATGCTGGACTTTTTTTTCCACGACAAAAAATTTTCCAGACCCCACAGGCAAAATTGTTGCAGTAAAAGTAAAAAATTTTTGGAGGTAGCGGGGAAAGAGTGGAGAGAACGGGGGACAGTGAGGAAAACTGCGTGTTGGTTGAAGGCGGGGGTTTCCCCCAAGAAAGGGGGGTGGGCAGGGGGAAAGGTGATAAAAGAGCTCGTGCTGGCCGGAAGACGCAGTGGAGGCTTGTAAATTTTTTCCGACATTTTTGGAGCAAGACTCATTCGACCCGCCCCTTAAAGTCGGTTTGTAAGTGGGAGAAAAATTTCTAAGTCAGAACTTTTAAAGGGTCGGGGGGACTGCCTGTATTGTCCATTTTAACCCCTTCCCAACTTTGGGTAAATACCCTTTTCCCCTGGTGGGAAGTGATTTTCCTGAAAAAGGGCTATTGGTTTTTTACCCCTGGTCTCCTGCCCCTGAGACCCTTGCACATCCAACTGAACCACTTTGTTTTTAACCTGGCCTCATGCTTAAACACCCCGGGTCAATTTTCACGCAAGCCAAAGGGTGATTAACCCAATTTTCGAGATCGCGGCCAAAGGGGAAGACGGGGGGGAGGGGCTCCCCCTCCTCCACTGGAGTAGCCACGGTGCGATCGCGGCTGCTGCTGCCTTACCTAGGTTGCTATAAAAGACTTTGCGACAATCACAGTATCACGGGGACATTCCGCCCCCACTCCGAATGAATCCGGTAAAATGACCTCTCCAGGATCCTTGTCACCTTAACATGTGATATATTTTTTAAGAAAGGCATCTGGGCCCTTCTTAAACTCATTTAAGGAATTCGCTATTCAAGATCTTTGTTGCAGAGTTCAAGAGCTTTCCCTTTTTTACGGAAAAAAAAACCAATGAAGACTAGGGGGATTTTTCAGATTTCACACCTCTTTAACTCAGTCATACCCCATTGCAGTTTACCAATCCACGTATGGTACAAAATTTTTGCCGTATTTGCATATGTACAAAAAGTTTGTGTAGGTTTAGTACTGTAGGATCCAGATAAACATAAATCTTCATATATACTTTTTTTTGTCGTGTTCCCCTTTAAAGACCTTTTAAAATTTTTTCAATTTAAAGTCATTTAAATTTTCATTAAAACTGCATTAAATGCTAAATATTTTCTGTGTTTCAACTTATACGAAGAATATATTTTTAAAAGGGGCCCAAATTCTAAATTCAGGTGTTTAAAAATCATGAATAATAATTTAACTTATATTCATTAAACTAGATGCTGACCCCCTGTTAACTATAAATGTCCGAGTAGGGGTTACCTAATGGGCCCGGCAATTTCGAGCGACTTTTTGGGGATGTTCCAGGGGTTTTTTTGGAGGGCTGGGAGTCGGGGGCGGGCCCATTTTTCGGGTTCGGAAATCGTCAAAAAGGGGCCGACTCCCACCCCAAAACATAAATAAGTTGGTCTAATTTGTTTTGTGCAGGGAAAGAGAAAGGAATTTGGCCCGGGCCATGCTACTGCTCCCCTATTTTCAGTCTTTTCCATGAGGGTTAATTGGGGCAGGGCCAGGGAAAGCGCTGTCCCCGGGGAAAAGATTCCCCGGGGGAAACGATTTTCAGCACAATTTTTCACCGTTTTTTTAAAGAAATAAAGAAATTAAACCCTTTATCAAAAAAGACGTGGTGAGCAATTCCCCTTTAACCCGGCATTTTTTAAGATGTTTTTCCTCTGTGGTCACCGCTTTGCCCCCCAACCCCAAATTATTAGAGAGCCGTCTCTAGCCCGGAAATAATGAGATCGATTGGGGGTTTATGTAGCGGATCAAAAGGGGCATATTTTTCTCAAAAACAAAAACAGGACCCCATGAAAAGTTCCTGCAGGTTTTTCATATTTCAATTTTTTTTTGTGTTTTTAAAATCAATCCAAAAAAAAATATTTTACACTGACAAGCAAAATTGGGAAAATGTTTTTTAACGTTGACTTTTTGGCTCCATATCTCCCATCCCTACAGTTTTTTTCAAGGCTACGTTAATTTTATATCTGTTCTACCGACTTATACATAAATTTACTTGCAGTATTTAAAATCTGCTTAGTTTCTGCAGATTCTTTTCCCGTAATTTCATTGTTTTACTGTTTTTGCTCCTAAATTCAAAATGTGAATTTTTATTATTTTGTTTTATTTTGGGAATCCCAAACCTTTGGGTTTTTAATAGCCCCTGAATTCCTTCTGGGGGCCCGGGCCGATTTCAAGCAGGTTTGACCAAAAACTCATCCCAGGTCCTTTACACAATTTGGTGCAGACTGGACTTTGGGTACAAATACAGCTTTTTTTTTCAACTCTACCCCCCAAGTGTTCAAAAGACCAAAACTTGTTACCTTTTTACTTGTCGGTTTTGTTTTACCTAAATAGTTAATTATTGATCATAAGGTGATAAACAGCCCGATGTTACCATTTTAACATAAAATTATCACTTAAACGTCCCTGTAGGGGAGTCGGAGTCGGATTCAGGAGTCGGGTCGGGAGCGGAGGTTTTGGGAAATTGAGGAAGTCGGGGCGGGCTTTTGGGTTCCGACTCCCCAGCCCTGGTTTTTGGTCTTTTTAGATATGTTTTGGGTCCTTTTTTCAGACTTAAACGGGGCTTTTTTAATGTAAAACACGCACCAGCTTCAGACGATACTCGTTTTACATGCCTTTCCTTTTTGGGCTTCAGGACCCGTCAAAAATTGACATGTCCAAATTTTTGATCTTTTGACGCACAGACACCCAAAATAAAACAAGGGGGGCTTTCGCTGCAGAAAAAACCATCCAAAACCCCAACACCTGCGTGTTTTATGCTTTTTTCAGCATTTTTTAATATTTTTTTTCGGATCGAAAAGTTATCCAAAAATGCCGTATGAACATCCCTTTATTGTGCAGCTGCGGGAGTGGAGAGCCATCTGTCAGTGGCAGCCGGGCTATCCACTGAGAAAACAGTGACGGGTTATTACCATCCTTGCCTTCTCGATCTCTGTGTATACAGTGCTCAGCGATTTTCTGACGCCGGGACACAGTAGTTTCAGATGTTACTGGGTCTTAGCAGTCCCTGATCAACTATGCAGTCAGTACAGGGGGCTGTCTCTTCCTTGTAACTATATCAACCCCAAAATAGCAACAAAAAAAAGTTTGTATCAGCTCCCCTGCATAGGCAGTTAACCCCTGGTGGAGACCGACCAAAATCTTCTGATTCTGTAGCGTGAACCAACATTCGCCGTTAGGCGTTCACCAGCTTCCAAACCAGGTAGGAGGGAGTCCAGTCATAAAAATCTTTATGAAAAACTGTATTGTACAAAATATAAAAATATATAAAAATTACTCATAGTGGGAGATACATGGTTATGGTCGTATCCATTCAATGTCCATACCCACGCCGACGCGTTTCGAGAAGATGTCTCTTACTCATGGCTTTCTGGGTAGTCCGTTAAACGGTAGTAGAAACTCTGTTTAAATCTCGCGGGTTAATTAAAAGCACCTGAGTGCCGCCGCTAGTATAGGTGTTAGAAAGAACTACCGTAAAGCAGACATGAATGGTTAGTGAAAATCAACAAAAATAAAAACAAAAAATACATATATACAACACTAAGACTATGCTAAGACTATGCTATACTGGATACTAAACAAATATACCATGTTGAATGCTTCTATCATACTATGCATATACATATATATGGCCTGCTGCGAAGATTAATTTCTTTTATCTTTTTATCTTATTTTGTTATCCATTTATTTATTTATTTATCTTCATTATTTTCCTGTTTTCATTTCTTTGAATTTGAGTCATTCCTGTCTTACTCCAAATTACAATAGGAGTTTGTAGCTTGAAACTTGAAAATTAATTTTGCCTTATATTACGGCGGAAAAAAGATTTAAGAGAATATTAATATTGGTATGATATATCCTGTTTAGTGTTTAGGCCTAACGGCGTTCTTGTGGATAAATGAAAGATCCACCAGGCTTCTCTCGAAAATAATTTTTTATGTAGATCTCCTCCTCTGGTCGGCCGTGTGACCTTTTCAATCCCCAATACTGAGAAACCTGATACATCCCCCCCATGAACATCAAAAAAATGCCTGGATACGGCTGATGCCTTGAAAGAACAAGGTTTCAAGGCATCAGAAAGATGCCTTCGTATCCTGACTTTGAGGGGTCCCGATGTGCAGCCTACGTATTGTACGCGGCATAAACGTCAACTAATCAAATACACAACAAACTTGCTGTTGCAATTTATATGTGTAGAGATTTTGAACTTTTTTTCATTACTGTAGGAAACAAAATGTCCTGTTTTTTCAACATAACGGCACACCATGCACACGGAGTGCCCGCATCCAAAAAAACCTTTTACCTTCAACCAAGGAGTGTTTTCCTGTTTAGGAGATGTGAATAGACTAGGAGACAATATTGAACCCAAATTAGGGGCCCTTCGTGAGACAAATCTGGTGTTATGGGTTAAAGGGGTTGTCTCGCTACAATGATTGGGTTTTAATTTAAAGATCTTAAAAAAACAAGCAGCTTAGAAAAATATGTTCATTACAAATGTCCTAAAGATATTGAGCTAGCCCTGTTAGTATTACTACATCAGCTTCTCAGATCTCTATAGTAGCCGACCTGTTGATCCTTATCTTACTGGCTGTCAGGTCTGAATGACTCATCACCTTTGAAGACAGGTCGGAGCAGAGAGCCCCTCCTGCACAGAATGCTTCTGGAGTGGAGGGAGGAGGAGGGAGGGGGGAGGACTCTGGCGTCTGTGTCCATGCTGCTTGGATTAACCCTGTGTGTCCCTGCTTCCTCCTGCTCTCTACACAGATAGATGTGACAGCAGTGACCTGTCTGTTACTATAATCATGATATGTCTTTGGAACTGTGACTATACTAATATTATACAGATCAGGGGGCATGTGAATACTTTATGTTCTCCTGTATTAGTGACACATCCTGAGTATAGTAACACTGCCCTTGTTGTTGCTGGAGATGTGGAGACTTGTAAGCTAAGCAGGGGATATAGGAACACTTGCATCCTCTCTGCTCTATTAGCACACAGCTTCACCTTCCTCTCTACACTCCTAGATCAGCCCTCTCCTGCAACAGACCTAGGCAGGCAAAACACAGGGTGAACTCTGAGAGCAAACCCCCTCCCCCCCTGTATAGAAGTTACATAGCTGCCTGTGTGCTGATGGGAGGGGGGAGAGGGAGCAGAACAGACAGACCAAGAAACACGCCCCTCAGTTCAACGTACCAGGGACACTGACAGGCTGAAAGCTCGTAATGAGACAACTCCTTTAAAGTCTCTTTGACTGCTGGATTGATGTAGAGTAAAGGTAAATGTCTCTTCACAATCTTCACAATTTCTGTGTACTGCCTGCTATATCTGGTACTGAATGTTATATTACCAGAATTGGGCTGTTTTCTTTTTTTACTAGTTTCTAAGAGGGCTGACCTTTCAATTGTGTTGATCTTTTTAGTTGCCATGTTCAATGTATTTTGTTTATAACCTCGTTGTTTAAAGTTAGTACATAATTCCCTACAGTAATTATCAAATAGTTCGTTACTGCTGCAGTTTCTTTTTAATCGACACATTTCCCCTACTGGTAAGTTGTTTAACACATGTTTAGGATGGCATGAGGAAGCTGCCAAAATAGAATTTTTTGCTGTGGGTTTTTTGTATGGGGAAACTGAAATAGATTGACCATCTATTGTAGAAGTCAATGTCACATCCAAAAAATCTATCGAAGTACGTTGTGTGTTACTAGTGAATCTAAGATTCATGGGATTACTACTCAAATACTGAATGAATAAAGTGACCACATCCTCTGGCCCTGTCCAGACAAACAACATGTCATCTATGTAACGGCAGTACCAGAAGATGTGGTCAGAAAAAGCATTTCGGTCACTGAATAGATAAATTTCCTCAAAGGCAGACATGTAGATCCCCGCTAGTGACGGGGAGAACCTGGCCCCCATCGATGCCCCACACTTCTGCAAAAAAAAAATTTAACCTTTAAAAAAATAAAAAAATTATTTTGGTTAAGAGATAATTTTTCCCACATTTTTTTCCTGATGCCTTGAAACCTTGTTCTTTCAAGGAAATAAACCTTATCCAGGCTTTTTTTTTGATGTTCTTTGGGGGGATTTAATAAAGGTTTTTCTCAGTATTGGGGGGTTTGGGAAAAGGGAAAAACCCGGCCGACCAAAAACAAGGAGGAGATCTACATAAAAAATTTTTTTTCCGAGAGAACCCTGGTGGTCTTTCTTTATCCACAAGAACGCCTTTTAGGCCTAAACAAAAAACAGGCCCAAACCTATCAATTTTTAAAATCCTCTTAAATCTTTTTTTCCCGCCGAAATAAAGGCAATATTAATATTCTTTTTTCAAAGTAAAAACCCCCTCCAAATTGTAATTTGGAGTAAGACAGGAATGCCCAAAAATTTTAAAAGATAAAAAAACCCAGAAAAAAATAAAAAAAAAATAAAAAAAAAAAAAATTGGAATAAAAAAATAAGATAAAAAATAAAAAAAATAATTTTCGCACGGGTCCAAAAATTTTATGAAAATTGCATAGAAATGATAAACCCTTTCAACTTTGGTAAAATTTTTTTAAAAAAATCCATTAAAAGCAAACCCCTTAACATAGCCCTTAGTTTTGTATAATGATTTTTTTTTTTATTTTTGTTGATTTTCACTAACCTTTCATGTCTGCTTTAGGGTATTCCCTTTTCTAACCCCCTATACTACCGGGGGCACCGGGTGTTTTTTAATTAACCCCGGAGATTTAAACAAGTTTTTTACTACCGTTTAAAACGACAAACCCAGAAACCCAGATTAAGAAAACACTTCTCAAAAACCCCCGTTGGCGGGGGAATGGACAATTGAATGGATACGCCCCAAAAACCATGAAATCCCCCAAATATCAGAAATTTTTTATATATTTTTAATTATTTTAAACCCCCTTTTACGGGGGAAAGGGGGAAAAAAAAAAAATTGATGTAAAAGTGCCAAGTGGGGGCATAGTATGTAAAATATAATTAAAAAATTATATAAACACGTAAAAAAATAAGATATTAATTTAAAAAAAAAAAACACTGACACCCAAAAAAGCAACTTTTATTTCCCGGGCCCCCTCCCCAAACCCCGGCAACGCATATCCCCTTTTATAAAAAATATCTGTGATGGAAACCTTACACAATTCTAAAACTTATTTTAGAGCCACTTTGAAATTGAAAAATAGACTTTTTTTTTTTTTTTTTACTATTTTCCTCATATTATTTTAAAAAAAAATCAAATTTTAAATATGTCAAAAAAAAAAAAGCCTAACATCCCCTTTTTTCCCAAAAAAAAAGGGCAGTGTCCCTTTTATTAAAATTTTTTCTCCTAAAGATGTCTATGTCCCCCTTTTTCAGGGGATGTCTTAATTTTTTTAAAAATAAATTTTAGTAAAGCTATACTATTGTGTGGGGTGTGGGTATATAATCTTAAAGTTTTGTTCACAAAAACCCAAAGGAAAAAATGTAGTAAAGGACATTTTAAAGGGAGCTGCAAATGACTTAATCTCAAAAAGGGTGGCAAATTTGATCTGGGACTTGTAAAAACCAAAAAGTTCCAGCCAAAGCCCCATCAGTCCCCCGTGAGTGTGGGCGTCATAAAACATTTTCTTTTTCCCCCCCCCTTCCCCCCCTCTCTCTTTTACTTGTACAAATTTTTGTCTCCTATCCTGGGGTGTTCGGGACCTTTTTGTGACATCACAGTCACAAGACCTCCCCCGCACAGATCCTTCTCCCCCCTGCTAAGACAATTGGGCCCCGGCGTTTCTCAGGGTGGGCGGGCCTTGGGGAAAAACCCCGCCGCCCCTTTTTCCTGCCCCCCCTTAGGATGGGCCTTGTGTATGGGGGGGCGGGAGCAAAGACTTGCACTAAAGTCTTCTTTATCAGGGGAAAACCTTAAAATTAGGAAATTTGAAAAAAATCCCACTATTGGGCTTTATTTTCAGGGGGGGCCCCTTATTTTTTCGGGAAACACGGTAAACTTTTAAAAAAACGAAACTGTTTTGGACTTTGCCCGATTTTCGAAAAAAATTATTTTGTGTTCAAAACCCGGGGTAAAATAAAAAAAAGAATGAACTTGGGCAGGGGAAATGAAATTTAAAGGATATAATTTAAGTTTGGGTTTTTCATTGAGAAAACCCCGGGGCCTTTTTTTCAATTTTTTCTTTAAATTTTTATTAGCAAGTGGAAATTTTGGGACAATTCTTTCCTGGTGCAGAAGGAAATCTTTCATTTAAACTGGTGGGGAAAAATTTTTTTGTTTCTGAGGTTTGGACCTTTTATGAAAAACCCCCATATTTTTATGAACCAAAAAAGCCACCCAAATGCAGGTTTAATAATTATCAACGTGTGTTTCTTGTGGCATTTCTGCTAGTATTAGGCTGCTGTGCATGAGATGTGCAATTGAGACTGAACATCCGGATCATAATATTTAAAAAACCCCTTACAGTTTTAAAAAACCCCCCACAATTTATGTCTAAAAATAATTTTTCAGAGCTAAAAGCGAATGCTTTGTTGCCAGAAAAAACCAAGACATCAAACAGCTGATCACCCTGGTTTGGGGGGATTTCAGAATTTTTTGTAATAAAAAAGGTCAGGAATGTAACCAGAAGCTGGGCCATTCTAGATTTTAAAACCATTTTCGGGTTAAAGGAATTTTTAAAGGGGCTGGGCGATTTGTTTTTTAAATTGAATTTGTATTAAGTTGGGAAAAGGTTTTATTTAGAAAATGTGTTTGGGAAAAGCTGCCACTTGTGTTTTCCCCAACCCACAAATTTCCCCCATTCCCCCATAAAAGTACTAATTTTATGGGGGCTGATAATACATGTGGGTTTAAAAAATCTGCTACAGTAAAACAAAACTGTGGGAAATACAAGTGGGCCAAAAATGGCACAGCAGCAGATGTTAAACACGTACTTATCTACGGCCAGATGGAAGAGGAATGGCAGAGACTTTCGATTCTGAATCACACCCCAAAAGTCCCTGCTTGTAACTAGGGAACAGTTGCAAGTCGGAATAACATAAATCAGAATCTGCCTATACAGGCAGTCCCCGGGTTAAAAACGGGATAGTTGAACCTGTAAGTTTTGTTCTTAAGTTGAATTTGAAATGTAAGTCATAACAGGTATATTTATATAATGTCACTCCCAGCACAAAAGGTTTTTTTTAGTTTTTGGATAGTGCAGGGAAGGGTTTTTACATTTATTTTGCTGTCTGTGCCCCCGTTAAGAAGATTTCACCTTATGTGCTGCTGTGTCATGCTGGAACTTGTTGCTCTACAGCTACTATCTGCTGTGGAGCATGGAACTACAAGTGCCAGCATGCCCCATAAGTCTCCGTTTGTAATTAGGGGACAGGTTTAAGTCGGAATGGTGTAAGTAGGGGACTGCTTGTATTTCCTTTGAAAAAGAAAGCTGAAGGAAATACTGATATTTGTTACTAGCCAGTAAAAGTTAGTGAAAAAATGTTTACACCACCATTTCCCCATTATAAGTGCTTATCAAGCACTTTAAAAAAAAAAAAAAAAAGTAGTACATTATTTGGCATCACCATGTGTGTAATGACTAGGGAAGTAATTTTTTATTGTATCAAATTTGAAAGGAAGGAGGCCTTTTCTTTATGTGTGGCCCATTAACACAGCTGAATTTGAAACTGTAGAACATGCTGCCAGCCCATGACCCAATATCACCATGTTCAATGTGTAAAAGAAATTTTAACTGCATGCTTTCTATTATACTGTGGAGTGCTAAGCGCCCTGTACTTAACAGACTCCTATATGACGTGATTGTTTTTACTTTTTTAGAATTCAGAAAGAACTTGCAGAAATAACACTGGATCCTCCTCCAAACTGCAGGTGAGTTACTTATATTTGTTATTGGTTGTTGTAAGCTTCTAATTGTCATGGCAATGTGAACTTAATGGGGTTTTCTCGCTACAAAGATCATATCTGTAATGATGGGGCAGTAAAAATAAGCACTTTTGCAATTGGTTTGCATTACCTAAATCATTTAGTATAGCAGCTATGAGCTAATCTTTATGTGTCTAGAGCTATTTCTGCAGCAAGTGGTCGGGCTATGCCCCCTTTTCGGTGATTGGCTGACTGATTTTTAGTTCAGCCCTTTTGGGACATGCCCGCTGTGCTGTGATTGGCTGCCTGCACTCTGTGCTTACTCCACTCTAAGCTGAAAGTGAAACAGCTTTCTGTGCTGGCTGTGTAATAAAAGCTGCCTCAGCTCCTCTATGCTAATCTCTCAGCTCTATGTTAAAGATCTGGGCAATTACTCAGTCTCTAGCTCCTAGATTCACTCTCTCCTCCCATATAACACAGCCTTATACACTCTGTTCCCCTTCTACCTCCTGCCTGATGACAGAAAAGGGAGCAGAGTGCATTCCTCACATTTCTTTACATCATAAACTAACTAACTTACAACCAATAGGGTTTCTGGTTACAAGGAGCTGAGGCAGTCTGGTAGGGGAGCTGAGAGCTCTGCAGACATGATAACCATTGCAGGAGGTCTGCAGAGCTGACACCCTATCCCTCCAACTGCTCACACAGAATGATGATGTCACCAGTCTTCAGTGAGGGAAAACACGCCTAATGGGAGGAGAGACTCACCCCTGGTTTTGAAGCTGTAAGAGAGAGAAACAGCTCAAGTCTGTGAAAACTTGTGACAAGAAAACCCTTTTAAGCCATTGCCTACTGTAACATAACACCATCATGAGCACTTTGTTCAAAACAGAGGTGGAGGTATTTCATAAATATGGTGTTCAGGATTTTGTGCTGCATAAGTAAATCTCAATCTAGCCAAATATATCCCCGTTGTAAGGGTACATTCATACGGCGTCTTTGTGGGGTGTAATTCGTCACGTAATTGTGCTGCAATACACCCATATTATGCACTCATTGAGAGCTATGATTACCTGCCTTTTTCCATGATATGTATAACGCAGCAGGAGAAAGAAGTGACATGTCACTTCTTCCCAGCGTGTGAATGGAGGCCGGGTCAGGGCGTTTTAGAAGTATGCACTTTAACACCCAATGTATTGAGGCGCGCTCAAGTATGCACCACAATACACTGTGTACACATAGCCTAAGGAGCCTCATATATTCATTGTTCCTATGCAGGTTATAAATTATTGGTTCTCAAGTCAGTCATGATGACATTTTCCTTTATTGATTGATACCATCAGATGTGCTTGGTCTGGTCACTGTGAAAATTGATATTTGTGTATCCAGCCTAGGATGCCAGGTCTTGTGCTAATTTGATGTATAAATGTATATATTATATATACACATGTATATATAATGTCCAATCTACAAACTTTTCTGAATTCTTATTAACGTTTGCTTGTCCTTGAACAGTTGCCAATTGCAGCATTTTTATTGTGTCATATACAATGTTATTTCAGATCTGTATTATGTGTCACGTGTGTTCTCAGTGTCTTATATTTAAGTGGTTCTTATTTCTGTTTGACTTTATTTGCCGTCTTATATATACATTATGACTTGTAATAATTGGAGATGTGTTGTTCTAAATGCTGAATTTCTCTAATATCCATATAATATCAGTGATAGTATATCCACAATAATATGACAAGCCTGTGCACGAAGATGTGGTTGGTGAGGGTGTGAAAGCACAGATTAGTTTGATATGGTAGGATACCAGTAACCATGTTACTAACTGATTGTCAGGAGGTCACCTGAGTGACGCCATGTTTAGTCCATGCACACAGTTAGCCCATGGAGCCATTACCATGGACGGGAGTGCAGGCTGGACCATTTTTTTTTCTAGAGAGGGGCCTACTGTGCTGGTATAAAAGAAGTATACGCAAGCATTTCTTGTATTGTGAGATGTATACCACTTGTATTGCTTTAGTATTGCATTACTCTTTACTGCATTTTTGCATTCTTTATTGTTTGTACTACTTTGAAAATTGTAATAAAACTTCAATTAAAAAAAAAAAAGTATAGGAGCCAAATTTTTAATTCATGTATCTTAGAAAATTGTATGATTTCCTATTATATACGTAATAAATAAAAACAATACAAAATGGGCTACCGCTTAAATAGAAGCAGCTCTACAGGTGGAGTGTCAATTTAGCCGCATTAAAGAGCTTGTGCAGGAAAAGATAGTGGCTTTTTCCCAAATACTGCGCCACTCATGTCGACAGGATGTGTGTGGTATTGCAGCTCCGCCCTATTCACTTTACTGCAGCTTAGTTGCAATACCAAAACCTGTGGACAGGTGTAGTGCTGATTTTGGATAGAAGCAGCCAAGGTATTCTAATTCTATACAGTGGTCCCTCAATATGCAATACTAATTGGTTCTGGGATGTCCATTGTATGGTAAAACCATAACTCTACAGAAAACTGGTAATTGATTCTGATGACCAAAGGATGTCACCTTATATAATATAAAATGAAAGAAAGTTATGCAGATAACTAATATAGATAAAGCAGGTCCCTACATATAACAGTCAGAAGAGCTGCTCGATTTACGACCGAAACTTTTTCGGGAGCTTTATACACAATGTATCAGAAAAAAGAAACTGGGGCCCTCACCTGGTGCCCAAAGAGCTCTCATCCCTGGCACAAATTAAGAGGAAATTCGAACATGTAGTACCGCACTGTACTGTAGAGCGGCGATACTGGACCACCAATCACGCCATGCACTTCTCTAATACAGATATTTTACAAGTAAAATGTTCATGATAATTGGTTAGATCTTCCAGTCAATCACATGACCGCAATATTCGGCAAGTGTCATTGTATTTATTTGAAACCACATTCAACATACAATGTCCCAGGAAAGAGCATTTTATATTAGAAATATTGTATCCTGATTCCATTGAAACTTCAGAGACCACTGTACAACCCCTGGGGATTTGGATATGTAGAACAATAAACTTTTTATTTATGCCCTTTTCTGTGCTCTGTAAGCTCTTCATTGTATGTTTTTAGAAGCTCTGGTTTTGGTATTTTAGAGGCAAAAGTCAGATGAATTTTGTATCAGTCGTCAGAGCTTTTATTTCAGGAAATTGGCAGCGATCGCTACAGAGGAAAATGCTTTCATGCTCTTCTGGTTCTGCGTGGTTGGTAAATACAACTGTGACACTTATTGTGAGCTCTAAATAGACAGATTCCGTACGGGAAGTGACCTTTTGCGTAATTGCCTTTGATTCTTATTTCAGTTTTAGTGGATAAATACGTGCTCTCCTGATAGAGCCTCATGTCCAGATTCTTGTAATGTCACTCGTAGATGGTAATTTATACAACAGACATGAGCACAAGACACCGTTGCCAGGTTAAAATATGTTAACATAGGATGTTCACATGGCGTGTTGACTCCATGTTTGCAGACATTTTTAGATGCGTGTTTGGTTACGTGTTTCAGACCCTAAACGGACCCAAACACGCATCTAACAATCCGCAGTGTGATTTACATTGCTTTCAATGTAAAACACGCATCGGTGATCACCGAGACGTGTTTTACAGCTGTCTTTCGGATGAGTCTTTCGGATCCGGTCAAAGAATTGTCATTTCAATTCCTGATCGTTTTAATGCAGCAGGCACCCCATTTAAAACTATAGGGAGCATTTCTGCTGCAGCAGAAATGCATCCAAACATGCACAGGAGTGGTACGTCTCATTAGGTTAGTGTAGCTCTTCGTTACTATGTATGCAGGTGTCTCACAGCACTTTATACATGTGTCCTGTTGTGAGATAGGAAAACCAAAAAATGGAGTGCGTATGATAATTGTGTGCAATATAAAATTTAACTTTTACTTCACAATTTAAAATAATATGCGGCTAAGCATTAAATACACAAATCAAGAGCACACATAAGTGCCAATGAAAAAATGGCGTGTGCACACCATAGCCCTTCCGTGTGTCTTTCTGAGCCATACGCTCTATGACCTGCATTGTATGCAATCTCTGTATTGATTATATACATCATTCATTGTTTCTCTGAAGAGATTTGTGGTGGGTCGAAACATGTTGGGACACTGTATGATACCCACGTAAAGGTAAGATTTGAGTCTATAGGGTAAGCCTCTATCCCGGGTGAGGGTCGCCCTTGTCGGGGCGAGTGCTCTAACAATCTACAACGGTGTGGAGACCCCATTGACTCATCAGAGTTAGTAGTTATCAATGCCCCCATTTTTTCATTGGCACTTATGTGTGCTTTTGATTTGTGTATTTAATGCTTAGCCGCATATTATTTTAAATTGTGAAGTAAAAGTTAAATTTTATATTGCACACAATTATCATACGCATTCCATTTTTTGGTTTTCCTGTATATATGCGATGGAGTAATTACCTAATGCCTTACAAATTATTAGGGATAAGTTTCTCTTTTTCTATACTGTTGTGAGATACATTTATGTGTGCCAAAAAGTGTCTGCACCAAAATTTGTCTCAGCCTCGCCACTTTGAAAATGGCATGCATTAGTGCACTATTTGTGCGACACATACTGTTGAGACACATCCATAAACCTGTCTAATCTTATGAATGTGATGCGACGCGCCTCCTAAAAATTGGCACAAACACAAGTGGTAAAGATGTCGCCCGTTTTTGGTGCACGACCTTTCATACATATGTCGGACAGGGCCAACAACAGCCTGGTTTATACATGTCGCCCAGTGGGTCAAAAATATATAGAGCGACATATCCCATGAGGGCCGTGACATTTTTTTGGTGTATTTTGACCCAAAAAACTGTTGACGCCCTATTCTCTATATAAATGAACTGTAATACACCAAAAGTGGCGCATTATATGCCAGGCTCGACACATTTGAATGCACCTAAAGTAGGCACATCAAATATGCTGGCAATGATGTGCTAGGCACCTAAGTTCTGCTATGCGCCTAGATAGGCGCACCAATTTTACTATGCAAGATATACCAGACGCCAGATTTTTGACGGTTTCATTCATTCAGATGCACTATACACTCGTTAAATGTACCTTAAAACTGGCGTGGAGGCGCAATGTAATGTTTAGTTTTGTCTGACATGTTGCCCATAGTGGTTTCATGAAAGGGACTTTAATAGGTTGGATGCCAGAAGATAGGGGAATATTTATGTACAACACAAAACCGTACCTTAACCCCACAACGACCGGCCACTGACTTTTAGTGTCAGGCGGTGGAGGTCGACTTTCGGCGTTGCTGCAGAATGATGGATTTTGCGACTCCCAGCGCCACAACTGTGCTAGGAACAGAGCTTTCATTAACAGCTCTGTTCCTAGTTCTCTGCTAACGCTATCATTATCTAAAGTAAGACATCCCCATTATAAAAAAAATATATGTTTACTGGATGCAGTTATATGGATTGGCGAAGGCTCCTGTGTTGTTCCATACTTTTTTTTTGCAGTATACAGACATATTTCAGCTAAACAGAAGCAAAAATGTCACACTTTTGGCTTCCATCATCTCATCTAACTCTATAGCCAAGCTTAGCATGTAAGTCTGAAGCGTTCCTTACATGCCAATACGTACATTACAAAAGGATGTGCTCTTAACCATAGTCACATTAAGTTGAGGTGGCTGAGAACATGGGCCTGGCTTCTTTTTAGAGGTTTTCCTTAAAAAGAAATCTGCCTGATATGTATGTTCCCTGTGAAATAATTCTGGAGTATCTTCTCTTACTGGGACACCCCCCAATTGGTAACACCCATTTGACTGATTCAGTAATGAATTTCTAGAAGGAGAAACAGCACAACACAGAGTTATAAGAGAAGATTCTCCAAAATTGTTATATTACAGGGAACACAACGATTTACAAAAAAATCAATTAAGTCACATTGGGCATTAATAATATAAATGTTTATTTATATAGCACCAACATATTTTGCAGGGAAAGTACAGACAAAACTAAACATTACATAGTAAGAACTATTATTAATAGATCAAACAAGAGGTGTGAGAGCCCTGCTTTTAGGAACTCACAAACTATGTGGAAATAGGGGTAAGTGCTTATTTTAGACAGTGGTCCAACCATCTTCCATAAAGGAGGGGTGAACGTGCCACCCAGCCAGCACATCTATATAGAGATTAGTGCATGTGAGTGCATGGACTGTCAGGAATGTGTGTAGCCAAAAAAGGATGTTGCAGTTAGGGATCTTGGCACGCCTGCTAAGAATATGTATTTTTATTGCACTCTTAAAACTCTTAGTGTTATGAGTATTTCAAAAAAAGCAGAACAGCACCTGTAAAGTCTCAGACATGGGAGTGGGAGCTTCAGTTGATGGAGAAATTTAATCTACGGTCATTAGCAGTCCATAGAGACCTGGTAGGATGGTAGACAGAAATGAGGGAGGAGATGGAAGGTGGTGCGGCGCTGTGGAGAGCTTTAAGGGTGAGAATCATTAGTTAAAACTGTAATGTGCATTGATTAGGCAACCAGAGCAGTGATTGGTACAGGGTAGAGGCATCAGTATAGCAGCTGGAAAGAAATCTATGGTCGTCAGCAGACCATAGAGACCTGGTAGGATGGTAGACAGAAAAGAGAGAGGAGATGGAAGGTGGTGCAGCACTGTGAAGAGCTTTATGGGTGAGAATCATTAGTTAAAACTGTAGTGTGCATTGCAGGGCTGTGGAGTCGGAGTCGGTGGCTATTTTGCAGGAGTCGGAGCCCGTCAATAAAATTGGACCGACTCCACTCCCAAAATATATAAGTTTGGTCCAAATTAGTTCGATGCATGCAAAGAGCAAAGAGGAATTGGTCCGGCCAGTGCTATGCCCCCCAAATATCTTCAGCCTCATCACATGAGGAGTGTAATTGATGACATGAGCAGCAAAGCGCTGCCCCAGGGGGAAAAGATTCTGCTCCAATGGCAAATTTCAAGCAACATTTTTCACCTGTTTTTCAAAGAAGTAAAGAGTTCAACCATTCATCAAAACTGACTGGGGCGGGAGGCAATTCTTTATCCCCTGACATTGAAGGGGATGTGGCCCCTTTGGTTATCGTTTTGCCCCCAACCCAAGTTAGTGTAGAGAGCCGTTCTCTAGCCTGGAAATAATGAGATCAGTGTAGGTCATGTATGCAGGATCTGATGGAGGCAATACTATTTCTCAGAACAAATTCAGAGACTTCACAAATGTTCCTGCAGTGTTTTGCATATTTACAAAAAGTCATGTCCAATAAATATATTTTACACTGACAAGCAAAATGGTAAAAAATTTTTTTTGAACTTGTGACTTTCAGGCTCCATATCTCTCCACCACTACAGCTTTGTACATGAGGCTACTGCAATTTTATATACAGTCAATCTTCCCATTTATACAAAAATTGACTTGCAAGTATTTAGCATCTGCTTATTATAGTTTTGCTCCTAAAAATCAAAGTTTAAATTTTTTATTCTTTTCTTAGTATTTGGAAATCCACCTTTGGCTTTCAGCACTGCCTGAAATGCTTCTGGGCTCTGAATCAGATTCAAGCATATTTTGGGACTAAAACTATCCCAGGTCTCTTTTTACACATTCCCAATGTTTGGTGCAGACTGGACTTGGATAAAAATAAAAGCTTTTTCTTCAACTCTAACCCACAAGTGTTCAAAAGATCAAAACATTTTACCCTTACTTGTAAGTTTTAGTTTTTCTAAATTAGCTTGATTATTGTATCATAAGGTGATAAACAGCCTGATGTTACCATTTTACTACAGTAAATTTAAATTACTTAACATGCGCCATGAAATGAGGGAGGAGTGGGGAGTCGGAGGTTTGGGAAATTGATGCGTCGGAGTCGGGGCTTCGGCTTGCCGACTCCACAGCCCTGGTGCATTGCAAAAAGAGCAGTGATTGGTACAGGGTAGAGGCATCAGTATAGCGGCTGGAAAGAAAGATGAGTCTGGCTGCTGCATTCATGACTGATTGGAGAGGGGAGGAGAGTTTAGAGAAAGGGAGGCTGATAAGTAAGGGGTTACAGTGGCCAAGATGAGTAATTTAAGGGCAACAATAAGAGATGTTTGCTATCAGAGAAGACACCGTGCATATGACTATGGATTAGCGATGAACCATGCTTCTATGACTTCTTTTTCTCCCTCCTAGAAAAATAAATGACTTCAATAGGAGCAGGTCTAGAAAGGTATTTACAAGCTCTAGAGCAGCATGCCGGTGGTTTAATATCCAGAACTCTGCTGACAGGTTCCCTTTAAGTTACAAAGTAATCTGAAAATTCTACTTTTACTTAAACTCTTCTACCGTGTTCCAGCTGCGTGCAGGTATAATTGAAGGCAAAATGAATCTAAACTGCCTGAAACAAATCTATATATACTTACAGCTGCACAGTTACAACTACATTGGCATGACATCCTGCTTGTTTCCCAAGCAGTCAATTATGCATGGATTGTCTCTGTTCTAGTACATAGATTGCTGCGTATTTAAACGTTATTTAAATGTAATGTTACCTCAGATGGCTTCTTGAGCCTGGCAGCACATCAGGGAGCTGTCACAGCGGGCACCATCACCTCTAGGTGGAAAGTGACAAGTCATCACTTGTCAGTCGCTTTTCTCTGGTTAGCAATGTAAAAGGAAGCTTGTAAAAGCGAAACTGATGATGACATATCTTCCTGCATCCATAAGCAAGTGATCACTATTTTATCCCTGCGGAAAATGAAATATAACTGAACAATATAATTAAATTAAAGCTTGAAAGAAAGTATGTGCAGCACAGTTAAATCCTAGCACCACTGCAGGAGCTGCGTACTCAAAGGAAGACATACGTATTAAGGCTGGCAAATCACTCCATTCTACAGCAGCTTGAATTCTTAGTTTAGCATGAATTTACCAGGCTTTGCCAATGGAAATTTTTTATCAAAATATTGACATTTAAATTTAAAAGGGGTTTTTTGTTTCCAGTTAAAAAAAATTAACTGCAAAAATTAATAATTTCTCATCTCCTAAAAGTTTTAGGCAACTTCTTCTTTTAGACTTTTTGAATGGAAAATACCCAAAAACGGAATATGCCATTAAATTTTTTGGGTAGGGGCCGGATTCCAAAACCTACTGGGGACCCCCGCACCTATCTTACGAACAGGCCCCTGAAAGTGTTTGCTCAGAATAGAGAACCGATCACGCAAGCGCATGACTTTCCATTCTGTTCCGAGTACACCCGGGCAGTGTTTGTTCGGTTGTACATGTAATTCCTAAGTAACAGAATGTAGAGTCATGTCGAAGTATGACATCCTCCCAATTTCTAGCCAACATTTTCATCGTCCTGTTCCCTACATAAGCACGGAAAACGGCGATGGGACCAGCTTCCAACTCAGAAGCAAAGTACAGAATTTCTTCTTTATTGAATTCAAAGATAAAAATATCCGCAGAAGGCGAGAGGTATACACCAATAAAGCTATGTTCACACGGTGTATTTGCAGGGCGTAATTACGCCCCGCAATTACGCCGTGTGGGCGGGAGCGGGGTCGGATGCGGGGGACGGCGCCCTGCCGGCCCATAGATTTGCATTACTAGCGGCACGTATACGCCGCTGGTAATTCACATGTCAATTATTTCCCCCCGCCGGATTCGCCGTGCAGGAGAGGAGACATAATCCATAGTTCTCTATGAGAACTGTGGATTACCGTAATGACTGGGCGTTTTCAGCCCAAAAATTTTGCGCACTCGGCGCTTTAATTACGGACTGAAATATGTCCAGTTTTAAGCCATGTGAACATGGCCTAAAAAACACTCACTGCATGGCAAAATCAGCACCGCGCTAACGCATTTTGGAAAGAAATCCTTAGACACACCACCATATCCCCTTTTTAAAAAAGCCCACTCTGGACCCATTCTGGCCTACCAAGATCCATAATTGCTAACCCCCACCTGCTATCACACACATCTGTCACTCCCAACACTAGGGCACTCACAGGCACTTATCTCTATATAGATGTACTGTCAGGGTGGCAGGTTCACACAACTTTTATGTAAACCACCCCATATTGATGTAACATGGCTGGACCATTCTTCTTACCCTTCGTTTTACCCATACACCCTAATATTATTATTGTTATTAACATTTATTTTAAAGCGCCATTGATTCCATGGCGCTGTATATTTGAGGGGGGTCACATACATGATAATAGATTGTAAGCTCTCGCGAGCAGGGCCTTCACACCTTATGTCTCATTTGTAAGTACTTTTTAATGTGTAATGTCTGTACTTATGCTCTCTAAATTATAAAGTGCTGAGGAATATGTTGGCACTATATAAATAAAAATTATTATTATTATTAGCCCCAATTGGAAGAAATCGTGGCAGCACTCACCAGTTCCTTTTTTTCTATGTATTTTTATTCCCTTTTTCACATATAGCGGGTGCACAAAAGGGCCCACCAACACCCCGGGCCCTACACGGCCATAGGCTGTGTTGGTGACACTCCAAGCCTGTAAGCTCGTGTGCCCGCTATATGTGAAAAATGGAATAAAAATACATAGAAAAGGAACCGGGGAGTTTCTGCTACGATTTCTTCCAATTGGGGTTTTATTGAGACGCTGTCTGAAGCATAGCACCTCCGGGGACCGATATACAGTAATACCTGCGGACTCTGCAATATATTTCCAGTGATAACTTTATTGGACTAGTGCCAATCTATTCCTTTATTGTTTGCTATTATTATTAGACATAGCATGAGGTTACACACAAACTGAAACTCATTAAATACACACCTGGCTGTAGACATGTGTGCTCTGCCAATGGTGGTAACCAAGAGAAGGTACCAGTCCATGGGACTGAAGCAAAAATATTATCCAAACAGAAACACAAAATCAATATGAAACAGAATGAGAAAAGAAAACGAAATAGAATACATAATATAATGAATGGATCTATGCTGAATTAATAATGATGCATAATATCCTGTCTAATGTTGAGTCCTGCTGGGGTTCTGGTACCTAGATCAAAAATCCATTTTAGTTTTTTATGGCTATCACATCCCCTAAATGGTCTAGAAATTTTTTCAATACCCACAAAAGATAGAGAACTGACATCCCCCGATGGACATTTTGAAAGTGACTAAGGCAGCACTTCCAAATAAGCGGTTTTATTTCACCCAAATTTGCAACGTTTCAGCTCATCAATGAGCCGTTTATATGATAGATGGAGAGTAGTTGAGCTGTGTGATATATATCTTTTTACAATTTGGAGCAGGATTTTTTTTTTTTTTTTTTTTTCAAATTCCAAGCTTTATTTCAAAAGCATACATTACACCCATATTAATCAAGAAAAGTAAGCATATTGAACAGGAGCACATAGTAAAAGAAAATGTTCCAAAATCGCCTGCAATATATAACATACACATGCACAAAAGCACACTTTTAGCTATACATATATACCCAAAATGGCAGGCAAACCAGCAAAAATATAGGTCTCCTGATAGTATAAGAAGATTAAACCTGGCACTTTGGGTCTAACGTATGAATAACAAAAAAAACCCAACTAACTATTAGCTGTCTCACACTGATATGGAAAACAATGTATCAATGGCCTGGGTGGGGCGGGTCCGTACCAGGGGCTGAAAGGGGGATCATTTTATTATCCCGGAGAGGAGATGGCCACCTACCCACCGACCAGCGCATCTATACACAGGAGGCAAACTCAGGAGATGCTGTAAAGGCAATCTTGGAGCAGGATTTTTAAGTAAAAACAGAGTAAGTCCGGACTGTGTTCCTAAAAGAGAAAGTGAAAGTGTTGACCCTGCCCACATACAGTGATTGACAGCTTTCCCTGTATCAGTGTGTGTACAGAGCAAACTGTAAGTCACTATATGTGTGTGGAGTAAGCAGGACTTTTACTGTTTCTTAAGGAGTCCTATCAGGATTTACTCTGCTTTTTTATTTAGAAATCCTACTCTACATCATGTAAACCTATGTTTCACGGAGCTCAGTCTTTCTCCCTCTTACCGTATCCTGCTCTCACATAGTGTAGTATAAACTACCTGACAGGTTCCCTTTCAGCGCTCTTACTTTGATGTAAGGGGACTGCCCCTTTAAATGCACATCATTATCAGCTTTTGGGTATTGTCCTCTTCAGCGAGTGATTATGCAGTCTTTGTGCTCTGAGGTGTCTTAGTATTCTTCTTTGAAGATAACCTGTTTCAGTTCTTGCACTTGACCCAGCCGCCACAAGTATGCAAGGATTGCTCATGACCCCAGCGTGCTAAATATAACAGGTAATGAGGATTAGATAAAGTGTTCTGTGTGTTATACTTTATAGCTATGTGCCTGAAGATTGTCGGAAATGAGAACCAGTAAAAATACTTTCATGTTTTTTTTTTCCTTGTGTTAAGAAAGCAGATTCTTATTACAGCGGTTACCATAAAGCTTTGTCTGACTGGAACCCGTAAATATACTAAATCCTCTAAAAGTGCCCCTTAACCTCCAAAACCGGAGCATCTGGCTGTCAGCTATCTCTCCTGACCCCTTTATACATAATGGAAACGGGGAGTAAGCTGCTGTCATCCAGCCAACCGCATGTCTCCAGGGAGGACAATTATCAGGCATTTATATTCAAGATGCCGATCCTGGTTTCAGAAGGGTCAAAGGGCCCCCATACACAAACCAGATCTGCAGGACTGGACAACTTCTCTAGTGTGTATGGGAGCATTTATGTAAGGAGGACCTGTGCCATCTCTTGTTTTAGTAAAATAACAATCCTGCAGCATCTTTGTTTAACTAAGTTAATAACACATTTTAAAGGGGTTTTGCCCCGATGTAATGTTGACGTGGGATCCTCCAAAATGGGTATTTAATCACTTTTCTAAATATATGTGATTACAAAAAGTGAAGCCTGTGAGAGCTACAGCCTGACTTACATGCCCTTAGTTACTTAACAGTTTACATTATACACGACCAGGAGAGCTGACAGGATCTGATCTGCCCGCGCTTGTGTGTTTGCCCTTCTTATCTGATGACAGGGAACATGAATGAGCTTTCAAGGGGCTGGGGAGAAAGGGCAGTGTATGAGTCTGTCTGCTGTATAGAGAATCTACTGTTTTTAAGTTAATTATTTGAGTAAACTTTTGAGACGCTCCCTTCTTCCTCACTCTCTGCTCACCCCTCCCTTTTCACCCCCTGCAAGCCGTTCATGACTCAGCATGATTTGTTTATATTCTCCCCTGAGCTGATAAGGAGGTAAGGAACACACTTCGTGGCAAAACCCCTTTAAGCCTTGTAGCTCTGGAGCCTTGTACACTGCTACTTACAAACATCCAGTAGTCATATCATTCTAATAGAATGAGCTAGGAATAGCAGAGTTGATATCCCAATCAATGCTATATTACCACTCACAACCTAACCAGGAAGTGTGAATCTGAAGCTGGCTGTGGCTCTGTAAAGCAGCATGGTGAGGCAACCCCTTTAAGTAAAGGAAACATAAATGACTTACCCTCCACCCATCCCCCATTTTTGGCTGCAGAGATTGGATAGGTGACGGTCACCTCACATGACATTACAGTGTCCTCAGACAGAGACCGCTGAAGCATTTGATTGGGGATGGATGTAGCATTCGTGGTGTTGAAATGTCAGAGGAGCTGTGGCGTTTGGAAGGGTAAGTACAGTAGAGTTTTACTTTTTAAGGGTTAATTCTATTTTACAGTCGCAGGCTATAGGTGATTTAAAAAAAAATAGATATTGGATAACCCCCCTTTATTTCTGTTCATTTGCCAATAGACACTGAAATTACCGAGTAATCTCTTTTAGTATTTAGTACTGAATGTATTCAAATTATGTTACAATAACCGTATTGTGCTTAGGGGGCGACAGGAAATCCTGACCAAATGTCAGCATACGTCATTGAAAACCTCGCTACACAGCGCACTGCCAGAAGAGGGGGTAAACATTTCCAAAGTCATTTTAGGTTTATGAATACAGGCTGCGGGGTCATGCGCAGTAAAGCATCATCTCATACTTAGAAGCTTGCTGCTGCCAAGAAAGTAACAATGGCCTCTATCCAAAGCACATTCTTACCATCCAGTACAGAGCTACAATTGTATTACAGGTTTGTATTTCAGGATGCTCTACATATCTTAGGCCGAGACGGCACAGTGTATAAAAAACGCTAACGGGTACCTCTAGGTGAAAGCTGTGCGGTTCACTAATTGTTAGAATTAACTTTATTGCACTTCCTTAACTATTTATTTTCGAAAAATCTATTTAAAGGGGGTATTCTCCCCACAGTTTTACTTTAAAAACATGTAGGCAAAAGGTCACAGAAAAAGGGATTTTAAATTTACCAAAAACAAAAAAGGCCATGCTTACGCTCAATGGCTGGAGTATAACTAACCTAGAAAAAACAACAAACCCCCGTGCCACATGGGAAAATAAAAAAGGGCAGATACAATGAGCATAGCCAAAACCCCCTTCCATGGGGAGCAACCTGTTTTGATAAAAAAACTGCCATTAAATAAGTACCAATTCACACCAGAACAAAAACTACAGCGAATACTTGGGAGACGCATAAAGCAAAAATACCGAAAAGGGCAACCACCCCACCTTTATGTTTGGGGGGGGTTTTTTGCGGGTTTTATATTTATTATGGTATTGCATATAGCGATTAAAAAAGGGATCCATTTATACAGAAATTTTCTCATCTCCTACGGGGGTTAAGTAAATATTCCACCATAAAAAGCTGTAAGAAAAGCCGTATAGCAAAGGTGCATAAAGATTATTACCTAATACAGTACATTGCTGTTCTGATTTTGCTTTGTTTCAGAGCTAGAGCAGTTTTTATCTTCTGCTTGTTTACAGAAGGTTTTCTAGATTGCCAACCACCTCACTGTGCTCTAGAACCCTGGTGACATCACTCCCTGCTGTGTCTTATCAGCAGCACAGGAGCATGTTTATCTTTGTTACTGATAAATGTTAACCCTATAGAGCTCTACAGTATTATGCCCTGCTATTAAAACCCCTCCATCACTCATGTCACTCTAACAGGCACAGCAGGGAATAGCGGAGCTGAAATGTCAGGCACTGCTATAGAACTACCTATAGCCTAAACAGGAAGTGGGATGCTGGGGGGCCAGCAGCCCGCTGGCCCCATAGACATGAATAAATGACATGTCACTTATCTTCCCACGCGTACAATACGATCGTATTGTACGAGCGGGGAGAGGAGGCATAATCCATAGTTCTCTATGAGAGCTGTGGATTACCGTAATGATTAGGGTGCTTTCACACAGCTCAGTTTTGGTGCAGTTTTAACTGCGCTCCAATTAAACTGTATTATTACCAGCAAGCTTTTTGCACTTATCTAAACTGTTTGGAAAGTGAATAATCAATTAGTGTGCTTGTAATCCACAAGACTTCACACAGTAATTGGTCACTTACTTGAAACACCTTCCTGAACAATTTAGACAACTGAAAGAAGCTTGCTGGTAATAAAGGCAGTTTAATTGGAGCACAGTTAAAGCTGCACCAAAACTGCGCTGTGGGAAAGCACCCTTAGAACATTAGCAACCGGTACACCGTCCTTGTTAATGTACACATCCTTCTCTTTTTTTAGAGACTATTGGAATAATGTGATGTGAACTTAGCCTTAGGCTATGTCTCCACTGCACAAGATTACGATCGTATTTTCAACGCTTTTTGTTTTTTTAAAAGTGCCGAAGATACGATCGTTCGTGCGGCCCTATAGACTACAATAGAAAAGACGAGCTGCAGTCTCCACAGCTCCTCTTTTCTCCGCTCGTCTTCTGGCGCTGGCGTATTATGCAACATGTTGTATAATATGCCGGCGCTTGTGGTTTTCTTGGCGTCTTCCCATACATACAATACATCGGAAAAAAAAACGCCCGCTCTATATGCAGTGTAGACATAACCTTACTCTCCGTTCTGGACAGAGAGTTTGGGGGACCTGTAATCAAGATACGTGCGGGTCTCAGAGATGGGACCTTTGCCTAACAGACATTATGGTATATCCTATCAATATGTCATAAATATCTCGCAAAGGGACACCCCTTTAATACATGTTTCTGTTCAGATTGTAGCAGAAATTCCTCTGCTCTCACTTCCTGAAATCCAGGGGCGTTTCTTCCCCTTCCAGCTGGGTGTTTCTTAACTGAAGGGGGATGACATCATCCCCCCTTCACTGTTCATGCTGGCTCCAGTGTGTCCCCCCCCTCCACATATCACTGTCCTCTCCCTATGCAGTCTTATTCTTTAAGAGCACAGATCCGTCTCCCTTCATGTTTACATAAGCACCGACGCACAATTCTGCTGTTTTCTGATTGCAGCAGTAGCTGCCGTGTCAATGAGGAGCAGTTAGCTGTATAGAGTGAAATTTTTTTCGGCCCCTTACACACAGGAGCATTAAGGCACCATGGCACAATTCTGCTGTTTTCAGATTTTAGAGACAGCTGCAGTATCAATGAGGAGGCAGCTAGCTGTATAGAGTGAAATTGTTGTCGAGCCCTAATTCTGAGTGAGAGGCAGGAATGCAAGCTCCGTGAATATGGCCGTCCAGGGGCAGAACAGAATGTAAATTATTAGAGCCCTCAGCTAATGAAATGCAAGGAGGTGGGATCTGACTATCCGACCAGCACTGGAAAAGTTTGTTTACAGAACATGAAGATAAGGAAAACTGTGAAAACAAGACAGCTTTGCTAATGACATCCAGTTGCAAAGTTGCTTGTTTTCACTGTCCCTTTATTCTGAAGGCCATTTAATGAAATGATACAACCCCTTTAACTAAACATACAGTAATTCAGGAAATAATACAATAGCTACCATAGGCAGATATATGATTGGCACAATCATGGCCAATATGTATGACAAGTATGTATGCCCGCACTATTGGAAAGATGGGTCCTGTTATTAGTGCATTTGTCGTAGGGCTGGCTACAGCATGATTATGTTGTCTATGTCGTTCGCAATAAGAACGATCGTTCCCGTATTTTACATTTACAGCTTATAGTTTATTAAGGTGGAATTTCTGAAAAATGTCGACTCCTTTCTGGAATGGCTTTGAAATAGCTCCTTTCATTTAGGGTTTTTATATTGTGTGTAAACAGACTATAACCTTGTGCTTTACAGCGGTGAAGAACGCTACAGTCTGTAGATAAATAGTTCAGAGCGCGCCGTCTCCAGTAAATGCCTTTCATGTCCTGAATCCATGTTTATTCTGATTGCAAATGGCAAGTGAGCCATTCTTGTTTATGCATTGTGAGAGCGGGCCAGGGGATGGCGGTGTGTTTGCTGAGATCCTTTTAAAGACTCTATTTACATGCTGCCATTAGTGTCAGCTCGCCTGTATTGTGCTAAGTGTAAAGTACAGGCTAGAATTGTACCAGTGCTTGGCCTTGTGCCATGACCATTGGCTCAGATAAGGACTGACTGTGAAGACAAATGGCAATCTGCAGGTGGCTATATCAGAGCATGCTGGAGCAATCAGGGCAGGACTGCAAAATGAAACGTTCACATACAAAGTCACAGCAGTCACATACCTGGTGACAATTCCTGCCGGCTCAGGTGATAACATCTGTCTTTGATTTAGCTAGAGCCATTCTTGAAGAGCATCACCTACTGAAAATAACAAGGCATTATGGGAAAGGAGCTGAAAAGCTCAAGCGCCTTCTTTTGGATGTAACATATCCTCAATTTGCTTTTTACCCGCTGGGTCTTGAGAAAGCAAAAGGGATATTTAGCCAAGTCAGTATCTCTCATCTGCAGACAACTGTTTCGGGATTTGTCCCTCATCAGTGCAGAGCGATACTGGCTGGCTGTGTACTGAAAATAAAGTCACCTGTCAAAGAATCTGTATGGTCTCTAGTTAAATGCATTTCTGGGGCGGCTGGATAGCAACCAGTACTGCTGCCTTTACAGATCCCAGTATCATTGCTATTCAGCTTTCTAGGCCCCTGAATAACAATCCTGCTTTATTATAAATTGATAGTCCTCCAGTCTGATCGAAGTCTCTAGAAAAGCAGCATGGTCAGCCATATAGAAGCATATCGGTTGTCACTGAAAAAATCTAAAGCTGAGAAATGTTGTTTTTTATAATCGTTAATTGAATGTAAGGTGTAGCAACATAAATCCATCTCTGGGATCCACACCTATCTCCAGAACAGGTCCCTGAAACTCCCCGTTGTTAATGGAGAAGTAGCTGAGCTTGCGAGATCACTCTCTTTTATTTCATTAGGAGATCCGAGTACAGCTGCGTGCAACTGCTCAGCTATACCCTGGAACTCCCATTGAAATTAAGAGTTTCGGAGGTCCGCTCTGGAGGTAGGTGAGGGTCCCAAATATGTTGAAAACACAAGCTATCTGTAAAGCTGCGTGCTGCAGTCCGATGCCTGGCTGCAGCAGCGCTCGCCACCCAGCTCTTTGCACGCCTCGTGGTGCGGTCCGGGCCTCTGGCTGCAGGCGCACCCGCTCCCAGCGCTTATTCCCCTAGCCCCGTCCTGCTTCCTCCTCGATCGCCACACTGCTCTGTTTCCTCCTGCTTCTGGACGCACTTTCCCTGCTGGCCAGTAGGGGTGCTCACAAACGAGCCGATCTGGATTTTAAGGGTCAGCGCACTGCAGGTAGTTCCCTCTCCACCTGTGGCGTTTAGGCAGTGGCTTTAAAGTGATTCCCCTTCCTGCAATCTGCGCCCAGTTCTTGGTGTCTGTTCCCTAGTGACGTCCTGTTGTGCGCTCCCTAATGTATACTCTTTTTGCTGCTGTCTGTGTTCCATGTTCTGGCCGGCACTGTGTCTACGTCTCCTGCTTCGGCTGTCACCGCTAGGACAAGTCTTGGGGATAGCGACCTGTGGGATTCCCTACAGCAAAGTCCGTCCTGCTTTGTGAAGACAAGGGGCCCCTTAGATTCCGCTCTCCGGCATAGGTCACACCAGCTCTACGCATTGACCAGAGGATCCACCTTCCATCCCTAGTTGCTTCGTGACACTATCAATATGCCATAAGTATTTGTGATGGCAAAACCCCTTTAACTTTTTGCCGTCTGGGCAGGGGCTGCTGACCTGTGCACGGACGGTCCAAACCTGATTGTGCAGTTGTGTGGATGGAGAGCTAGCTCTCTACTGAGAAGGCAGGGATCATTTATTACCATCCCTGATTTCCCGATCATTGATTATACAGCGCTCAATGAGCAGGAAGCCCCCTGGTTTCATGTGACAACCAGGACTGGGTAGTTGCAGATTCTGCTGGGTCTTAAGGGTGCTTTCACCCGGTGTGTTTTTGATGCGTTTTTTCAATGCGTTTTTGTGCAGGAAGGAACAACAATGAATGCTGTACATTGTTGCACAAAAATCGCGGTAAATTTGCACAAAAATCACGGTAATTACCGCAATTTTTGTGCAGCAATGTACAGCATTAATTGCTGTGCCTTCCTGCACAAAAACGCATTGAAAAAACGCACCGTGTGAACATACCCTTAGGCTATGTTCACACGGGTTAACTGCGGGACGTAATTACGCCCCACAGTTATGCCGTGTGGCCGGGGAAGGGAGCGGGGGGCCCGACACTTCGCCGGCCCATAGAGAATCATTACCAGCAGCGCGTAACGTCGCTGGTAATTCACATGTCAATTATCTGCCCCCGCGGCGGATTCGCCGAGCAGAGAGAGGAGACGTAATCCATAGTTCTCTATGAGAACTGTGCATGACCGTAGTTACTGGGACGGATTCAGCCCGTAATTGGCGCACTCCGGCACGTAATTACGGACTGAATTACGTCCCGCAGTTAGCCGTGTGAACATAGCCTTACAGACACATATCAGCTCTGCAGTTAGTACAGGAGCCTGAACTTTCTGAAGCAAACATTGGTGCTAAACCCCTTCCCAAAAACCCTTTTCGTGCTGCTTGCCTTTTAAATTTAAATTTAATAGGTTTCTAATAAAGGTCTTTTTTTTTTTAGTTTTTTGTTGGAGCTGGATAAAACTTCCCCCCCCCTGATTTTGGATGACTGTATTTTTTTACCCCGGGGGGGGGGTTTTTTTCTAACCGTAGAGGGAGCACAATTTTTAAAATAAAATAATTGAAAATAAAACAAAAATAAAAATTTAAAAAAGTTAACACCCAAACGCAATTTTTTTTAGCCCCCAACCCCAGGACTCCTAAACTTTGTATCATTTATAAATAAACCTATGGCACAGATGGGGGGAAAATTTTTGTTGAGTGTCAGTTTGGGACCCAAGGGACAAACCTCTCCCCCACTACTTTTGATAAGATTCAATAATGAAGAGGGCCATCCCCACTTGTCTTCTCTAGTAAGTACTAACAATTCTGGAGCATCTTCTATTATAGCTCTGTGTTGTGTTGCTCCTCTGTTACTCCTCCTTGAAATTCATTACCAGTTTGTCAACAAGGTGTTACCCACTGGAGGTGTGTCCCCCCTTACTGACTTCAGCATCATTGGAAAAAGCAGACTGAGCAGGGCCCACCCCCTTTGAAGAGGGGAATGGTAACCCCCACGTATTAAATTCAGCAAGCAATATTCTAGTATTTTTTAAAATAGACATGTCAGGAATGTCACAGGTCCTCTTTTAGTTTAAGGGGGGTTGCTCATCGATTCATCTCACCTCAGTCCGTTTTCTTGGGTTTAATTTTGAATTCAGGGGGCTTTTTACGGGCTTCCATTATTTTTGCAGTAAAACCCCGGTCGTCTTAAGCAACCAGTACGGGCAGGCTAAGGACAGATTAACAGGCTGTAGCTATAGTGACCTGGGGAGCTGATGCAGCCCATAAAAAGGGGGATACTAGGAAAGTAGACACGTTTAAGGGACATATACTGCAAATTTTACTTTTTTTTTTTGCAAATCTTTAAACAAACAAAATTCTTGAGTGAAAAACCCCCTTTTTAAAAAACAAATGGCTGCATGTAATACTATTACATTTATCCCTCCCCTCTTTATGTATAGATCCTTGAATTAGTATTCTCCAAACGGGTTGCAGCACCCTTTTCACTTGGCTAAACAACCCCCCCTAATGTCTTATGCATTAGGTCTTTTTTCACTTTGTTTACAGATGGTGAACCTCTGCTTCAGAGGTGTAAATGGACTCAAGCTTCAGGTTTCCATCACGGTGTCTGTTGCTGCCTTATTTTTTCCGTCGTTCCAGACGGAATTTGCACAGGAAGTGAACCAGGCCTTAGTAGGATATGTATGAAGGGGTTGTCATTGTGGAAACTCTTTTAAGTTTGAGGTTTTGCTCCGGTTCATTCATTATCATCACATTTTTTTAATTTTTATTCAATTTCTTGACAGAAGAAGTAAGTGAAGGTTATTATTAGGGGAAAGCACTCTTTAAAGTGGCTGATCCTTGATATTACGTAGTTCATTCCGCACTGCGCTTTTCTCTTGCTTGGGTTTTGATGCATAAATTTTTACATTGCAAAGGGGAAAATAATTTTACACCCCGGGCTCCGTGGTCCTTTCAGCCAGGATCTGCTCTCAGTTAAACCCAAGGGGAAAATTTGCTTATCTGACTATTCCTATCAAACGAAAATTTTATTCCAGGTTGTAATGACCCTTAAAATACAGGCGACCTGAAAAGTTGATCTCTTGTGTGACACCCTTGTAGCAGCATAGCTGAGCTCCTGTAACACAATATCCTCTGCTGCACGTTCACATCTGCTTTGGAGGTTACTTTAGGTTTCTTTTATGTGATCTAAATAGAACCGGTGTGAACCGGTCTTTACAGTATTCCTCCCTCCCCTGGTGAAAATATATAGGGGACATGTCCCCCAATTAAAAGCCAAGTTTTGGTCTATTTTTCGGGAAAAAAAAACCCTTTTACCCAAATTTTCCCATATAAATGAAAATGTTTTACAACCCCAAAAAAGGCGAAATTAGCCGGGGACAACTTTAATGTCCCAAAAAGGGGCATTTAAAAATAAGCCGATGATCTTGTGGCCTCCATACCAAAGGGGCCTATTGAATGTATTACAACACTAGTAAAAAATACAATGAACCTCCGTTACACAATGCACCCCGTAGGGCCCTTACAAGCACTACCAATGATACCTATGCCCGCATTTCCAAGGCACCTTTCAGGCCCCTTAAGTTTTCTAGTAAAGTATACCCCGCCAGATTTTTGAAAAGGGCGTACTTTAAATTGCTAAAAACTCCGGGCGACCCAATTTTCGGATAGTCCCCCCCACCGTGTCCCCCCTTTGATGAATGTAAATTACCAGTGCATGCTCTCAGCATTTTAAGACCAAAAAACCCCTGAGACCATCGTTTTAAAGTCGAGGACACCCATTTTGGGGATTCCAAAGCTTCTAGGAATGTTGTGGTGGGTGGCCACAAAATGTTAGGGGATTTTAGCTATGAAGCCTACAGATCTGTTCTTGGAGCTCTGGGCTATAATGGGCCATTCATACGGCACAGGACAAATACCGGTCGGTTTATCCGACCGGTATTTGTACTGTTTTTGTGCCGTACACCGGAGGAGGGGGGGGGGGGGGGGGGGGCTTTTTTACCCCGTTTTTTGGGAGAAAACCCCCCTCTTTGCATAGACATGTTAATTTCCATCCGAAAACCGGACGGGAAAAATGAAAATGTTCTTGTTTTCGCCGCCGTGGTCGAAAAAACCCCCGGGTGGAAAATCCGGCGGGGACTGCTGCCGGATTTTCCATTAAGGCCGGTAAAAGTATTTTTACCTTTTTTCAGCCGGAACCGGGGTAAAAACCGGCCATGGGACAGGCCAATGCAGGCTGAACCTCAGGACAAGTGCAGCATAAATAATAGAAGGTTTTTACTACATTATGTAAACAGTATAATGCTTTGCTCATTCACGCTACAATATACTTTTTCTTGGAACAAATATACAATACTTGGTGCATCATAAGACATTTCTTGTAATTAAAATACAATGATTTGCAAGGAATCAAATACTTTCTGCATTTGTTTTCATGCACATCTGCAGTCTAAGAGATGGTTTGGAAATTAGACAAGTTTTAAACATAAAAAAAGAGAACATGTTTATTTTTGGGGTCTTGAGGAACCTTTTTTTTTAAGAGAAAAAATTTTGGGTTTTTTTACGGCAATTGTCCAAGAATATATAAAACTCATACAAACAAGGAAAACATGCGGGGAAAAAATGAGTATAACAAAATTTTTAAAGGGGTTTTTTCTCATCAAATTTCATAGGATGCATGAAGAAATAGTAGCTTTGCCCTGCACTTTTGGGCAAGCTTTCCCCAATTAGCATATAGCCCCATGTATTCAGACTTCCTTGTTTATTAGTTTATTAGTCAATTAATCTTAATTACCTTTTACCCGGACAGAAAGCTCTGACTAAAATAAACATAGAGTAATTACTGTCTTTTTCTGAAAATCAGATAACAACAAGCCTCACTGCTGGCCTGGACCCATGTGATATGTCACTCCCCCTATCAGATAAAACAAACACAGGGGAGAAGAAGACACAGGGAGGCACTTGGGGAACCTGAAACCCTCAAAGGTGATAAAATCATTTTTACTCCTTTAAAAAAAAAAAATATGAACAAAGCAATATATTTGGAAAATGTCTTCATTTAGTGTTCCCTACCTTTTGAAAGCTAATCTTTGTAGTGAGACAACCCCTTTGATATCAATACAACAATCCTAAAACATAACTTTTAATGAGATATTCTTAATATAAACAAAAAAGCCTCCTCAAACAAATATACGTTTAATCACAATTGGGGTAAAAATAGGACTCACAATATTCTTCGGTAATCCATTCTGGTGTAGTCCAAGTAATTTTTAAACATGGGTGTTAATATCCAGCTGGAGCTTGAGCAAAATGTCCCTGTCAATGGTAGGATACAAATTCTTACCCTATTAATGCCCTAAAGGAAAACTGACCCTGAGTGGAGCTAATGCCCCAAAAAGGGCGACCCCACAAATTGGCCCTTGTTTAACCCTAACTCTCACCCTTTGAAAAGATGACAAATTATAAAATATGTCCATCCTACAATAGATTATCCAAACATAACACTTATTTGGGAGTAAAATATTGAGGTTTATTTTATAGAGTATAGTGTTTATTTATAGCAGACGTCCTAAAATTTGAACATTGGGTTGTGTAGCAACAAGAAGGTTGTATTGGAATTAGACAATACGCTACTCACAAAAAGTTAGGAATATTTAGCTTTTGGTTAAAATTTTAGGATGAACATAAAATTTCTTAATTTTTTTTTTTAAATAAATAAATGAGACCATTTCTTAACCTTAGAATGCACATGTCCAACTGTTCAGTGTTTCAGTACTGGGGGCGGCCCCATTGACTTCTATCATCTATTTGCATCGAGGAAGACGGACACAATTCATAGCTCTCTTTGAAAGCTATAAATTATGAGAACTATGAATTACTGTAATTGCGGGGTGCATTTCGGATGTATTGCAGCGAAATTATGCATCGAAATACCTGTTGCAATTACGCTGTGTGAACATACCCATACAGTGATTGACAGTTTGCACTGTACACACACTGATACACTGAAATCTGTCAATCAATGTATGTGTGCAGGGTCAGGAGGATTTAACTGTCTTTTCAGGAGAGTTGGGTCAGGATTAACTCTGCTTTTTACTCAGAAATCCTGTTCTAAATCCTATAACCCCATATTTAACAGAGCTCAGCTCCTCTTGTCTATCATAAAACCCTATATATCACTCTACCCTGTTTCACCGAAAATAAGACAGTGTCTTATATTAATTTTTGCTCCTAAGGACGAGCTAAGACTTATTTTTTGGGGGAGTCTTTTTTTTCCAAAACAAGAATTCACATTTTTTTGTTGAAAAAAATAAACAGTATTAATTTTTTTTTTTTTGTGATTTCATACAAACATCAGAAAGCAGCCAAATTAAATTAAAATTTAAAAAAAGCATTATGTTTATTTGGGGGAAACAGGGTATATATCACAAAAGTTCAGCTTCTCCCCTTATCATATAACCCTATATATCAAGAGCTCAGTGCCTCCCTCTTTCATAGAACCCTATAACTCCCCGGCCACTTTATTGGAAACCCCATGCTGAAAACGGGTTGACCCCCTTTTCCCTTCAAATGCCTCAATTTTTCGTGGCATAGATTCCACAGGTTTGCAAGATCCCTAAATTTGGGCCCAAGGGGGCCCAAAGAGGCCAAAAAAATATTCCCCCCCCATGACCCCAAACCACCACCAGCCTGAACCGTTGATACAAGGCGGATGGATCCATGCTTTCATGTTGTTGGCCAAATTCGACCCTTCCATCCAATGTGCAGCAGAAATCGAGATATCAGACCAGGCAACTTTTTCCAATCTTTACTGTCCCAATTTTGATGAGCTTGGGAAATTGGGCCTCAGTTTCCTTTCTTAGCTGAAAGGAGTGGCACCCCGGGGTGGTTTCGCTGCTGTAGCCCCCTGCCTCAAAGTTTGCCGTATGTGCGTTCAGAGATGCTCTTTTCCTACCTTGGTTTAACGGGTGGCTATTTGAGTCACTGTTGCTTTTTACAGCTCGAACCAGTCTGCCCCTTTTCCTTTGCCTCTGGGATTACAAAGGGATTTCCGCCACAGGACGCCGCTCACGGATGTTTTTTCTTTTTCGGACATTCTCTGTAAACCCTAGAGATGGTTTTGCGTGAAAACCCAGGAGTCCAGTTTTGAAATATCGACCACCCTTTGGCCCAACAACCTGCCACATTCAAAGGCACTCAAATCACCTTTTTTTCCCCATACTGATTTCTCGGTTTGAACTGCAGGAGATTGTCTTGACCATGTCTACATGCCTAAATGCACTGAGTTGGGCCCCATGTGATTGGCTGATTAAGAAATTTAAGTGTTAACGAGCAGTTGGGACAAGTGTACCTAAAAAAGTGGCCGGTGAGTGTATATCACAGAAACTCAGCTTCTCTCCCCTATCATATTTAAACCCTATATATCACAGAGCTCAGCTTCTCTCCCTCTGTCCCTTAACGCTATATATCACAGAGCTCAGCTTCTCTCCTCTATCATATAACCCTATATATCACAAAGCTCAGCTTCTGTTCTCTGTCATATAACCCAATATATCACAGAGCTCAGCTTCTTTCTATCATAACCCTATATATCACAGAGCTCAGCTTCTCTCCTCTATCATATAACCCTATATATCACAGAGCTCAGCTCCTCTCCTCTATTATAAAACCCTATATATCACAGAGCTCAGCTTCTCTCCTCTATCATATAACCCTATATATCACAAAGCTCAGCTTCTGTCCTCTGTCATATAACTTTATATATCACAGAACTCAGCTTCTCTCCCTCTATCATATAACCCTATAGACCACAGAGCCCAGCTTCTCTCCTCTATCATATAACCCTATATATCACAGAGCTCAGCTTCTCTTTATCATATAACCCTATATATCACAGAGCTCAGCTCCTCTCCTCTATCATATAACCTTATATATCACAGAGCTCAGCTTCTCTCCCTCTATCATATTACCCTATATATCACAGAGCTCAGCTTCTCTTTCTCTATCATATAACCCTATATATCTCAGATGTCAGCTCCTCTGCTAGATCATATAAACCGATATATCACATTGCTGATCTTCTCTACTCTATCATATAATCCAATATATCACAAAAGCTCAGCTTCTCCCCCTCTATCAATATAACCTTATATATCACAGAGCTCAGCTTCTCTCCTCTATCATATATACCCTATATATCACAGAGCTCAGCTTCTCTGCTCTATCATATAACCCTATATATCACAGAGCTCAGCTTCTCTCCTTCTCAGCATAAACTACCTGACAGGTTCCCTTTAAGTATTTTGTGTTGTTAAAGGAACAGTAAAAACAAATCTTCTATGTAATGTGATTTGTAGATTCTGGGGTCCACATACAAACATAGCATCCTTAGAAAAATCAAGGAAAAAACAGTCAAATTCTCTTTACATATACCAAGGTATACCAACATGGCAGGAAACCCGCTTTGGCATAGGGCTGCTGGTACTGTATTATCATCTTACCATGTGTATCGGCTGCCTGTGCATGCAGTGTTAAAAGACCTCATCCATGTAACACAGGGAAGAGGAAGGAGGTGGGTGTCTGAGTAATTTTCAGCATGTCAGGGGCTGGGGTAGGTGACGGGAGGATTTTGGTTTATTGTTAATTCCTTCTGATAGACGCCATTAGCATGAGAAGGAAAAAAAATCCTTTTATAGTTTGCAAAAGTGAAGACCATAAGTCGCCCTGATTCATGGTGAGAGAGGTGAGATGTCATACATCTCCATGTGCTCCCTGTACATTATCCTGCATCACCAAAGCAAATGCTCATTCCAAGGCATTCGGTGCCATTGTATGGACACAAAGGGAGGCTTATCTCATCTCCACAGTTCACCATCACTGTGTCAGACTGCCTTGCACCTCTTTGTGTCCTGCACATAAGCGTGTCATTTGTAGAGCTCGTCCACAAAGCTGAACATTTACATAAATTGCGTATTACAAGGAAATGAGGAGACTTCATCTTGCTGCACAGGAGAGGGGGGGGGATTTCTTGCTGATTTAAGCAATTTTGTTTTTATATGTTTAGATCTAAAATGTACTAAATACATTTATAAATCACATTACATTGTTGCTGAATGGAGCTCTATTACTTTACAATGAAATATAAAGGTATGTTCATACGGCTTACTGCGCCGCGTACAGTAAGCATCGCGAACAATTGACATGTCATTTCTCTCCCCGGGCAAACCATATGATTGTATGGTACGCCCAGGAAGACGACACATAATTCATAGCGCTCTATGAGAGCTTTGAATAACCGTAATTGGCGCGTATAAAGCGCAATACGTGGCGAAATGCGTGCGCAATTACGTGCAAAAATAAGCCGTGCGAACATACTCTAAGGGCATGTCCCCACGGCAAGGGTTTGCGGCCGGTTTCTCAGACGGTTTGCGGTTTTGCAGACCGTCTGAAAAACCGGCCGCAAACAAACACACTGGGCTTCTATGGAAAACCCGTGCAGCAGTCCCCACTGCTCGGGTTTTCCGCCCGGCGGTCCGAGAAATGTTCTATATGCACACTCTTCCGTACGGTTTTCGGACAGAATATGTGAATGGGAAGGGGGAGGGCTCATCGCGTGGGGACAGCACACAAACCGGACAAATACAGGTCGGATAAACCAACCGGTAGTTGTCCATTACCGTGTAAATGGGCCCTAAGAGTGTAAGGTTGTGTTTGCTCCGTGTGCACATACACTTTGGATGCGTGTTTGGGTCCGACTAGACAGACCCAAACACGAATCAGACAATGAGCCGTGTGATTTTACACTGCTCGCAATGTAAAACACGTATCTGCGTTTACATGAGTGGTTGCCGATGCGTGTCACATTGCGTCTTTCAGATCCGTTCTAAGAAGCGACATGTCAATTCTTAGTCCGAAAAACGCAGCAGGAGCTCTGTAATAAAGTATAGGCTGCGATCCTGCTGCATCCAACACGCATCCAAACACACAGCTGCATGTGGTATACGTGTTGGATCAGATTGTTGCTACGGTTTTGCATGCAATTTTCGGAAAACGGATCCCAAATCGTATCAAAAAACGCCGTGTGAACATATCCTAAGTGTATGTTCACACGGCATAATTGTGGGGCGTAAATACGCCAGGACTTTGGGAGCTCACGCCGACTCCCGCGGTGCCGGGGGGGGGGCTGAGACCGCCGGCCCCATAGACATTCATTACTAGCGGCGCGTTTTCACCGCTAGTATTTGACATGTCACTTATCTCCCCTCTCGGCGTATTGTGCGAGCAGGGAGAGGAGGCGCTATCCATAGTTCTCTATGAGAACTGTGGATTACCGTAATGACTGGGACGTATCTCGCCCTATATTGAGCGCAGTTCAGTGCGAAATACGGGGCAAAATATGTCCAAGTTTAAGCCGTGTGAACATAGCCTAAGTGTGACCTTATACACTAGGTTACAACTTTATCTGCCAGGTTAGTACAGGTTCCTTTCTTGAAATATATAATATTGCAGATTATGGGTACTGGATTCTAGAGATAGGATGTTGATCCTGGGATTTATTCTGATATTTAGGCTAGGTTCACACGGCTAAACTGTGGGACCTAATTACGTCCCGCAATTACGCCGTGTGGCCGGGGGCAGGGGAGGGAGCGGGGGGCTGGCACCTCGCCGGCCCATAGACAATCACTGCTAGCGGCGCGTATACAACGCTAGTAAACGACCTGTCACTTATCTCCCCCCTCGGCGTATTCGCCGAGCAAGGAGAGGAGACGTAATCCATAGTTCTCTATGAGAACTGTGTATTACCGTAATGACTGGGCCGTTTTCAGCCCGTCTTGTGCGCACTCCGGCGCTTAATTACGGTCCGAAATACGGCACATTTTATGCCGTGTGAACATGGCCTAACAGTTGGAAAATCATTTTTTCTCTTTTATGGATAATAAGCATCTGCCTTATAGAGGTTTTTGCAGTCCTCTGCATCTATCAGAATGGGTTCACATGGCTTATTTTGACGCTTATTTTTCAGCGCTGTTTGTAAACCAGAACCAGGAATGGGTCCAAAACTAAGGAGAGATACAAGATTTGTCATTCTACTTTTCTGTCTTTAGGTTTCACTCCTGGTTTTGGTTTACAATCAGCACTGAAAAATACCGTAAGCATAAACCATGTGAGCCCAGCCAGATAGATGCAGAACATTATGCGATTATATTCTTCATAGGTCATAAAACAATACTAATTATAGGACCATTTGGATAGTAATCAGATTACTAGCTTAGGCTAGGTTCATTCGGCTGTTTTTCCAGCGTGGAATCTATGTCTAAAAGCTACACTGATTCAGCTTGGTTTTTGGAAGCGGATTTGCAGTTTCAGACGAGCTTTTGAAGCTTTTTTCAGAAGCTTACAAATATTATGTAAGGTTTCAATGACTTTCAGTGCAAAAATCGCGTCAAAAATGTAAATGTCAGTTTTTTTTTTTTAGCGCATAAACACCCCCCCCCCCCACCCCAAAAAAAAAGTGTTGTGAAAAAACTATGTTAGACGGATGCTATTTCTGGTGCTGCTTCAGCACCGAATCCACTATAGAAACCGCATCTAATACAACAATATGAACTTAACTTTATTCTATATCTATACAGTACTGGTTTACGATAGGATTTTTAATCGTATTTGGTATTTTGAATCCACCAAAATACGACTCTAAATCATACCCTTAGACCTTAATAGGAAATCCAGGCTGTAGTCTACACAGCTAGGGTTTTCTGAAGGCGGATTTCTAAACCGGCGGTTTTGAAAAACACTTAAGGCGACATGTCCCAATACGCAAACACTCGTTTTTTGGTCTATTTTGCGCCAAAAAACACTTTTGACGCCATATTCTCGATGTAAATGTACTGTTGTACACCAAAACTAAGCACATTATACGCTGGGTACGACACATTGTAATGTGCCTAAAAATGATATGCTGTGCGCCTCCATAACACAATGCGCCTATTGAGGCGCTTTACATACACTACCAATGATGCGCTATGTGCCGTGATTCGTGCAATGCACCTATTTATGTGCAATGCGCCCATTTAGGCGCATTAAGTTTACTATGCAAGGTATACCTGACGCCAGATTTTTGAGAGGAACGTACTTCCTGGCGCACTCTACACTGATTTAATACACCTACAAACTGCCGCAGTGACGCCAATTTCCGGACATGTCACCTTTAGAACATGTTCTAGAATCCGCCGCAAAACAGCAGATTATAGTACTGAATGGGGCGCCCCTCATGCAACAAGAAACGAAAACAAGTGTAAAAGACTGGTCGGATACTGATTAGAATTTGCTGTGTGGAAGCAGCCTTAGGGTTTGTTCACACAACAGAATTGAATGAGGAATTCAATGCGGATCCCATAGTGAACTATTCATTTAAGTCCTTGTGCAATCTGATGCCCACTCATTTGAATGGGCAGCCTGCATTGTAATCTGATGGCCACTCATTTGAATGTGCAGCCTGCATTGCAATCTGATGGCCATTCATTTGAATGGGCAGCCTGCACTGCAGCTCACACAGTTGTCTACAGCATGGATGTTCCACACCACAGAATTGAAAAAAAAGAGCAAGAAGAATGAACATGTTCAATTTTTGAGGGGTCCTTATTGGATCCCGTCTGGAGGGAAGGGGAGCGAGGCAGGTTAGCTATAGTGCAATGGGGCTAACAAGTGTCCAAATCACAAGTGGAGAAAGCCTCAGTTAAAGGGCTCACTACATTGATTCTTCTTACCTCTTTTCTTGGTTTCATTTTGAATTCAGGGGCATGTTTACTGGCTACTACTAGACTGCAGTAGAAGCCAGGTCTGTAGCTATAGCAACCAGTGCTGGCAGCCTATCAGGATTGATCAAACAGGTCTGTAGCTATAGCAACCTGAGGAGCTGATGCAGCCCATACAAGGGGGGATATCTCAGAATAAGTAGGACACTGTTAATCTTGTCTTATCTTTAACATATAAAGCAATCCTTGTAGTGAGACAACCCCTTTTAGTTGAAATCCTCAGCAGAAATTCAAGCTGCCGAGAAAACCACGTTGGCTTTTCTGTCCAACGTATGAACCAGCCCAGCATGAGGACCATGTACGAGATACAGCAAATGAGCACTTACCCAGATTAGGAACCTAGGGTGTCTTAGGCTAAACACACATTACCCTTAAAATGTAAAATACAAGTGGTGTCCCCGCTCTAAAACTCAAGTATGCTTTCTAAGAAATGTTATCATGGCATGTTAATTAATAAGTGTCAGCTGGAGAGCATATGTCGGACACACACGGGCTGGAGCAGGGTTCACTGCTTCATGAGTAAATCAGAGATCATATGTCAAAGATCATTAAGCTGCCTGTCTAATGTCTTCTTAAGACGTTGTTACAAAGCTTTTACATTCATTACCCCGAGCAGAGGTGATGATTTCCAGAAAGCAGATTCAGTGGCATCTGGCTTCATTCCCTGCAATCTATTCCACACACTCATAAACCACCAATGTCCTTGATGAACAATGAACATTATTAGCAGGCATACATACGCTAGAAATTGCCCAAAACAAATATATTGTAAAAAGAAAAAGATTTAATCAAAAATACTCTGAGAATATTGATAAGCATTTCAAGTATCATCCATGTTTGAAGACATTCTGATATTATTGAAACTGTCTAATGCTTAAACTGTGTAAAGTTAGATTTAACAGGCTAAAAATGCGCCAGATTCACCAATGTCTGATAAGTCTGGGGCATATTTAGTCACTTTCAGACATCTTTACACTATTTATAAGTTGGTTTACTTTCTGCCAACAATTGCGCCAAATTTTGGCACACGCTGTGCTCCTTTGCATAAAATCTTGCCCCACTTAGTGAAGTCACACCCATTTTGTTAAAGACATAACGCAATTGGTGTAAAGCATGTGTTCCAGTATTTTGGCACAATTGGCAACAGAATTTTTACAAAATTGCAATTTAAATGTGCCAGATTAACGGGAATGTGTAATCAAAAATGACTTATTGTTTAACTCACATTTTTATGTTTAACACATTTTTTGGTTATATTTTTTTTTAATTTTCCACATCACTTTCAATATTTTTTAATAATTCTTAAGTCCTACAGTTTTCACTTTGGCCCCTAAGCCTAATAATAGTCTGATACTTCCTGTTCTGTACAGAAAGATTCTCAGTTGTCTGCTCATTATCAGCACAAACTGAAAGGAGACACCAGTGTGAATAGATAACACAGGATTCACCAGTCAAGATAGTCACCAGAGATAGTCACAGTTCACCCTTTCACCTCCCTGCACAGTGACTTCTTCCAGGGTCACAGAGCATGACTAGAAAACTCTCCTATAGAAGTCAATGGGACTGAGTCAGTCTTAAAGGGAACCTGTCACATAGATTATGCCCCCCTTGCTGAGGACAGCACAAGCTAGTGTCAGACATGCTGTTTCCAGCGCTGTGTCCCTTATTCTGTAAGATGCTGTAGTCTTCGAGTATTTAAAGGGAACCTGTCACATAGTTTGTGCCCCCCTTGCTGAGGGCAGCACAAGCTAGTGTCTGACCTGCTGTTCCCAGCGCTGTGTCCCTTATTCTGTAAGATGCAGCAGTTTTAGAGCATTTACCCCTCAAATCTTATTCATGAGCAGGTGTTAGCTCCACCCACCAAAGGCTAGCCCCGCCCACTGACAGGTATTCTCCTGTTTCTACCTATTCAAAGTAATAGGTTTGTCAGTTGAGGGGGGCGGGACTAGCCTCTGATTGGCCGGGTTTGAAAAAAACTGACTCTTTGAAGGACTCTTCGAATGACTCTTCTGGCCGAAAACTGCAGATTTGAGCATTAAATACACAAAAACTACAGCATCTTACAGAATAAGGAACACAGCGCTGGAAACAGCAGGTCTGACACTCGCTTGTTCTGTCCTCAGCAAGGGGGGCAAAAATTATGTGACAGGTTCTCTTTAAGTCTCCTATGTGCATGAAGCTACTGTAAAGCATCTCTCGGACTGCTGGTAAAGCAGAGCAAACAAGGCCTAGTGGCCAAAGTGAAAACTGCAAGACTTAAGAATTATTAAAAAATAATGAAAGTGATATGAAAAATTTAAAAAAAAAAAGCAACCAAAAATTCCTAAAAATGTGTTTAACATAAAAATGGGACTTAAACAATGACTAATTTTTTGATGACACATTCCCTTTAAAGAAAGTGTTCGTGTATTCTACTTTTTTTTTTAAGGGACAGCACCACCCCTTTACTTGGACTGGTGTTCGCTCCATTCAAGTAAATAGGGCAGATATCTAGTACCAGACACAGCCAATACACAAGAATGGTGCTGTTTTGGCATACACAAAAAGAGATGTTTTTGCTAATCTTGTCACCCCCTTAAACTGTGCATTTACAAGCACAAATTTAAACGACTACTCTACAGAAAAAAAGATATCTCAAACATTTTCCCCAAATCTTCTTCTTTCCTTTAAAGGAGTTGTCTCCCCACAGGGTTTCAAAGAATGCATGAAAGAAATTCTCTGTCACTTCCTGGTTCAGACTAATTTGCATAAACTCCATGCTTGTACAGCTCCGTTGTGCTTTCAGATGCTAATTAGATTAGATTAGCTTCTCAAACTACTCACAGGACTTCTTATCTGATCCCCAAAACAAAAGCCCTAATTACAGAGCTGTTTACTTGAGATAAATCAAGCTTTTTACTGTCTGGCAGCACAGGACACTGACTGACACTGTGGACCTGTGTGATGACTCACTCTCTGTTATCTCATTGAACAAACAGCCCGGGGAGATTTGTTTACAGGTTGGTTACTGAGGGAACTGAAATAGCCATGGAGGTAATAAATTCACTTGTATCTCTTTAGGGAAAACAGAGGAACAATGCAATATATTTGGAAAATGTCTTTATTTTGTGTTCCCTACAATTTGAAAGCTATTCTTTGTAGCGAGACAACCCCTTTAATCCTATTTTTTGTCATATTACAATTAAAACTGAGAAAAACTCTCAAATCTTCCGCTCCACTGCTTTTTATTAGGCTTTGTGGCTTCCGTCCCTTTTCTTCTTCCCTGCCTTTTTTTCTCTTCTCCTCTTCTTTTAACTCTTAGGCTATGTTCACACGGCTTAACTGCGGGACGTAATTATGCCGTGGGCGCGGGGCGGGAGCGGGGGGCCGACACGTCGCCGGCCCATAGACTTGCATTACCAGCAAAGCGTATACACCGCTGGTAATTCACATGTCACTTATCTCCCCGCCCGGCGGATTCGGCGAGCAGGGAGAGGAGACGTAATCCATAGTTCTCTATGAGAACTGTGGATTACCGTAATGAATGGGACGTTTTTAGCCCGTAATTTGCGCACTCCGGCGCGTAATTACGGACCGAAATACGGCCATTTTAAGCCGTGTGAACATGGCCTTACTCTGTTCTTCTATCTCTCAATTTTCCAGGTTTTAGTGTTTTAACTAGCTCATATTCTCTTAATTGTGGCACATGTTTATATAATATTGCATAAAATATAATAAAACGTTAAATATGACAAAAATTTGATATACCGGCAGTCCTCGACTTACACCGTTCCGACGTACATATGTCCCCTAGTTACAAACGGAGACTTATGGGGAATGCTGGCACTTGTAGTTCCACGTTCCACAGCATATAGTACCTGTGGAATGACAAGTTCCAGCATGACACAGCAGCACATTAGGGGAAACTTTCAGAACAGGGGCACAGACAGCAAAACAAATGTAAAAACCCTTCCCTGCACTATCCGAAACAGAAAAAAATACATTTTATGTTGTTGTTACATCTAATAAATATACCTTTTTCGACTTACATACAAATTCAACTTAAGGACAAACCTACAGTCCCTATCCCGTTCGTAACCCAGGGACTGCCTGTATATGAAGACATTTTTACGTGTCCCAGGAGATCATCCATTTCCCCCTTCCTCCTCTCCCTCATTGTTCTGTGTCCAGCTGGCTGCAGCAGAAGCATCCCCATTTCTTTATTTGCAATAGGACACACAGATTGTTAAACCTTGCGTTTTGGATAAGTCGAGCTCAATGCAATGAAATGGGTAGAGATGCAATAGCAGACTGTGGTGTTCTCATTTCAGAGAGGCTCCTGAGTGCTGCAGCTAAAGGAGGTGAAAGGGAACCTATCACCAATATATTTCTTTTTCTAATTGATATATTCTTTTTTTCTAAGCTGCCTTAATTTTCTGATTGTAGATTTTCTTTTAATCATGTTGTCTGGATATTCTTATGGGGGCAGCCATCTCGTCTGAGCTGCTTTTAACAGCATTTAGAGAGATGCTTTACTGCATCTTCATGGACATAGGAGTCTGTGAACAGAGCAGACTCATTGACTTCTGTAGAAGAGTTTACTAGTCATGCTCTGTGAGCTGGGAAGAAGTCAGTGTGCAGGGAGGGGGTGAGCTGTGACCATCTGCTATTGTGATTGGTGGATCCTGTGTCATCTATACACATTGGTGTCACCTTTCAGTGTAATCCTGCCTGTGCTGATAATGAGGAAACTGCTGAAAAACTTTCTATACAGAACAGAAAGTGCCAGACTATTATTGTTGTTTTTTTTTTATATTGATAGTGATATTTAAAATAAGCCAGGGGCACACAACAGACCCAGTGGGATTCGTTAGGTTTCTGTTATTCTGTCCGTCATTCTAATGGAAAAAAATAGTGCTGCACACTGTGCTATTTTGTCAGTCATTTTTGATGGAATCTGTGACTGAGGCTCCGAATTAAATCTCCAGCGCAGATGGGAACTGGTCCTTAGGCACTATTTTAGTAGGTGATAGCAATCACTCAATTATTCGCTGTAATGTTCCTGGCTCTGTCCTTTTAATAATAAAAATTCTGAAACTTGCACTTTGTATCTTTTTAAGAGATAATAGAGATAATATTTTTAATTCATATGAAATTTCCGTCAAGTTTTTTGCATACTGTGGCATAAATTCTCACCATGTAGCTAGCAGTTCCCTGGTTAATGTGCCATGTTACACATGATAATAGTTTATGGGGTGATTTCAGTGTGGATGATTATTAAACATTTAGCAGCAGTGCATTTGTATCGCTTGTCTTTTATTGTGATCTCATCTTGATTCTCATTCGAGGCAGAAAGATATGCGACCTAATGTTTCTTTATACGATCTGAAATTACACATCTGTTTGTTTACTGAGGCTCACTCAGCAGGTGCAAGGAATGGAGCGCTCCACAAATTACCGCTGCATTCCCTTTTATCATATCTGGTTGTGTATCTGTAACATAGTCTTGTGTGATCACAGAATAATAATTGAGTTGCATTTTTGTACCGACATCTACTTCTATTTGTCACGCCGTGGTCCCCACTCAGGACATGGGCGCTGCCCTTGCCCCAGTATTGGCATCTACACCTCTCCACGCTCCTGCTCCGCTCCCGTCTCCTGCTTGTGACCTGTGCACACACCCCACCCAACCTAGGGTGTGCACGCGCCAGCTCTATCAGATTTAAGGGCCAATACCTTATTACCTGCCTGTGCTCAGCGTCAGTTTGTTGATGTTCCTCCAGTGATCCTTACCTCTGCGACGCTGTACTGCCCATCGTTTGCTGCCGCCAGGCTCCTGTTGCTGAAACTGGTACAACGCCAGTCTACTACCTGCCTGTTAGGCTACTACATTCATCTGTTGCACCTGCCTGGGACCCGACACCTCTGCCTGCTTCCGCACTTCTACGCCTGGCACCTCGACTGTCATTGCAAGTGACTACATCAGGGATAGCGACCTGGGAGACCCCCAAACCAAGTCCATCCCGCCTTGTGGCGCTCTATAGTGAATACTGTGAGGGGGAGGGGGGTGTTTCTTAGACTCTGCGGTCACCGTGTGGATCCACCACCTGCATACATGCAACCATGACACTAATATGCAAAACATTTCAAAACATCAGTATAAAGGGAACCTGTCACATTACACCCACCTGATTGACGCTTTTCTACCCATTACTATGAATATGAAGAACACCAGTCAATCAGCGATGGGTGGGCAGGGTAAACGGCAGCTCTTGAATACAATGGAATCATCTCTGACAGATTGGGCAACACACTGCAAGATTCATAATGTAAGTTCTTCTTAACAGCTTTAAGTTATTGACAGACCACTGGAAACAGCAAGTCTGTCAATAACTTATACTGTCACATACCTCCCAATTTTTAGAGATTGCATAGAGGGACACATCAGGTCACGCCTCTAACCACGCCCAAACACATGGCATCACACCAAGACACGCCTCTTAACCACACCCAAACACATGACATCACACCAAGACACGCCTCTAACCACGCCCAAACAAATACATGCCACATTTTTAGATAGCCAAAAAGGGACACATTTTCAGGATTGCATTGTATCCAATGATAAAATATTAAGTAAGTTATTATGTAATAAACAGTTAGGAAGCAATCAGGTACTTTTTAAAGCAAGATAGTTTATTGATGCAAATCTATTTCCCAAATTATAAAAAAGGGACATTTATAGAGCTAAGAGGGACAGAGGGACCAGGGTTAAAAATAGGGACTGTCCCTCCAAAATAAGGACAATTGGGAGGAATGCTGTCCTAAGTAAGGATAGGATAAGGAACATGGAGGGCTTCCTTTACATAGTTTCATAGTTCACCCTATTGATCCAGAAGAAAGCAAAACCCTCATGAAGTAGAAGCCAATTGTCCTCATTTTAGGGAAAACATTCCTTCCCGACTCCAATCTAGCAATAAATTCCTGGATCAACTACACTTCTCCAGAATCCCAACCACTATAACTTGTTATATTATTATCAAGAACTACCTCCAGACTCTCTTAGTGAATTCACCATAAGGGCTTGTTCACACGACGTTTTGGGTCCGTTTTGGATGCGTTTTACGGATCCGTTTTTAATCTGTGAAAACTGGATGCAAACTGCATCCAAAAAGCGGATCCAGAAAACGCAACAGCTGATCCTTTTTTGGATGCGTATTGGATGCGTTTTGCATGCGTTTTACGGATCCGTTTTTTGGATCCGTTTTTTCAATACTTTATTTAAATCAACCTATCAAACTGAAATTTAAATATAATATAACCTATCATTGACCAAGAAAAAACCCTTTTTTTTACCTAGTGTCAATTAACTGTACATACACCTATGATTTTAGAACCCGCCCCCCTATTTTTTTTTTAAATAAACCAATATTTTTCAAACCCACCCCATTTAAATTAATTAATAACCATCATTTATAAACTAAATATTTATAAACTAAATATATATTTAGTATACATATATATATTTATATAAATATACATTTATATACTATTAAATACATTTATAATATTATATACATTTATATTATATATAAATACTATACAAAAGTATATATATATATATATATATATATATAAATATACTATTATATATATAATTTTATACATTTATATATATATATATTTATATACATTTACTGTATATAACCCAAACATAATATTCAAATTTATATTTAATTTAAATCCAATGTGTGTTACGGATGCGTTTTTGGCATCGAAAGCGGATCTAAAACGCACCCAAATGTATGCTGCGTTTTTGGATCCGCTTTCAGGATGCCAAAAGCGCACTCCATTTCCTATGGGGATTTCTCTTGCGTAAAACGCAAGAAGAATTGACATGTCAATTCTTAAAACGGATCCGAAAAGCGGATCGCGAAAAGCGCATCGGCGATCACTCATGTGAACAGCGATTCGCTTTTGCCATTGAAAGCAATGTTAATCACACTGACAATTGTTAGATCCGTTTTACGGATCCGCAAAACGGATCCGTAAAAACGGATCACAAAAACGTCGTGTGAACAAGCCCTAACAAGTTCCTCTGGCTGAGAGCTCCACAGTCTCACTGCTCTTACAGTAAAGAATCATTTTCTATGTCTATGTAGAAACCCTCTTTTTCTAGACATAGAACATTCTCTCTTGTTCTAAATACAATTCTTTCATCAACTCTTGAAAATCTCTGGATTATACAGTAATTCATTATAGGGATTGCCTAGGTAACAAAAACCCTAGTTACATATATTCTAACTCAGAATTCTGAGTTAATGGAGGGGAGTCCTCTAATCAAGATCCTTATCACTTAACCTGAAAGAAGAACAGCTACAAAGAGCACCTCTTATTTTGGAGGATGTGATAACAGATTGATATAAATGGACACTGCAGGGAAATTGAGTATTTACCTCCAGGTTTCCACACAGATTTCAGCTGATTATTAAGGGGTGACGGTAATGGGTGCTTGTCATCTGCTTATGGTCATCTGATCTTTAAAGTTACCTTCCCACTTCAATTTAGAAAAAATAGCTTTAGAAACTGCGTTCACTTTTTCCCCATGCTTCATGTGTTTTTTTTGTTGTTATTGTTGTTGCACTCTTTGTGTTGTTTTTTTTTCAAAATAATTTACATGTACATGTGCTTTTGATGTTTTTTTCCTGGTGTGTTTCTCCCTTTATTTGATTTATCCTTTGATTTATAATGGGGAGAAATATGGAAAAATGCCACAAAAATGCATAAAAAAGACAAAATACATTCATACATGTGTGTTTTTGCTACAGAAATAAAAAATCTGTGTTTGGCCCAAAAAACTGCACCAAAAATAAGTTGTTTTACAAAAACACAATATGTGAAACCATTATAAAACAAATAGGGATTGTCTTAGGTGGAGAACCCCTTTGAATTTTTTTTTTTTAGTTAAAAATACAATTTTTGAATATAAAATTGAAATTTTAAACTTATGTTCTCCAAAGTCCATCAAATTGATTGCTGTAGACCAGTGTTCCCCAACTCCAGTCCTCAAGGCACACCAACAGGTCATGTTTTCAGGATCTCCCACAGAATGCACTGACAATAATGATATCACCTGTGCAGAATGCACTGACAATAATGACTTCACCTGTGCAATGCTAAGGAAAGCCAGAAAACATGACCTGTTGGTGTGCCTTGAGGACTAGGGTTGGGAACCTCTGCTGTAGACAACAGCTCCACTTTTTGTTTGAATTTTTTTCTTAACAAAAACACCATAAGTTTCAGCTCTTATTCAAAAGGATCAAATTTTTACAAAACCATGATCTACTTTGTTTACTTAGTGATCAACTCAGTGTCTGTAGAAATGTATCATTTTTTTGTACTCACTACATAGATTAGCTTTCAACATTAGCTCCCCTTATCAGCTCCTCACACAACCAACTCCAAGACTTCTCCCGTGCTTCCCCCACACTCGGGAACTCACTGCCCCAACACATCAGACTCTCCTCCACTTTTACCAGCTTCAAAAGCAACCTGAAAACCCATTTCTTCAGGCTTGCCTATAACCTACACTAAACTTGTTGCCACTACTTCCTCCACAAACATGTCTGCCCCTCACCTCCTGTCTCTTTCCCCTCCTTGTAGATTGTAAGCCCGCGCTGGTAGGGTCCTCTCTCCCTCTGCCGTGCCAATTTTCATTAATCACTTATCATTGTACTTGTTTGACTTATGTTATGTATGTAACCCCCTTGAATGTACAGCGCCCTGGAATCAATGGCGCTTTAAAATAAATAAATAATAATAATAACATGTAGGGAACAGTAAATGAAGACTTTTCCAAATACATTGATTTGTTTCTTTTTCATTGTTGAAGAGATAAAAGGGATTTTATCAGCTGTGAGTGCACACCGCGCTTTCACTAGATTGCTGACCTGTTCTGTCCTCCTTTCCTCTGTTCTTTGTCTTATTTAATAGCAGTGATAACATCATCACAAAGGTCAACACAAAGAACTCCAGGCAGCTTGAGAGCTTGAGTGTTATCTGATCTAATAAACAAAGGAGACTTAATACTTTAGTTTACTTTAGCTATGAAGCTTATCTGGACTTTAGATAAACACCTCCTGCTCATTTCAGAGTAATTAACAAACCTTTGAAGATGGAGCTGAAATCACTAATCACTGCCATAGAACCATGCACAGCCTGACCAGGGAGAGATAGGATGCATGAATGAAAGCTGCTTTTGTCTCTGTAAACAGTGTAGTGAGACAACCCCTTTAACCTTTCAACATAAACGCCAAGAGGCAAATCGATGGCACAGTAAAGTCATTGATTATAAGTCATCAGTTGTTTTTTAGGTTCACTTGTATGTTTCATGTATAATATAATTTTGTGTGTTATATGTATTATGTATTATTGTGTGTTATATGTACTATTATAGTATCTATTAAATCACAAGGTGGTTCTGGAGGCTTTCCCTTAGCCACATGTAAAGACGGTGAACTTATATTGAAAAATATCAAAACTATTAGATATCTCTTTGTATTGACTTTCTAGTCTGTATTTACTTGGATTATCTTTGATTACTGGATGAACTGGGTTAAGATTTAAAAATACACAGTGTGGGACAAAATAATAGGATAAATCCTTCCTCCATGTGAAATTTTATGCCATTAAAAGTTGAGGAGGAATTTTGTGGTCTCATAAAACTTAAAACCACAGCCTGGTTACATGTCGACCACAGAACCCCATAGAGGCATTTAATACTTCAAAATAAAATTGAATTTTTCACCACTTTGAGCAGAAGATTTTGACAAATATGGTAAATCCAACTTGTAGTCTTGGAGTTATAGCCAGCTTTTTTTGGGCTCTAGTGCCTGGGAGAACCTGTACAACGCACATAAGGGTAAACCCTTGGATTTGTTTTGATGCCTCTAATTGTTTTAAGAATGACTTTTGGTTCTCTAGGGTTTTAGATGTCTATTGCATTGAGCTTGCACCAGGTCCTTTGCACACTGATAGGTGACTGCGTGGAACATCTCGTGTTGAGTTTTAGGATATCTTTGAAAGACAACCAAATATAATAAATATAATGCTGACCTTAATTCCCACTAGATAGCTTACCAAGTGACACAAATTGCTAAGACAAAAACTAAAAAATGTTCACCTTTATCCAATAATATACTAATAATAAAATATAACCTGTATTAATATGTACTTGTAACAATGCTGGTGAACTTAAAGGGGTTTTCTCGCTACAAAGATCATATCTCAAATGATGGGGACAGTAAAAATAAGCACTTTTGTAATTGGTTTGCATTACCTAAGTCACTTAGTAAAGTAGATATGAGCATCTATAGCTATTTCTGCAACTGCTGGTTGGGACACCCCCCTTTTCTGTGATTGACCGACTGACATTTCATTCAGCCTGATTAGACACGCCCCTGGACACGAAACACCCCTTGCGCTGTGATTGGCTGCCTGCACTCTGTGCTTACTCCCCTTTGAGCTGTTGATCTTGAAAGTAAAACTAAGTGGCCTCAGCTTCTCTATGCTCCTATCTCAGCTCTATGTAAAGGATCTGGGCAATTACTCAGTCTCTAACAGTTAGATTCACTCTCCCCTCATATAAGACAGTCTTATACTCTGCTCTTCCCCCATATAACAGCCTTATACAGTGCTCTCCCCTCATATAACACAGCTTTATACAGTCTGTTCCCATCACCCATATAACAGCCTTATATAGTCTCGCCCCCCTACATTCTGCCTGATAACAGAGGGGGAGGAGGGAGGAGGGGCAGTGTGCATTCCTCACATGTGTTTCATCAGTTCAGGCTGTGTGTATAACAGTTTTTAGCAATGAGAGTGTTACAAGGAGCTTGTACTGCCTGAAGCTGAAGGCTCTGCAGACATAAGAAGTATAGCAGGAGGCTGTAGAGCTATCCTCTCCAGACATCCTTCCCCTTCCACTGCACACACACAATGATGATGTCACAGCTCTTCAGTGAGGGGAGACTCGCCTCCTGGCAGGAGATACACGCCTACAGGGAAGAAAGACTGGATTTTAAAATGATATTATTAGCTCAAGTCTACGAAACCTTCAAACGATAAAACCCCTTTCAAACTGAAACAGAACTAAATAGTGCAGGCTGTTAGATGATTAAGTGGATGGACAGCAAGGCAGACAATGGCAGGAAAAACGGTTGAAGGTGACACCATAAAGGCTTAATTCCAGAAGCAAGGCTATGGCAAAGTGAACTGACCCCTCCTAATCTTTCATGAATCTTTTCCTAGACCGAGCACTACCGCTGTCTCTTGCACCATTCTTCCTGACTCTATTTTGTGCCTGAGATATCTTTAACAAATGTACTTAAAGGGGTTGTCTCACTATAATGTTTCAGAGCCACATTCATGCATTCTCTCTTTTGCTAGTCAGGGTGTGGTTCTATAGCAGTGATAAGCATACTGCACTAACATATTATCTATGGGCTCTGAGCTCTCTGCTCTAAAGTAAACAAGTAATTAGCCTCCTTTGTTTGTTAGAGATAACACACTCTATACTCAAGTTTCTGGCAATCCAACCTGTGGTGACGTCACTCCCTGGTCCTCAAATGCTGACCTGGGTTCACTTAGAGCAGATAAAATCTGTCACAAGTCTGTGTTTTTAAGTAAATAATATCCCATTTTCTGTGAGTTTTTATAGAGGCTTGCAGTAACTACTCCACTTCTGAGCTCCTGGTGCAGGACCTGGACAGCAGATCTAATATAATGGAGAGTACGTACCAGTATTAAAAAGGTTCTAAATGAGGCCTTAACCTTGTCTATGATCTAACCTGCAAATACCGAGTCTACATATTCAGGGTGACCACCCAAAAAAGGGCAGCCTCCATCTCCTCCCTCTTCTTAAAATGCCCATTATTGTCCCGATTTCTTTGGAAAACAGATTTTATAGAGAAGCAAAGAATGAGACAAAGTAATGCCAAAATAACAACAGTAGTTAACATATGATTAAGGGCATGTAATCGCCCGAAACGCGTCAACTTGGGGCACTATTTTCTCTTGGGGAGATGCCACTATTTGGATCCATGTATTTTTAAGTTTTTCTACTAATAAATTTGGATGTATTTTTAACGGAGTTTGGTCCTGGAACGCCTCATCAATTCTTCTTTATACAAGGACTGTGTGCACCGCCTGCTCCAAGCGGGATGATGGCGAGGACAATCCGGAGATTGGCATTATATGGGTGAGCTAACAAGTGCATATTGTTGCTGTTTCTCACAGGGCACATCTGCCTGGCTTTTCTTGCTATATCTGGTTGGAGTCTGTATATAAAATTGCCATAAATATGCTGCTTCGCAGATACAGCACTGGGTTATGTAAACAAGCAGGGTAATGTAATTGTCTAAAGGACTTGTGTGGTGTTTAACGGACACAGGCTACAAATTCCAATCCCAAAGGAGGGGGGATGGTGGAGGTCTATGAGCTGCAGAAATGGTAATACTGACAATATAGGAAATGGCTGAACAACAATAAAGAATACACATAATACTCTACATACATACATACATACAATTCTTATGACAGCTACAAACAGACCTTATGATAATATCATCAGGCCCTGCCCATTTTCTCACACACATATTATTTGAAATATGTCTTGGGAAGGTGGCAGAAAGGTTGGGAACTATTTGTCTAATACATACTCCGTCTAAGGGTGCTTTCACACGGAACGTTTTTGGTGCGTTTTTTTGTGTAGAAATTTACAGCATTAACTGCTGTGCCTTTCTGCATTAAAAACTCTCCATGTGAAAGTGTTGTGGATGGGAACAAAGGTTATATATATGTGATCCTGTGTGTCTCATTTTAATGTATTAGTTAGTATATACCTCACATATATATATATATATATATTTATATATATAGTAGGCACATACCTATGTAATACAGCATGTAAAAGCTGTAGCTATAGCGTTTGTCATTAATATGTTAACAACATGGCCGCCTGTAGTAGTTTGTAGATTGTCGTATAATCCAAGATGGCACCTCTTCTGAAGTTACACCCTGTGTCCAAACATTCCTGAGCTGTGAGGAGGGGTCTGTAGATAAGGACGTGCCAATAGACCCTCACAGCCAGGTCCATGTGATGCTTCTTATCTACTAATTTGCAAAAGTATAAAAAAGCTGCCATTTTGTGAATAAAGCAGAAAGCACTTTCATAGCAACAGGGCATGTTGTGATTGTTCTTTCTCGGCGCACCCTGTTATTTTTAATCTAATTTGGACCCCCACAAGGACAGAATAGCCCCTTTGAGGCTACTTCCATTTCAAAAGCACCCTAAGGTTTGTAACAAATCTGTTACATGGAAAGCCAGGGACACACAAGAAAAATGACTGAAAATAATTCGAATAAGTGACTCCACATCCCTTCTGCTGCTTAGCCATACCGTGTGGTGTCATTGCTCATTTACAGTCAGTCGTCTATCAGATGCGGTTATCATTACCATGGTGCTAAGTCACTTGAAGAAGCTCTCTCTGCCAATACATTTTTTTGGTCCTTTGAAGGAACTTTTCAAACATATTTAATATTCCTCTGTAGACTGTGCATACAGCCCTAAGTCACAGCAGTGATAAAATGCTCTTTCATTACACAGTCACCGCAGGTCTTTATATTCCCAACTCATAAGTGCAGCGTCTACATCTATAACCAGGGGTCTGAATGTTCCCAGAATTACTTCTTTTGTAATTTAAAGGGGACCTTAAAGCACCTCTGTAAACTCTAGTTCATGTGTTATGTATCTACTGTATTATGACTGTACAAAAAAGTAAAGAAAAAAATGGGGCACCCTTGGGAACCTGTTCTCTTAGAGAAAGCAATTTGCTTTAGGCTTATTGCTTCCTTCTGGGAAGGCAGCTGCTGCAAAGCTATAGGGTAAGAACATGACCATACATTATCAAGTAGTTCAGCCAGAGACGGGATGAACATACATTAAAGTGACCCTCCAGGCCTCTGCTTACTAAGGCTCATTTACTTGTGCGACAATTACCTGATGTTCATCTGTTTCTCACTTGTGGTTTCCTAGTCTGTTTCATAGTCATTCAGCCCTTTAAGAACTAGAAGTCATCTTGTCAGTGATTCCCAGCAATTTTTGCATTTTATTTTTAATTTGTGGCAGTAATGAACTGACAAAAGTTTTCCACCACTTCTTTTCCATGCAGAAAGCGGCAGCGAATTACTGAGCTTTAAGGGTTAATTTTCCCGCTGCCACGTTAGTGCCGTTCTGTTTATTGCCCATTTGAAATGTATTGCCCCTGTAGCTTTGCGTTAGAAGGGAACTGAAGAGACAACGAATGGCAGCAGAAAACGGGCGCTGAACAGATGGGCATTAAAAAGACAATGAATGGCAGCAGAAAATGGGCGCTGAACAGAAGGGCATAAAATACAGTGGCAGCAGAACATGGACGCTAAACCGAAGGGCATTAAATAGAAAGTGCCAGCATAAAATGAGCACTGAACAGAAGAGCACTAAATAGACAATGAATGGCAGCAGAAAATGGGCACTGAATGGAAGAGCAATAATAGACAATAGCAGCATGAAATGGGCGCTGAACAGAAGGGCACTAAATAGACAATGAATGGCAGCAGAAAATGGGCGCTGAACAGAAAAGCACTAAATAGAAAATGAATGGCAGCAGAAAATGGGCGCTGAACAGAAGAGCACTAAATACAAAATGAATGGCAGCAGAAAATGGCACTGAACGGAAGGGCACTAAATAGACAATGAATGGCAGCAGAAAATGGCACTGAACGGAAGGGCACTAAATAGACAATGGCAGCAGAAAATGTGTGCTGAACAGAAAGGCACTAAAGAGACAACAAATTGCTGTAGTAAAAGGGCAGTAAAGGAGGAAATAGATCATAAATGGGCACAGAATTTAATGCCTCCTTAGAGCCTGTTTGTCTCTCACTCAACAGTCTTCTGTTCAGTGCTCATTGGATGCCCATTTGCCTGTCATTGCCCTTTATCGCCATCCTATCGCAGAATAAATAAATAAGTGGAAGTTTTAATGACTGGGTGTGGCCATTTAATCATTTAAAGAGGTGTTCCGGGAGGGAAGAATGCTTGTTGGTCTGTCGGGGCATGATAAAGACTAGAAGACTCCTACTTACCTCCCGGTTGCACCCGTTCAGTCCTGGTGGCGGTCCGTTCATTCAGGAAGTAAGCAGTGAACGTTCATTGTTCATGTTACAGGTGCAGCCAATTACAGGCCTCAATGTCACCTGCACGTGACCGCTCTGGCCTATGATTGGTTTCATCTGTTAGGAGACCATGTTTGTTCCCTACTTCAGCATAAGTAAAGGGAATGGCCACCGGGACTGAACGGGATCATCACCCGGGAGGTAAGTATGAGTCTTATCTTCTATTCTTTATCCTGCCCCTACAGATCAACGAGCATTGTTAGGGCCTGAAACATCCCTTTAAAGTCCACAATAAAAATTCACTCCAGGCGTATATAACAAACATATCACAGTGTAATTCATAATACCAAAGGGATCCAAGAGGACATGGCTATCCATGCGTAGCAGAGAAATGTTCTGCTGATAAAGGTCTGGTTTTGACTAAAACGTTCGTCTCCCTTTTGGAATTATGAATTACCCTGTCATGTATGCTTCATGTATACAGCTCGAACTAATTGTTTACCAAATTTTTTGAAGACATTTTCCCATTGGGATGGAACTTGCACCCTGTGATTGTAATTCAGAGTGTGGTGACGAAAGGCTTGTGCAATTAAAGGGGCTTCACCAGCACTATGATTAGCATTAAACATGTATTCAATGGTAAATAAAGACTGTTGCCAAATACATTACTGTTTTTATTTTGCTTTGTTTAGGAGGTAGAGGAGATTGTATCTACTGCTAGTGTACACAAGCATCTCTAGATTACCTGTCAGGAAAACTCACCATGCCCAGGTCGATGGCCTGAGTTGGGGTGTATCATGATGTTGCGCTCTCCCCGTAGGGAGCTTGATACGGTTTCACAGTTAACCCCTGTCCACATGGGCACAGGGAGACCCAGGGAGTGCGAGAGGATACCTCACTCGCCCACAATGAGTAGCAATGAAAGCTCCTACGTCTGAGCAATTTAATAATCTAACTGGATTCTACGGTGCTCTAGATCAGGGGTCCCCAACCGCCGGTCCACGGACCGGCACTGGGCCTTAGCCCATCCCCTGCCGGTCCGCGGCGCCGGCTACACCAGATGCCGACCGCCCAGTGACTTTAGTCCGGGCGGTCGGCATCTTCTCTGCGCGGCTGCTGTAATCCGGCCTCGCAGATCTAGCAGCTGCGCTCAGCGTGCGGCTGCATCATAGAGGAAGCAGGGACTATCTCTGGGGGCAGCACTACTGGGGGCAGCTATCTCTGGGGGCAACTATCTCTGGGGCAACTATCTCTGGGGGCAGCACTACTGGGGCAGCTATCTCTGGGGGCAGCACTACTGGGGGCAGCTATCTCTGGGGGCAACTATCTCTGGGGGCAGCTATCTCTGGGGGCAGCTATCTCTGGGGGCAGCTATCTCTGGGGGCAGCTATCTCTGGGGGCAACTATCTCTGGGGGCAGCACTACTGGGGGCAGCTATCTCTGGGGGCAGCTATCTCTGGGGGCAGCTATCTCTGGGGGCAGCTATCTCTGGGGGCAGCTATCTCTGGGGGCAGCACTACTGGGGGCAGCTATCTCTGGGGGCAGCACTACTGGGGCAGCTATCTCTGGGGGCAACTATCTCTGGGGGCAACTATCTCTGGGGGCAGCTATCTCTGGGGGCAGCTATCTCTGGGGGCAACTATCTCTGGGGGCAGCTATCTCTGGGGCAGCACTACTGGGGGCAGCTATCTCTGGGGGCAGCTATCTCTGGGGGCAACTATCTCTGGGGGCAGCACTACTGGGGCTACTATCTCTGGGGCAGCACTACTGGGGCAGCTATCTCTGGGGGCAGCTATCTCTGGGGGCAGCACTACTGGGGGCAGCTATCTCTGGGGGCATCTATCTCTGGGGGCAGCTATCTCTGGGGCAGCTATCTCTGGGGCAGCTATCTCTGGGGGCAGCTATCTCTGGGGCAGCACTACTGGGGCAGCTATCTCTGGGGGCAGCTATCTCTGGGGCAGCACTACTGGGGGCAGCTATCTCTGGGGGCAGCACTACTGGATCCAATAATCAAGCGCTGCTGTTTACTCTTAACGGTCACCGGTTGGCGTTTTGGTATAGGGAATCTTTCCTGCAACCCTAATATCAGCCCATAGGTAAAAAATTCTTCAAGGCGCACATAAGCAAATAGAATAATATAAACTTTACTTCATATTTCAAATAAATATAGGAAAGTGAAAAATAACAGCAATGCAAAAAGTCTAAAAACCTGGTGGCGTATGGATTGCACTAAGGCATATGTCCAACATTTCTTTGGAGTCCCACTCTTTCTGTGCAAACTCCAGACAGAGTGGATAGTCGCACTGTAGTACGTGATGCGACGTTTCGGAAGGTTCTCTTCCTTTTTCAAGGAGGAGCTGCTGGAAGATGGAAATCACTTTCTATTTTGAGGACAGGAGCTTCTTTGGATCATGTACTTTATAGACAATGTACCAAAAAAATGTACCAAAAAAAGAAAAAAAAATATGGCCCTAACTTGCTGCCCAAAGGAGACGCTCCTTTTGGCACATGCTTAGAGCAGTATGGAACGTACAGATGTTTTACATGGTAATTGGTTGGATCTTCCAGTCAATCACATGAGCTGCAGATCAGCAGTGTCTGTAACATTGCACCGGCATAGCGCAACAGCCTCCGGACGCAACGCTTATCCCTCTTCTCTACAGCCCTCATTGGCATATAACCTGGCCGCCCCCAGCGTGCCCACCGGAGCCTAATATACCTCGCTTATCTTGCATATACCCTGAGTTTACAGGTGATATCTACAAACCTATATACCATACACCTCTCTTTCTCCATACTGGATGTCTCTTGAGAAAGGCATACGCCGAAACATCGACATTTATATGACATCCATTTTTCTGTGTAAAACACCTGCTTGATTATGCATTTTTGAACTTTGTGCATCAATCTTTGACTAAAGTCTACATAAGCTATGCCTGTATATATATGTAAATAAATTCCTTTTTGCACTTTACTACCCCTATGGTGTGCAGTGGATCTATATACTTGTATTACTGATCATTTTTCCACATTGCACCCGCCTACCTAATTGCTCCCGAGGTGTGCGTGACCCTTCTTTGTATCCAGATTACTGTAACATTGTATGACGAGTCTGGCTGCAAGGGGAAATATGCCAGGAAAGATCATTGTATGGAGAAAATATTGTATCCTGCGGCCATTGCTACCTTAAGGCCACTGTATCTATCTCATATCTGTTTACAGTGTTGATGAGCTTCACACTGGATTCTGCTGCATTCAGGAGAGGTTTGCGCCCCACTGTATTATTATGGGAAGGATGAATGGCTAAATGATGTTAGCTGTAGAACGGTTGCTGCGCCTCTTGCTTGTAATGGCAGGCTGCCAAGTTCCCTTTAGTAGTGAAGTAGAATATTTACCTAGTGATAAAGCAGCATTCAATTAAGAAACCTACTGTGATGGTTTTATAAATAGCGTTTGGAAAACCCAATGTTCTCATTGGTATTGAATAATATAATCATTATTTGTACCGCACCATATGCTTGTTCTTAATAATTTGAAGAGCGTACACTCTCGATTGTGAAATTTATATATGGATTTTCTCAATGTAAAGGAAAATAATATATGACCTAAATAAAGATAGCTTCCTTTTGCTGGAGATGAATACAGCCGTCATTTAAATGGTAGGAAAAAGAAAATCAATACTGCTTTGACAGACAAGAATAAGAGAGGTAGAATACATGGTTTATAGGTACATAGATAGGGATGTAGATAGATGAAGTAAATAAGATAGATACAAAGTAGATATAGAACTCTAAACTAAATACTATAAGTGCCAGAGAATCAGGCCTGACCAAGACCAACATTTCAAAAATAGAAAAAGCCACGGCACTCCAAAAATAAAAGTGACAAATATTTTTGTGCTTTATTCACTCCTTAGCCAATGCAAAGTTTCAGCTCTAGGACCGAGGCTTGAGAAGGGCTCTATTGTAGAGCTGAAAGGTTGTATTGGCTATGGATAAATACAGTGGGGAAAAGGATTTAGTCAGCCACCAATTTTGTTCTCCCACTTAAAAAGATGAGAGGCCTGTAATTAACATCATAGGTAGACTTTGAAATGCTTCTTACGAAGCGACTCCTTTTTTTCCCTGGTGGTGTGCTTGGGATCATTGTCATGCTGAATGACCCAGCCACATTACATCTTCAATGCCCTTGCTCATGGAAGGAGGTTTGCACTCAAAATCTCATGATACATGGCCCCATTCTTTCATCTACACAGATCAGTTGTTCTGGTCCCTTTGCACAGAAACAGCCCCAATGCATGATGTTGCCCCCCATGCTTCACAGTATGGATGGTGTTCTTTGGATGCAACTCAGTATTCTCTCTCCTCCAAACACGACGAGTTGTGTTTCTACCAAACAGTTCTACTTTGGTTTCATCTGAACCATATGACATTCTCCCAATACTCTTCTGGATCATCCAAATGCTCTCTAGCAAACTTCAGATGGGCCCAGACATGTACTGGCTTAAGCAGGGGACACGTCTGGCACTGCAGTACATGAGTCCCTGGCGGCATAGTGTGTTACTGATGGTAGCCTTTGTTATGTTGGTCCCAGCTCTCTGCAGGTCATTCACTAGGTCCTCCCGTGTGATTCTGGGATTTTTGCTCACCGTTCTTGTGATCATTTTGACCCAACAGGGTGAGATCTTGCGTGGAGCCCCAGATCGAGGGAGATTATCAGTCTTATATGTCATCCATTTCCTAATTATTGCTCCCACAGTTGATTTCTTCACACCAAGCTGCTTGCCTATTGCGGATTCAGTCTTCCCAGCCTGGTGCAGGGCTACAATTTTGTTTCTGGTGTCCTTCAGCAGCGCTTTGGTCTTCACCATAGTGGAGTTTGGAGTTTGACTGTTTGAGGTTGTGGACAGGTGTCTTTTATACTGATAACAAGTTCAAACAGGTGCCATTACTACAGGTAATGAGTGGAGGACAGAGGAACCTCTTAAAGAAGAAGTTACAGGCCTGTGAGAGCCAGAAATCCTGCTTGTTTGTAGGAGACCAAATACTTCTTTTCCAACATAATTTGCCAATAAATTCTTTCCAAATCAGACAATATGATTTTTGGGATCTGTTTTCTCATTTTGTCTCTCATAGTTGAGGTCTACCTATGATGTCAATTACAGGCCTCCTTCATTTTTTTAAGTGGGAGAACTTGCACAGTTTTTGGCTGACTAAAGACTTTTTTCCCCACTGTAAAGCACAAGAATCTTTTTCACGTTTATTTTTGGAGTGCTATGGATTTTTCTATTGTAGATAGATACATAGATAAATAAGTAGATAGATGATTCATCCCGTTCACTCAGCATCTGCAGCCTCGCTGCAAGTGGTTCTCTGTCATCTCTACACATGTGAAAACAGCAAATTTCCCCATTCTCCTTGGAAAAACTGATAAAGCTCTGTTCATTTTCCTGGATACCATAGGTGAGTCCTATTCTCATATGACCTCTCCAGGTTATTCACATTTGTACGTCAAGTAAGTCTATGTCTACAAGACAGTGGACAAAAAACTACCTGAAAACCAAATCCTAAAAATGTTCATAAAACTGAGTTTTTTGCAGCGTTTTTTTTGCAGAGATACACAGCAATAGATTTGCTATGTATTTCTGCAAAAATGCGCCAAAAAATGTCAGGCAGTTTACATAGACTCCAATAGTAAATCTTCTGCCCTGCTCAGTCATTTTTTACAACCCATTTCAAAAAATGACCAGCAAATAAAAGAGCAGCAGACGTTCTGTGGAGGCAACAGAATGCTTTTACTATACAAGTCTATGGGAGCTGTTTTCAGTCGTTTTTTCAGCGGTTTTAGAAAACGGAAAACGCTGAAAAAACGGACATTTTGTGTGCAGTGGATACATAGCCTAATTGTTTAGTAGCTTTGGCTTTGTTTAGGGTCATCGTTTTGTTTTTATAGCACCCAAGTTGTGGTTCTCATTCAGACTGCAGTAGGTTTTCCTCTGGAATTGCTTTCCATTTTAATTTATTCACATACTCTCTACCTTAAAAGCCTTCAGGGTTTGCTGCAAAGTTGTTTCCATACAGCATGATGCACTCACTACTTCTGGTTAAAATGTTGTGTTATCTAACCAGAGACTCTTTTTTCTTTTGTGAGTCTTTAACACTTTTTGGCCAAAATGTCTTGTTGTTTTCCATAACAAAACAACACTACCCAAAACTATATAATAAACACAAGATGAATCTTATTGAAATATGCACATATAAAGACATAATAAAAACACAAGAAAAAAAGCATGGCGGAGCACTGAAGGCAGCACCAACAAGGTAAGTATCCCAATATAAGACATAGTAAACATAGAACCATAAACTCAGTAATAGTAAATCAGATGCAAGTAATACAACCCCAACATCAATCCATATAGAAAATACACATGTATTGAGATACTGACATATAGTACTATGCACAATCATCAAATGAATGGAGAAAAGGGGATACCAACCAAATGGTGCCAGGAGACAACCTAACACGCTTTTTGCAAGGAGGCTTTTCATGGTTGTGCATAGTACTATATGACAGTATCTCAGTCCATGTGTATTTTCTATATGGATTGATGTTGGGGTTGTATTACTTGCATCTGATTTACTCTTGAGTTTGTGGTACTGTGTTTACTCTGTTTTATATTGGGATACTTACCTTGTGATAGTGCCTTACTCCAGCACTGCTTTTTTGTTGTTTTTTTATTATGTCTTTATATGTGTTTATTTCAACATAATTCATCTTGTGTTTATTATATAGTTTTGAGTAGTGTTGTTTGGTTTGCCGTGCTTACATGTTGTATGATACCCACTTTTTTGTATGGTTATTAGTCCCGATTTTTGATCGGTGGAGTCGGAGTTGTGGGGTCGGCGTCGTCATAAAAGGGACCGACTCCGACTCCCAAAATATATAATAAGTTGGTCCAGTTATTTCGATGCAAAGAGCAAGAGGAATTGGGTCCGGCCAGTGCTGCTGCTCCCATATCTTCAGCCTCATCACATGAGGAGTGTAATTGATGACATGGAGCAGGCAAAGCGCTGCCCCAGGGGAAAAGATTCTGCTCCCATGGCAAACAGATTTCAGCAACATTTTTCACCTGTTTTCAAAGAAGTAGAAGAGTTTAACCATTCATCAAAACTGACTGTGGCTGAGGCAATTCCTTTATACCCTGACATTGTTAGAGATGTTACCCCTGTGGTTATCGTTTTGCCCCCAACCCAAGTTAGTGTAGAGAGGCCGTTCTCTATCCTGGAAATAATGAGATCAGATGTGAGGTCATGTATGCAGGATCTGATGGAGGCAATACTATTTCTCAGAACAAATTCAGAGACTCCACAAATGTTCCTGCAGTGTTTTGCATATTTACAATTTTTTGTGTTCTAAAGTCATGTCCAATAAATATATTTTACACTGACAAGCAAATTGGTAACAATGGTTTGAACTTGTAACTTTCAGGCTCTATATCTCACCATCAACTACAGCTTTGTACATGAGGCTACTGTAATTTTATATACAGTCATCTTACCTATCTTATACAAAAATTTGACTTGCAAGTATTTAGCATCTGCTTAGTTAAAGTTCTGCTCCTAAAAATCAAAATGTAAATTTTTATTATTTTTTAGTATTTGGGAAATCCACCTTTGGTTTTCAATGCTGCCTGAATCCTTCTGGATCAGATTCAAGCACATCTTGACCAAAATCTGATCCCAGGTCTCTTCTACACATTCCCAATGTTGGTGCAGACTGGATTTGAATATAAATACAGCATTGTCTTCAACTCTACCCACAAGTGTTCAAAAGATCAAAACATTGTTACCCTTGTGCTTGTGACTGTTCTTCCTATATAGCTTGAATATTGTATCATAAGGTGATAAACAGCCTGATGTTACCATTTTACTACGGTAAAGTTATCATTTAAACATGTGCCATGTATGAGGGAGTCGGGAGTCAGAGTCGGAGGTTTGGAAAATTGAGGAGTCGGAGTCGGGGCTTCGTCTTGCTGACTCCACAGCCCTGACCAGAAGTCTCCTTTTCTCTCACATAAAGCTTTGACTGGGGAAACAAAGTTCTATGATTTATCCCTTCTTTTCACTCATGCCTTTTGTTATACTTGGTTGAACTTGATGGACGTGTTCTGTGTAACTATGGAGAAATTATCACAGAACATCTTTTTCCCTTATGTCTTACCAGTAGCACAAATAGGTATTTCTGCATCTGTGACTAAGAAGACAGATAAAAATGTTAATAAATAATTAGAAGGAAGTAGGCCAGGAAGGCCAGGTTTAAAACGTCTAATCCACCATTGGTGGATGGATTAAAGAGCCGCCTGATTTTGTTAGCACCCATTCTGTCAGGACAATTTATACTTTCCAGGCTGAAAATAGTTTAATTCCTCTGGATCAAATTTGTAATCCAATCTTCTTGCATCACGCCTTTGTCAATCACTAGAGGTTACACACTTGAATTCCAGAAGGGACAACCTTTGGGCAATCTATAGGATCACCCGATGTTGTATGTCCATTATTGTTCTGCTAATGTGATGTAATGCAAGTTTTGATTTTTAACATTAATCCTTAGCTGTAATTTTAGGACAATCCCACCAGTCAATTTTACTTTTTTTTTAATATACACAGTGGTACCTTGACTTAAGAGCATCTTGACTTAAGAGTTTTTTTTTTTTTTAGATATAAGCAGTCACTTAGTCAATTTTTTGCTTTGAGTTAAGAGTGAAGGAGAGAAGATGTGCATGGCAGCAGCTCCTGCTCAAAAGCTCCTAATTTATAGCTATCTAAGAATTTTAAACAAGTAATCTTCTCTGCAAACCATCTGACATTACAACAACATTGTGTGAACCCACCCTAAGTGAAGGGAAAAGAACGGAGAATCTAAGTTTAGCGATCTCCTCCATCTCTGGCAGCATCTTCGTCTGACTTTCAAGTGGAATACACCTAATTAAACCAGTTTATTTCTTTATATTCTCTGTTGTTATACAGTATACGTATACAGTGTACATGTTTATTAAAAAACATGTAAAGAAAATTGTGGTGGTTTTGGGTGCGTCGAACAGATTAATGTTGGTTTAATTCATTTCTATCGGAAAATTTGCCTTTGACATAACAGCAATTTGAATTAAGAGCAAGGTCACAGAACAAATTAAACTCGTATCTCAAGGTACCACTGGCATAAGTACATCTTCATCTTGAAGGTCCTGCTGCTGATAAATCAGATTCCTACATTTATAAATATATTATAAATGTAGGAATTGATTTATCAGCAGCAGGACCTTCAAGATGAAGGTTTAGTTAGGCCAGTGGTGTTGTAAGTGTCTGTGAAACGTTACCAAAAATACCTCACATGCAGCATCTTTGTAGAACATGTAGTACATTTAAGGATATAGGGTTATTTACTGCTTTAGTCCATAGCACAAATCTGCATTAGTTCCACAGCAAACCTTGTGTGTGAAATGTGGATTTTGCGGGGGATTCACAGTGGATGTCACCCCTTTGTGTTGAAGAGTTAAAATCTGAATTGAAAAAGCATTTCTGAAAATAAAATCAAAATAAACGTCCTGCAGATCTTTAAATCCATGACGTGCATTGCTTTTGGTGAGAGCTTTCTGGTGCATGTCAGCTTCCGAGACCCCTGTTGATCAGCTGAAAGGTCCAATTCCCAGGAGCGTCAGCTATCGGCTGACTGAAGACGTCATGCTCGTGCACCCACGCAGCCTCATCAATAGTAGCGGAAGCTGACGTTTCTTCAGAGACCCTTGTTGATCAGCTGAAATGGCAACACTGCTCACGTAAGTGCTAAAGCCTTTTTAAGCTTCACAAGTACGTACTTGTAAGCACCATACTTTTCATAGTAGAGCTACAAGGTACAGCAGTGCCGTTTCACTCTTGTGAATGGGATAGTGCTCCAGTACGGTCTATCACTACTACTAAAAGCATAGCGATTATAAGTATAAGCAGTTGTAATCATTGAAGAGACTGCAAGGGTGTACAGGGATGGCGTCTTCAGTCATCCTTTATGTGAAGGTCCTAGAAATTGGGCCCCTACCTATCTAATATTGATGGTTTTTCCTGAGGACAGGCCATACATATTGTAAGACTGCATAACCATGGACTATTTTTGCTCTATATTCCGGTACTATGTGTCCAGGATACAGAAGCGTAGTCTACTACTGCATATAAAGCATATACTGCTGTCAAATAGTAGTACAAAGAAGACTAAGTCTGCTCCATTCTTCTCTATGGGATTGCCATTGTTCCCACCTAGTTATTCTCTTGAATAGACCAAGTTGGTTAAAGGAGTTTTCTCGCTACAAAGATCATATCTCTAATGATGGGGACAGTAATTGGTTTGCATTACCTAAATCATTTAGTGTAGCTGTTATAAGGTAATCTGTGTGTTCTACGCCTAAAACTGCAGCCTGGGGGTGTGGGGGGGGGGGGGTCGGACCATGCCCCCTTTTATGTGATTGGCTGGCTGATATTTCATTCAGCCTGTGGGGACACGCCCCCTGGGCTGTGATTGGCTGCCTGCACTCTGTGCTTACTCCTCACTGAGCTGTGGAAAGTGAAACGAGCTGCCTGTGATGGCTGTGTCTGTACAATAAAGACTGTTTAAGCTCCTCTCTATGCTCATCTCCCAGTGATGGCTTTAGGTAAAGGATCTGGGTAGTTTCTGGGTCTCTAGCTGCTTATTTCACTCTCTCCAGTCCTAACCATTTATAACACAGCCTTGTACAGTCTGTTCTAACTCCTGCCTGATAACAGAGGTGGGGGGGGGGGGTGGCGGTGCAGTGTGCCTTTCTCATCATTTCAGGCTGTATGTATAACTGCTTACAGCAATTCAGGTGTTCTTGTTACGAGGAGCTTGTGCAGCCTAGGAGGGAGGTGACAGCTCTGCAGGCATGAGAACCATTGCAGGAGGTCTGCAGAGCTGTGGCATCCTCTCCCTTCCACTGCTCACACAGAATGATGATGTCACAAGTGTTTAGTAAGGGAAGACATGCCTACTGGGAGCAGAGACCCAACCCTGGATTTGAAGCTGTAACAGACAGAAACAGCTCTAGTCTGCAAAAGCATGTGATGAGAAAACCCCTTTAAGGGAAAGGCTGTGTGGCTGTACCATGACAGGTTATGGGTGATTGAAATACCATATAAAATATGTGTACAGGGATTTCTTGCATATTCTTTTACACCTAGGCCTGTAACCATAACAAGGGAGCATTCTATATGTCTAGATAAAGTAAGGTTTCACCATCATCATAGCTGAGGATTTTTTACTGTAAGAGCGGTGAGACTATAGAACTCCTTTCCACAAGGTGTTGTGATGGTGGAGTCATCAGACAAGTTCAGGCAGGATTTAGAGGCCTTTCTTGAAAAATACAAAATACAGGTTTTAATTACTAGGAGATAGGACGTTGATCCAGGGTTTTATTCTGCCATATGTGTTGTCAGGAAGGAATTTTTTCTTTTGTATGGGATAATTGGCATCTGCCGACTAGTATTTTATCCTCTGCTGTGTGGACACAGCTTTATGGATCAACAGTGTAAAATTATAGGTTGGATTTGATGGACCTGTATCTTTATCTACTACATTACTTTATATTTATGTTTTTACTATTAGCAGTGATATTCTTTATGTATTGTAAGCAACGTCAACACTTTTATTACTTTCTGACCATTTTATCTCCATTTGTACAAACTGAATCTATGTTGTTATATTCTCTTACATTAGCACAAGCAAAGCTGTTTCTAAGCTCAAATCTGAATAGACAACATCTCTATAATAAGAAGGGGCTGGGGACACTGCAGTTTTTTTTTATTAATGTCTTGGAGCAATGTGAGTAATGCTGATATAAATTCTTCATTATTATATGTCAGCACAATACTTGCCAAATATCTGTTTCTGTTGGTAATGAACTTTTAATTTAGTAAATGCCAGGAAGCTGACAATGCATTGCTGATACAGAGGCAATTACAATTCTTACATCTAGACAATAAATGGATTTTCAGAATAAATTCTATACCCTTTTGCAGATTTAGGGGTTTCTAATATATTTGACTATTATTGGCCGTTAGACAATTACTATATATTCTATTTTACCATAACATTATATCCTGTTTTATTGTATCTAAACCATTGTTGAAAAAGACTAAAAAAAATCCTTTCACTATGAGAGTCCTATACAATCCATTTTTTATGTCTACACAGGGGTTAGTTTCAGTTCTATTTCCTCTGGTGAACAATTTAAGGCTTCTGTCTACACAGCAGTGTTAAAATACCATCCAAAACCCATTTTAATATTGCTGGACCGCAGTTTTTGGCACAGATTTGCGCTAAAAGCCACAGTTGGTTTTCGGATTTGCCATCAGCCCATTACATTGAATGTACGGGAATCCATCAATCCAGCAGAATATGCAGCATGTTTTATAATCAGCCGGAATCCAACAGATTTTAATACCGACCGGAAAAAAGCCGCGTTCTGTGTAGTCTACAGCACAGATTTTTCATTGTGATTTAAACAGTGCTGGGTACAATTGGATTTTCGAGAATTCAAAGTATTGAATCTGCTGAAAATACAACGAGAATCCCATGCTGGGGAGTCATAAAGGCTAGGCTTACATAAAATAGGACAAAAAACTAAAAAAAAACGAAACATAAAAACTGCTTTGAATGTCAGTTTTTTGTCCAAAGCAGCTGTTTTTTTTTTTCCGGGTGGTTTTCAGTTTTTTGGGGGAGATTTTTAGCGCGTTTTTTGGACAGTTTTTAATGTATGCAAAATTCATATACCTTGTATAGACACCCGGTCAGTTTTTCAGCAGAAACGTCCAAAAACGTCCGGCGGTTTACATAGATTTCATTAGTAAATTTTCTGCCCTGCTCCAGCGTTTTTTGCATCACGTTTCAAAAAATGACCAGGAGCAGAAATGAGCTGAAAAAAGCTACAGAACGATTTTACTACTTAAATCTATGGGATTTGTTTTCAGTCGTATTTTCAGTAGTTTCAGAAAACAAAAAAACGCTGAAAAAACGACCGAAAACATAGCCTAAGGATTGTGGCTTATTCATGGTGGTGGAGTATATCAGTTTTTGGGATCTACTACAGATAAAGCAAAATGGGGAGGCTTCTGCTGCATTAATTTATCTTACAGCCAGAGAAAAGGGAAGGGAGAAATGGCAGATCCCTTGAGACACATAAAGAAGAATTCTATAAATATTTCTCTGGGGTTTTTTTATTGCCGGGGCCGGAAGTTTGACATTGGTATAAATTGTATATATACCGATCATAAAAATACAACCACTGACAGATGAAGCTCGTAACATTGCTTATCTTGTACGTGTCAAAGAGTGGGATATAAATGGCAGCAAATGAACAGTTCTTGAAGTTGTGTTGGAAGCTGGAAATGTGGGCATGCATAAAGTGCTGAGACTAGATGACCAGGTCAGGTCATTTCCAGAAGAGAAAGTCTTGTGGGCTGTTTTCAGTATGCATTGGTTAGTACCAACCACAAGTGTTGCAAGGAAGGAAAACCAGTGGATCAACTACAAGGTCATGGGCAACCAAGTGTGATTAATGGGCATAGTCAGTTAAAGGGGTTTTGCCACGATCTAATGTTGACGTGGGATCCTCCAAAATGGGTATTTAATCACTTTTCTAAATATATGTCATCAAAAAAAGTGAAGCCTATGAGATCTACAGCCTGACTAAGATGCCCTTGGTTTGCTGACAGTTCTCATCAGCTATGACAAGGAGCTGATCTGGCCGCGTTTGCATTGTGTGCACTTCTTATCTGATGACAGGGAACATGAACGAGCTTTGAAGGGACTGGGGAAAAAAGATCTTGTATCTTTTGTATAGAGAATCCACTGGTTGTAATGTAATTATCTGAGTAAACATGCAGACTCTTCTTAGCTCTCTGCTCAACCCCCTCCCTCTCCTAATGCAGTCGTTCGTGAAGGAATGAAAGAAGGCTGCCTGCTGACCTTATCTTCTCTCCTGAGAAAATAAGAGGGAGAAACAAAACACAAATAGCTTGTGCACAGTACAGTTCTCCTCTGTGGATTAGCAAAACAATGTTTGCTCAACTACAGAGACTGAGTATCAGGAACGTGCATGGGAGGTGCAGCGATGAAATCACAGAGGAGATACTTGTTTTTTTTAAACACAGAAACACAACGCCCCTTTTTTTCAGGCCTCATGAGGGGAGTATCAGCCTGTTAGGTGAGGAACTCACTTCTTGGCAAAACCCCTTTAAGGCTAGCCTGTATGTTCGGATCCAACAGAAGAGCTACTGTGTTGCAATTACTTGATACTTCCATCCCTGACCTGGTCTGTGCCAACTACAGGGAATGGAGAACTGGCCACACATAAACGCCTACCTTTAGAATGATTTATCCAAATATTGATTTATCCAAGTCCAAAATATAGGACTAAAATCCACTTTTATTTTAGCAATCTTAAAATCTATGGCCATATCATAATGTATACAAATCAAAGCGGTAAAAAGTCCACCTGTCCCGCTCATGCGTTTTGAATCACAAGATTCTTACTCATAGCTATGATATGGCCGTGGATTTTAAGATTGTTAAATAAAAGTGGATTTTAGTCCTATATTTTGGACTTGGATTTTTTTATGCCTTTCACCACAATTTCTTCCAGATATATATATATATTTTTTTTGTTTTATTGTGTTCCTCCGGATATATTTTTCTAACCTTTGCCGTCACAGCCAGCATGAAAGGGTTTTTCCCATCTTGTTGCTTCCATTCCCATCTTGATCTATGCAGGTCACAGGGAACAGAGAGCTGGTTGCGCATGTGCGGTTCTCTTGGTTCACCACTGCATGACTATTATCCCATAGAAGTAAATGGAGAGAGGTGGACATATGCTGCCATCTCTCTATTCTGTAACTAGTTCAGGAATGGATTTAGTGAGATGGGACTACCCCTTCATTGCTCCCCATAGTAGAAAGGTTTCAGAACACACACTGCGGCTTGCCACGTGGTCCACAGTGTTAGGTAGGTGATTATACTGTTACGACAGATTATTGAATAAAAATGATCATCTCCAATACTATTTATCAGGATGAATGTAGCAAGTGCTTGCTATTGGTGTAGAAATGAGATCCTGGCTTAACTGGTTTCATTTTCCTCTGATGAGAACTAGTGAATCTTTGGTTTCATATTTATAGCACATCATATTATTACCAAGAAAAGCTTCATACAAGAGGTGTGATGGAGCTGGTTACTTCCCTCCCACGCCATCGTCATCTCATCCTAAGTGTAACAGGAAGCGCCTATAGGCTGCCTGCCAAGGTCTTTACTCCAGTAAATGGGCAAGCAAATTAAAAAAGGAATTGAGATGAAGTCTGCTACAGTATAAAGAGACTAGAGATGTAGCAGAGCCGAGGGTAGAGCTAAACTAGTTGTAAGTAACACTGTGTGACAGCAGTTCCTTGACTGAGTGTTCATGAAAAGAGGGGTAAGCCGCTGGCAGAGCCTTCTGAATGAACATGCATATACTGTATTATTTATTATAAGCAAGCTTCAAAAGTTTTACTTATACAATTGGGTTGTCCAGGAAAGTTGTCTTAAAGATCAAATGATTATAAAAAAAAATAAAAAAAATCCTTTACTCATCCCTAAGGCTTTGTCTACACAGCTCAGGATTACAGTTGGATTTTTAAGCGGATGCAATATTTAGAATCTGCACACATCTGACTGTAATGCAGCGCCCAGAGAACGTGATAGAAAATTTGTACCGTAGTCTACACAGCATGGATTCTACTGTGTGATCTCTAAACCGCCGCCCCTCCGCTGGAATATAGAACATGTTCTATCCTCTATCGGATTCACATAGTCAATGTACTGGGCCGGCAGGAAATCGTAAACCAAGCACGTTGTTTTGTGCAAATCCGCACCAAAAAACGCTCCAACAATGTTAAAATGCTCTTGGATTTTGGAAAGCATTTTAACACTTGCTGTGTAGACATAGCCTAAATCCCCCATTACTCCTACTGGTCGTTCTGGTGTTCCCTGGGGATCCTACAGCAATGTCGTCATGTGTGGGCTGATTTTTGCATGTATGGTTGAAGATTGCCGAGGCATGACTTAAATGCTGTATGTTCTCTCAGTAATAAAAATCAGTTGACCCCTTCCGTGCTGCCCCCCATAACCTTTCCCAGTAAAAAGAAACATTTTAGGTTCAGTATTTAGGTCTAGCGCGTTTAAGATTAGCACACAGTAGGGTTAGCTAGTCAGTTAGTGATTGTTTTTTTGTTAAATATCGTTGAAAAGAGACACAGATTAAAATATATAATGCAAAATAGATTGATATATTCATGCATGCACACATTGTATATATACATACAAATAAATATATATATACACACGCACGGATTAGCCATAACAGTAAAATCATTGAGAGTAAAAGTAGAACCATTGCTAATCTAGTGACAAGGGCGACTGTCAAGGGGTAGGATATATTAAACTGCAAGTGAACAGTGAGTTCTTGACGTTGATGTGTTACAGAAGAAACCGTGGGTCAGCACAATGATCTCAAAAGTTTGTGATAGCTACAGTAGATGACTAGCATCGCCACTAGTCTTGTAGCGTCCCAGCAGTACAGCGCGAAATACGGGGCGAGATGCATCCCATTTTAAGCCGTGTGAACATAGGCTAAAGGTCGTAGGTTTACTGACATTGAAAGATTTCCTTGATTACATATTTTTGCTCCTTCACCCTTTTTTTCTTTACTTAAAGAGTACCTGTCACATAGTCTTTGCCCCCTGGCTGAGGATAGCACAAGCTAGTGTCAGACTTGCTGTTTCCAGCGCTGTGTCCCTTATTCTGTAAGATGCTGTAGTTTTCGTGTATTTAATGCTCAAATCTGCAGTTTTCAGCCAGAAGAGTCATTCGAAGAGTCCTTCAGAGTGTCAGTTTTTTTCAAACCCTGCCCACTTGAGGCTAGCCCCGCCCACCTCAACTGACAAACCTATTACTTTGAATAGGTAGAAACATGTGAATGTCAGTGGGCGGAGCTAGCCTTTGGTGGGTGGAGCTAACACCTGCTCATGAATAAGATTTGAGGGGTAAATGCTCTAAAGCTGCAGCATCTTACAGAATAAGGGGCACAGTGCTGGAAACAGCAGGTCTGACACTGGCTTGTGCTGCCCTCAGCAAGGGGGGCACAACCTATGTGACAGGTTCCCTTTAATTAATTAATTGAGCCACTAGTTACAACATTTCAGTCACATCTGTATGCCAATGTTCCTGAGATCAGAATACCGTGACTTCCCTTCCTTTCGGGGAGGTGATTGGGTGAGCCCTGTGTCAATGCACCTGCTTCTTAAACAGCCTGCATAGCCATTAACTTAAGCAGCTAAACACTTGACATTGCATTCTGCAACTGAGAAGCAGAGGCATCTGCAGAATTTGCCCTCCCACCTCTCTGAATGGAAGGGAAGTGATAACGTTCTGATCTCAGGGTCAATGGCCTACAAACCTAAATAGAACTTCATCACTTCCAACTGAGTTAAAGGGAATGTGTCATCAAAAATGACTTATTGTTTAACTCATGTTTTTATGTTAAACCCATTTTTTAAGAATTTTTTTTTTTTAATTTTCCATATCACTATCAATATTTTTTAATAATTATTAAGTCCTGCAGTTTTCACTTTGGCCACTAAGACTAATAATATTCTGACTCTTCCTGTTCTGTAGAGAAAGATTCTCAGTTGTCTGCTCATTATTAGCACAAAAAGGGTCAAACTGAAAGGACACACCAGTGTGAATTAATAACACAGGATCCACCAGTCACAAGAGGAGATAGTCACAGTTCACCCTTTCATCTCTCTGCACACTGACTTCTTCTCAGGTCATAGAGAATGACTTGAAAACTCTCCTGTAGAAGTCAGTGGGACTGAGTCAGTCCAAAGTGAAAACTGCAGGACTTAAGAATTATTAAAAAATATTGAAAGTGATGTAAAAAATAAAACAACTAAAAATTCCTAAAAAAATAACATAAAAACAGGACTTAAACAATATCTCATTTTTTGATGACACATTCCCTTTAAACAAGTAAAATAAAATAAATAAATCAAAAAGGATCAAGGAGCAAACAAAGTTTTTAATGAAATCTTGCATGTCGGTAAACAAGCTAGGTGGAAACAAAAAAAAAAGATTCGGGCAACCCCTTTGATGCTGGCTATGATAGAAAGATCTCGAGACGCATAGCCACAGACTGTTGTCAGTGCACATGTTTACCTCTATCTGGAATTGGAACAGTGGAGGACCCTGCCCCACAACAAATTTTGAAATGAAAAACATGACATAAACCTCAAGGTATTGACTTTGCTATATATGCACGTGTGTGTGTTCATATATCTTTAGAATGTGTGTGTGTGTGTATATATATATATATATATATATATATATATATAAATACATACACATATATATGTTAATATATTTGTGTAATGTATATATAACATGTTTATACACATATGCAAAAGTTTTAGGCAGGTGTGGGGAGAATGTTATCTTTAATCTAAACAAGGTATCCTGGAAAGCCTTGATCTCAACATCTTCTCCAAGATGTTTGGAACAACCTCCCTGCCGATTTCCTCTAACAACTGTGCACAAGTCTACCTAGAAAAACTGACACTGTTAGGAAAAGGGTGATCTCACTGAATATTGATTTGATTTTGATTCCATTTTTCTTCATTCAATTTGCATTTTGTTAATTGATAAAAGTAAATGATTAACATTTCTGTTTTTTAAACAAGCATTCTTAGGGTGCTTTCATACGGTGCGTTTTTTCAATGTGTTTTTTGTGCAGGAAGGCACAGCAATTGATGCTGTTCATTGTTGCACAAAAATCGCGGTAATTACCGTGAATTTACCGCGATTTTTGTGCAGCAATATACAGCATTAATTGCTGTGCCTGCCTGCACAAAAAACTCATTGAAAAAACGCATCAAAAACGCACCATGTGAAAGCACCCTTACTTCACAGCATCTTTTTCACTGCCTAAAAGTTTTGCACAGTTCTATATGTATAACTAGTATAAGCAGTAACAGAATATGCTTTGAGTTCTGTAAAGGTTTTATTTTTTTATGATTAAAGTCAGCCATGATCTATTTTGCTTTGCTTTACATCAGGCATGTATCGCACATGTGTGTTCTGAGCAAAGAGAATGTGGTTTGTGGTAAGTGAACGTTGTGTGTCCGGAGGATGTTTTCTGTGGTAGTTGGTTCAGTAAGGTGTTATACACCTGCTACTGATTTTTTCAATGATTTGCAAATCGACCCAAATATAAACAGTAAAAGTGCTGCCTCTTACAGCTTCCTCCAGCTTTATATGTCATGTACGCCACATTGTGCAGAGAAGTAATACTTGCTGATACAGAGATACAGTGCTTATGGCACATCAGATCTTGCCAACTGATTACTTACCTGTAAGTCGCAGGATGAGATATAATATCAGAAGTTCATTGAAATATTAGGTTACTTACTAATAGCCAGTGACCATGCATTTACTTCCATGGCTTGTACTATATCTATCAATGACTTGCTGTGTTGACATTGATAATTAGGATTATGTTTTCCTCTGGTTATATTGGAAAAATTATATAAATTAAAGGGAATGCGTCATCAAAAAATGAGTCATTGTTTAAGTCCCATTTTTTATGTTAAACACACTTTTTAGGAATTTTTGGTTGTTTTTTTGTTTTAATTTTTCATATCACTTTCAATATTTTTTAACAATTTTGAAGTCTTGCAGTTTTCACTTTCGCCACTAGGCCTTGTTTGCACTGCTTTAACAGCAGCCAGAGATGCTTTACAGAAGCTTCATGCACATAGGAGACATAGGACTGACTCAGTCCCATTGACTTCTATAGGAGAGTTTTCTAGTCATGCTGTGTGACCTGGGAAATCAGTGGGCAGGGAGGTGAAAGGGTGAACTGTGACTATCTCCTCTTGTGACTGGTGGTCCTGTGTTATCTATTCACACTGATATCTCCTTTCAGTTTGACCCTCTTTGTGCTGATAATGAGCAGACAACTGAGAATCTTTCTCTACAGAACAGGAAGTGTCAGACGGTTATTAGGCCTAGTGGCCAAAGTGAAAACTGCAGGACTTAAGAATTATTAAACATTTTTGAAAGTGATTTGGAAAATTAAAAAAAATATATAACCAAAAATTCTTAAAAAATGTGTTGAAAAGAAAAATGTGAGTTAAACAATGTCATTTTTGATGACACATTCCCTTTAAAGGGTATTTCTATCTCACACATTTATTGCATATCCACATTATGTAAGGCTGTTTTATTGAATATTTTTAAAAAATGTTATGATTCAGTTTTTATTTACTACTTGACTACACAATACACAAATAGAAGATTATTGCTTCCTCATATTAAAAGCTCTTCTGTAATTAGAAGTTGCTGTTGTACTAAACCTTGTGTGGGCATATCTTTGCTGCAGTCCTTGTAAGGGCCTGTCCCCATGGCAGGTGTTTTCAGTCAATTTTACAGACAGTTTTTGGATTTAAAAAACGGCTGTAAACCTTTTACATTGATTTAAATAGACAATCCGTGCAGCAGTCCACCCTGCACGGATTTTCCGCCGGACGGTTTTTGACACTGCCGGCGTTCCTACTACCTTTGGGGCAGAACATGAATATGTGGGTGCAAAGGGGGAACGTGGACAAAAGCTGTCTCACTACATGCCGAAAAAAGACAAGATACCAATCGAAAATTCCGACAGTTATTTTGTCTTTGCTGTGTAAACACACCCTAAAAATGGGTAGTTAAAGTCCATGGACAAAAATTATTTTTACATATGTTAGCTTGCTACCTTGAATTAAAAAAAAAGTTTCACTAAATTTTATTCTGCGTTCCAGGGCTGTGGAGTTGGGAAGCCAAAGCTCCAACTCCTCAATTTCCCTAACTCTGACTCCCTCATACATGGCACATGTTTAAGTGATTACTTTACTGTAGTAAAATGGTAACATCAGGCTTTTTATCACCTTATGATACAATAATCAAGCTAGGTAGGTAGAACATAAAATATATTTATTGGATACAACTTTAGAACGCAAACTGTTTTAAAAAAAACCATACTGAATAACATTTGTGGAGTCTGTGAATTTGTTCTGAGAACTAGTAGTGCCCCCATCCGATCCTGCATACATGACCTCACATCTGAGATCATTATTTCCAGGCTAGAGAACAGTCTCTCTACACTAACTTGGGTTGGTGCCAAAGCGGTGACCACAGGGGCAACATCTCTAACAATGTCAAGGTATAAAGGAATTGCCTCATACTCAAATTTTGCTGAACAATGGTCAGTCTGTTTGCTTCGGCAGTGGAATCTTTTCCCCTGTGGCAACGCTTTGCCTTCTCCATGTCATCCAAATACTTTTCAAAATTAAACTCCTCATCTGATAAGGCTGAAGATATGGGAGCAGTAGCACTGGCAAGACCCAATTTTTCTTGCTCTTGGCACTGCATCATACTAACTACCAATTTATCATATATTTTGGGAGTCGGTCCATGTTAGCCCAAAAATTAATATACAAGTCAGAACCTAGAGATATATTAGAGTCTTCTTAATGTATAGCTTGTTATGGGTACTTACATGTCATGTTCTTCTCCACTCGCAATGTAGTGCACAGCAGTTGCAACTCCATGTAGGTAGGTCCACCAGTGGGTACTGAGATACTCCTCTCATTTCTATTTTTTTCCTCACCTTTTTAAAATCCAGGTGTATAGTTATAATCAGATGACCTAGTTAAGGAAGCTAAAAATCGTGTGACTCTCGTTTGAGAAGTCATGTAAATTCTGGCATCTTCCAGCAGCCACTAGGGGGAGCTAACAGCATGTTTATTCATATGTTCTCTTTTACATCAATATTATCTGTATAAATGATGGGAACTCCTGGGAGCCAACCACAGGCAGAAATGTTTTTGTGTTTTTCTATGGTTACGGGTGGCTGACTGCACAGTGGGCTACCTTCTTAGCTTGATTCTAAGGGCATTCCCACCTTTATGTCTATTGCACTAATGGAAACCCTGCATTGCTGTAAATGGAAGAAAGTAAAGGAACACTGTGCATAATAATAATAATTATACCATTAGCATCAACTTATTTCACATCAGGCAACACTTGGCCACCGTGCCTGGCATTTCATAGCGATGGAGTGTAAGGTTAGTGGAGGTCATTTTATTCCTGGAGAAGAAGTATACAGTAGATAGTTGTTCTATGTAGCTTTTGCTTCCCCACTGTTGTACAGATGACCCAATTAAGGGTCTCGCTAGCATTGTCTTTGCTGTGACAGAATTCTTACCAACTATTTGGATTATTTCACTTTATTCTTTGCATTTCACCACAAGTGACCACATTTATTTCCTTAGCAAAATTGCTTATTGCTGCCTCCTTATCACTACATAGTGTGTAATCATGTGAAATAGTGTTTGTTTTAATGCGGTAACTATTCATTTGTTTTTTTTTTTAATTCTTGGGGCTGCAGTACTAAAGGCAGCCTCTTTATTTATGTGTACAGCAGTGTGCTTGCTTTATGGCAGCTATAATTGTGAATTGTTGCAAAATGTGTTGGCGCTACATAAAGATTTTTATAATAAATTGTAAAGTGCTGTGGAATATGTTGGCGTTATATAAATAAAGATTATTATTATTATAAATTGTAATGTGTAACTCAAGTGTAACTAGCCTGCTTTATGTATAGCAATAAAAATAATTATCATTACCCTATCTGAGAGCAGGATGTGATAGGGGGAGAGAAGCTGAGGTCTGTCTCTGTGATATATAGGGTTGTATGATAGAGGAGAGAAGCTGAGCTCTGTGATATATAGTGTTATATGATAAAGGGAGAGATGCTGAGCTCTGTGATATATAGGGTATAATGATAGAGTGAGAGAAGCTGAGTCTGTGTATATATAGGGTTATAATGATAGAGGAGAGAAGCTGAGCTCTGTGATATATAGGGTTATATGTTAGAGGGAGAGGAGCTGAGCTCTGTGATATATGGGGTTATATAATTGAGGGAGAGGAGCTGAGCTCTGTGATATATAGGGTTATATGATAAAAGGGAGAAGCTGAGCTCTGTGATATACAGGCAGTCCCCTGTTACATACGAGTTAGGAACTGTAGGCTCGTTCTTAAGTTGAATTTGTATGCAAGTCGGAACCAATATATTTAGTACATGTATGGTGTATATGTATGGTGGGTATGTTGTGTAATTATAGGCAGGTATAAGTCCCCATAGCAGTTATATGGCCCCCATAGTATCTATAGGCAGGTATATGTCCCCTCATAGGCAGGTATAGGTCCCTCATAGCAGGTATAGGCAGGTATAGGTCCCCATAGCAGGTATAGGCAGGTAAGTCCCCCCATAGGCAGATATATGTCCCCCATAGCAGATATAGGTAGGTATGTGCTTCTATCATCCCAGCCCTCACCCATCTCTTCAATCTATCATTAACCTCTGGCATCTTCCCTTCCTCATTTAAACATGCGACCATCACCCCCATCCTAAAGAAACCATCTCTTGACCCCTCCTCACTGTCCAACTATCGCCCCATCTCACTGCTTCCATTCGCCTCTAAACTCCTTGAGCAGCACGTCTATCTTCAGCTGTCCTCCCACCTCTCCTCCAACTCTCTCCTTGACCCGCTCCAATCGGGCTTCCGTCCCCACCACTCTACTAAAACCACCCTAACCAAAGTCACCAACGACCTAGCAACTGCCAAAGCCTCACGCCACTACTCTGTGCTTCTCCTTCTAGACCTTTCCTCTGCCTTTGACACTGTCGACAATTCACTTCTCCTACACATCCCTTCCTCCCTCTGCATCACCCGACTTGGCCCTCCCTGGATCTCCTCGTCCTCACTGATGGGAACATTCACGTTTCTCTCACTCCCCGCTCCTTCTCCTCCCCCCGGCCTCTCTCTGTTTGGTGTCCCCCAGGGGTCTGTCCTGCCCACTCTCTTTTTCTATCTAAACTCTTGGTCTGGGTCAGCTCATAGCTCACACGGCTTTCAAATACCACCTGTATGCTGATGACACCCAACTCTACATCTCCGGCCCAGATGTCGCCTCTCTTCCTCCCGGATCCCTGACTGCCTGTCCTCCATTTCCTCCTTCTTTCCCTCCCTCTCCTAAAAATAAACGTGAAAAAAACTGAATTCATTACCTTACCCACCGTCCCACTCCCTCTCCCCCACCCATCTCTCTATCACTGTTAATGCTACACTCTCTCACCAGCACCACCAGGTTTCCCCTGGGCCCTTGGGATAATCTTTGACTCCAATCTGTCCTTCAAACCGCACATCCAAACTCTCACCTCTGCTTGTCACCCTCCACCAAAAAAAAATTTCCCAATCCGCTCATTTCTTAAAATCTGAAAGCACAAAAATGCTTTTCCATGCCCTCGTCATCTCCCGCCTCAACACTGCAACAATCCTTCTCTGTGGCCTCCCAGCAAACACCCTCGCTCCCTCCAAACCATCCTTAACCTCTGCTGCCCGTCTGATTCAAACCCCTCTCCCCGCCTACTCCCCTGCCTCTCCCCCCTGCCATCCCTTCACTGGCTACCCATTGCCCAGCGAATCCAGATCAAGCTAGCAACCTTTGACCTACAAAGGCTCTTTCCCTGACCTCTCCCCTTCATATATCTCTGCCTTAATCCTAACAATACCTCCCCTCACGCAACCTCCGCTCCTCACAGGACCTTCTCCTCTGCTCTCCTCTTATCACCTGCTCACATAACCCTCTCCAGGACTTCCCCTCGTCTTCCCCCCACACTTTTGGAACTCACTGCCCCAACACCTCAAACTCTCCCCCTCTCTCATTCGGCTTTCAAACATAGCCTGAAAACCTACCTCTTCAGGGTTTGCCTATACCAACATTTAAACCCTGTTGCACTCCTCCCCCCCAAACATGTCTGCCCCTCACCTTCGTCTCTTCAAACCCCTTCCTGTAGATTGTAAGCCCTCGCGGGCAGGGACCTCTCTTCCCTCTGTACCAGTTTTAGTCACTTTTTGTCACTTTGTAATTGTCTGACCAATGTTATTTATGAACCCGCCTGAAATGTACAGCGCCCTGGAATCAAGGGCGCTCCAAAATAAATGATAATAAAATGTCCCCCACAGGCAGGTATATGTCCCCCATAGCAGGTAATAGGCAGGTATGTCCCCCATAGGCAAGTATATGTCCCTCATAGGTAGGTATAGGCAGGTATGTCCCCATAGCAGGTATAAGCAGGTATGTCCCCCATATATAGGTATAGCAGTATATCCCCATAAAGGTATAGTGCAGGTATTCCCCATAGCAATATATGTCCCTCATAGGCTATAGGCAGTAGTCCCCCATAGGATAGCTATAGCAGGTATGTCCTCCCATAGTGGTATAGCAGTATGTCTCCCATATCAAGTAAGTCCCTCATAGGTAGCTATAGGCAGGTATGTCCCCCATAGGTAGCTATAGGCAGGTATGTCCCCCATAGATAGGTATAGGCAGGTATGTCCCCCATAGATAGGTATAGATAGGGCTTATTAAAAAAAAACCAAATACAAATACTCGCCTCGCTCCCCCGCTGCTCCGAGGCTTACCTGCGGCGCCGTCTTCTCTCCGCTCTCAGTCTTCTGGCACAGGCCGGTGATGTTATCAGGCCGCGCAGGCAGCGTGATGACATCGCGCGCTGCCTGCGTTGGAGACTCCGGAAGGTCGCATGTCTTGCGGCTTTCTGGAGTTCTATTGCGGAGCAGGGAGCGCTCGCTCTTTGCTCCGCAATAGAGGCTTCGGCTCTATGCGCTCCGGGAGAAGTCGCATACAGCCGAAGCGATCCCCACCGGTGCCCGGGCCATGGCAGTGCCCGGACGCCAACGGGGACCGGAGAGTCAGCTGTATGCGCTCTCAGGAGTCGCATGAAGCTGCGAAGATCGCTGACAACGCCCGGGCCACCGCAGCGCCTGGACGCTGTCAGCTGTCCCTGGTTTGCGTCGTTCCGGTCCCTGTTCGTAACTTGCCAAGCAAGGAGAGGAGACGGAATCCATAGTTCTCTATGAGAATTGTGGATTACCATAGTTACTGGGACGGATTGGAGCCGTACTGCAGTGCAAATCCGGCGCACAGTACGGCTCCAATCAGTCCCAGAATAAGCCGTGTGAACGAGGCCTTAATCTTAGACCAGGCATCCTCAAACTGTGACCCTCCAGCTGTTGGGAAACTACAACTCCCATCATGCCCACTGTTATAGATTATATAAATGCATGATGGGAGTTGTAGTTTTTCAACAGCTGGAGGGCCACAGTTTGAGGATGCCTGCCTTAGACAGTGTAAAGTTAGACTAGACCACATTGCTCATACCCTGTTTCCCCGAAAATAAGACCTAGTGCATTTTTTTTATGCAATTCAGAGTTTGGCTGCTTATGCTGATGTTTGTGATGAAATCACTACAGTATATTAATACATGTTGATTTTTTGTTCAACAATAAATGTGAATTCTTGTTCATGGAAAAATAAGACATCACCTAAAAATAAGTCTTAGCTCGTCCTTAGGAGCAAAAATTAATATAAGACACTGTCTTATTTTCGGGGAAACAGGGTAGTGTTGATAAATTTGGCGCAGGTTAAGATCATCTAGTGTAACTTTACATCTTCTATTAGTTGGACTACTTTATGCAATTAATTGTGCCAAATTTTGCACACTAAGCCACACCCTCTCTACATAAGTCACACCTTGCTTGTCAGGGCTATGCCCCTTTTACGGATGTCACTGCCCTGTTGTCGGACAAGATGCAGAAGTGTCTAGAAACTGTATAAAACACATAGCAAATGTGGTATAAAGCATGTACGCCATTACTTTTGGTGCAAAGTGTTCCAGAATCCTGATACAATTGCCTTTAACCCCTTAAGCCGAACGCCTAAAAAAAAGTAGTTAATGACCAGAACATTTTTTTTAGTTTTTGCCTCCTTGTGTTTCAACAGTTGTAACTTTTTTATTTTTTCAATGACGCAGTTGTACGAGGCCTTGTTTTATTTGGGACAAGTTGTACTTTATGGGGGGATAGTTTATATACACTTATAAATAATTGCAGAATTTTTTTCAATTTTTTTTTTTTTTTTTTTTTTTTTACACCATTCTCAATTCATACTTAATAACTTGTTAGATTAATTCTACAGGTTATCATGGTTGTGTGGATACCTTATATGTGTAGGGGGTTTTTTTTTGTGCGTGTAATATATGCACAATTATTTTTTATTAAATATATATATTTTTTTACACTTTTTATGTTTTTTAATTTAAAAAAAAAAAATCCCATGAAGGGAGAACTGTTAATTTTTTTTTTTTGTTTAAAATTAGTAATGTATTAGCATATTAATATATACTAATAAATTATAATCTTTGTCAGTCTGACACAGGCAGCAGTCAGGGCAGCACAAAGCCTGCCCTGATCGCTGGCTTCTTACACAGACATGAAAAAAAACTTTGAGATTCTTAGTTCACATGTTTTGATCAAAAAATGCTTAAACCACCCCCGACTCCAACGGATCTCAAGGCGGGTAGTCCTACTCTATTTTTACCTCCATAATCCAGAGAGAAAAATAAAAAATGCACCAACCTTAAAAGCATACTGCACTGATATAACACCTGCGGAGGTGGGCGGGGTGCAAGAGACCAAAATGGAGGCATCCATTCCTCCCTCTATAAATTAAAAGCAATATATGCCAAATGCAACCTATAGTTCTGCACAAAAAAACATTGAAAAACACGCCTTGAGATCCCGTTGGTAGCCGGGGGTGGCTTAAGCATTTTTTGATCAAAACATGTGAACTGAGAATCTCAAAGTTTTTTTTCATGTATTGTAGATAGCATAAATGCTTCTTTAGAGGTTTCCATGTATTGTTTCTTAGGCCATGTTCACACGGCTTATTTCGCAACGGATTTGCAGCTGTATTTACGGCCGCAAATCTGTTGCGAAATCAGTTACAAACAAGTAACTGGCAGTTTTTAAAATTGAAATTTTAATGGGAAATACGTGTCGTCGTTTAGACGACACTTATTTCCGTTCCGGATTGCGGACGCAATCCGGCAGAAAAAACAATGTGCATGTCAATTATTTACGGACGGATTCACCACCTACAATGATTGGAGATGGTGAATCCCTCGAGAAAACAGTTCCCAAATACGTGCCACACTTAGTGGCACTTATGTGAAACTGATTTGCACCTGATATCGGAACGTATTTACGATCGGCAATCCGACGTAAATACGTTCTGAAATAAGCCGTGTGAGCATTGCCTTACACAGACAGCCCTGGGGCCACTCTAAGTCCCCAGGGCTGAATGTGCAGCCACTCCCCGGGCTCTGTTTTGTCACCGGGTGTTCCGATCACCGGACAGAACAGGGAAACCCTTTGATTGCGCTGCGGTGACGAACTGCGGCAATCAAAGGGTTAAAGCATCGGGATGCGGAGGTTTCCCCGCTCAGCGGCGCTTGAAGGAGCTGCACTGGGAACAAAACTGTGTAGTACAGCGCCGCACCTAGCGCCGTCAAAAGATGGAGGGCGGTCATTAAGGAGTTAATAAATGTGGCCCAGTGTGTGCAGGGACACATCCTTCTGAAAACTTAAATGGTAACGCCCAGCTGACTGATTCAGTGATACATTACTAGAAGGAATAACAGATGAACAGCACAACACAGAGATATAAGAGAAGATGCTCCAGGATTGTTATATCACAGAGAACACACGGATATCCGGAACGGCTATGGGTTCTCTTTAATATGTGAGAGCAGCGCAGTCACAATCTTATCACACATGTGGGAACGAGACCTTGTTACAGATTGTTCACATTTCTTCTTGTGATGTTTAAATGAGACAAGTACAAAAGGGTTTACAGAATACGGCTTAAAAATGTTCCCAAAGAGTGCTCAGATTATAACATTACCGTCTGGTGTCGTCTTCATCACTTGTGCTCATGATTTCCGACTAATATTGAACAAAGGCCCTTTCATAAAACTTCATGAACACAGTCACATGTTGTAAGGCTATGAGTTACACCATTTCCTATGAATAAAGCGGTAACTTTTATGCCCGTTCCACCCGGCCTGGTGCACCATGTTTGCTTATTTATATGTCTGCTCCACTGCCACAGACACATCTGTGTCCCCACAGCTGAGACCTTTGCATTAGAGGAGGCAGATGAAAGCTCAATGTCTTCACACAGTGACCTTATCTTGTTTATTGCTAATTATAAGTCTATAGATTTCACACCAGATAGTGCTACTGGTTTCGCAGCTGAGCACCGCTTGTATTCCATAACCCAGACTACAGACTAGATGCTATTTCTTCACTCTCTATTAATCACAAGCTTTAAGGAATTATTTGGCATGAAGTCAGCCCCCAGATTACATATTGGATTAGTGTGAAATTATGTGTATCTACAACCTTCATAATTATCATGCAGTAATTGATGTAGCCAACCTGCTGGGCTCTGTACTCCAGTCCAATCATGTCTAGTAGCGTAACAAATCCTGTATTTTTCATATTTTCTATATAAATGTAATTAAAATGACTTAGTCATTTACGCCATTCTTTGTGATGCAGCTGTAGGTTGAAGCAAGGCCTTATACTCACAACAGTTTTGGTTGGTGTCAGATACAAGCTAAAATGCAAAGGGTTTCTGTATATCCATGAAGGCTACGGTGAAGAATGTGGCATTGTCTTCTACTTTATTCTCAAACTTCAACTTATTTGTACAAATTAAATACAGGTATTTGTAACTTGGCCCCAACCCGCCGCAACCTATTTTATTTTTTTTGTCTTTTTCGTTTTCTCCTCCCCAACTTTTAGGAGCCATAGTATGTCTATATAGTAGTATGATGGCTTGTTTTTTTGCAGGGTATGTTCACACGATGTACTGCAGCGCGTACAGTACGCACCGCAGTACATCGTGTGTCTCGGGAGCTCGCGCTTTCGCGCCGCGAATATGTGACATGTCAAATAAGTGACGGTCGTGTTGTACGAGCGGAGAGAGAAGGCACGCATCTCGCCCATATTAGAGCGCAAATACGCGGCGAAATGCGTGCCGAAATTACGCCGTGTGAACATACCCTAAGGCTGCATCCACACAGCAATGGACAAAAACCGTCAGAAAACCAACCAGCTTTTGTCCGATGCACGACTGCAGTTTTTGTCACGTTCTGCGCAAAAAATGCGGCCTGTTCTCGTTTTTTTTGCCATCAGCCCACCGACGGCAAAATGCCAGGTGGCTATGGGCTGGCTGAACGATCGTATTTTCAGCGGTTTTAGAATCCTAAAATTGCCGAAAATACGATCATTTTCTATGCCGTGTAGATATAGCCTAAGATGTTCTTTGTAATGGTGCCATTAACCGTACTAATGTAAAAAACAAAATTTTGCTGGCTTTTTGTTTTTATAGAATTCACTGTTTGATATAAATGACACGTTATCTGTATTCTGCAGGGCGGTACAATACCGTTGATACCAAATATATAGGATTTTTTGTTATGTTCTAGCACTGTAAAAAAAAAATCTCTATTTAGAATTAATAGGAGCAGCAATATGGCAGCTATGGAAGCCTTAAGTAGGCTTCCGTCTTCTATGGCAACCACTCAGCAAAAGGCAATCGCATCGCAAAAGGCCAATTGGAGAAAGTAATGTTGCTCACCACTGTTCCTCATTCATTTAGACAGCTCAAGCTCTCTCTCTGTCAGCCCAGGACCATAGGGTGGTCTCAGGAAGTCAACAGGTTTCCACAACATCAGGAGGCCTAACAAGGGACACAAGGTCTGGCAAAGGCACCTATCTATTGGCCCAAGCCAGAGTCTTGGCTCACTGTCGGTCTAAGGGTTAATCTCCAAGGCGAGCATTTTCAGTTAGTTTTTGACACAGATTTTCAAATCGGTGAAAAAAACGACTGTACAATCCATCTCACATTTTCTTGAGTTGAAATTTCAAAACTGTCGTTTTTATAAAAACTTGGACCTAAAATTCTTCCGCTGTATTTTAGGTCAAAAAAGTGTCCCAAACATTTCTATGTTGGATCTGTGTCCAAAACCACATAGAGATAAATGAGACTCTCTTGTGACTGTAAATTCTGCGGGGAAAAAAAAGACCTAAAATCCACATTGAAAACCGTGTCAAAATACTGATCAGACAGCGTGGTTTTTGGATTCAGGCTGTGGATGGTTTTATAGCTGTTCCTAGCTATTCCTGTTACAGTGACATTAGTGCTTGAGATTTATTATCTGTAGTGCACAAATCTACAGAGCTCTAAAGGTTAAAACTTGTTAGTAACTTAGATAAACATGCTTCTATGCTTAAGATAAGACTCAGCAGGGAGTGACTAACCATGGTCTGATGACAGCTTGGAGCAATGAGAGAGGAAAGAGAGCAGACAGGGGTGGTTGGTAGCCAAGAGAAGCTTGTGTACACTAGCAGTAGATAAAATCTCTGTTATACCATGAACAAATCAAAATAGCAATGTATTTGGTAATAGTCTAGATTGACCTTTCCCTACATGTTAAAAGCGAATCATTGTAGTGAGAAAATTCCTTTAATACAGAGGCGTGTTTTGCCTTTTCTCTCTGCACTGTAGACGTTTACTGAATGCACTGATTAAAAGACATGCACAGTAAAACTGAATATTCCAAGTTAACTTAGATTGTGTTTGTCCATATTGTGAATTACATAGCAATCAGATCCGTATATTACAAGAAATCAATACACAAATACAGGTAATTCCCAAGGGTTCGCTTACCTTTCTTTGCAACTGCAAATGTGGGAGAGCTGCAATATCAGGTATAGGCCATGGATAGAAATGGTGCCGTTTCTGTGATAAAAAATCAATAATGTCAAATAATCTAAAAAAAAATGGGAATCTCGCAAGAGAACAGAGAGAGTGACTATTAATCACTATATTTACTATTTTGCCATAGGCAAACTTAAAGGGGATTTGCCAAGAGGCCAGGTACGTACCTCCTGTCAGCATGAGAGCAGGATGTAAACAAATCACGCTGAGTCATGAAGCTGCAGGGGAGAGAGTGTGGGGGCGAGTGAGGAGTGAGGAATCCAAGGAAGTGTCTCAAAACTTAAGTGAAATAATAAACAGTACAATAGTGGATTCTCAATACAGCAAGATAGCCTCAGACTGCACTGTCAGGAGGAGCCTTATCTGCTAAGAAGCTAATGAAAACAAATCACGGAGCTGAAAGAGAGAGAGACGCACACAGCCAGAGCACAAAGCTGCATAAGGAATCGTGTGACATGTTCACTGAAATATTCAAACTACAACTTGTGGATTCTGTATAGATAAGACAACACCTTTTCTCCACAGCAGCTTGAAAGCTCCTTCATGTTCCATGTCATCAGATAAAGCAGGGATCTAATCACACTACAACTAGTTTATTCTGTATACAAAAGAAAACATATTTCTACCCGGTGCCTTAAAAACTTCTGCAGCTCAGTCTCATCAGATAAGAAGCTCTCTCTGCGCAAGCCCGGCCAGCAGACAGCAGCTCTTGTCAGTCGTATCTAATAGAAGCTTTAAAGTAACCCAAGGGCATGTAAGGAAGGCTGTAGATCTCTCAGACTGCAATTTTTGTAATCACATATATTTAGAAAAGTGATTAAAAACCCATTTTGGAGGATCCCACGTCAACATTACATCGTGGCAAAACCCCTTTAAACTCTATCAGTTCTCAATTTATAAAACACTAAAACATAACTTTTATTATATACTTAACCTCTATACACACTATTTAAAAACCTGATTTCTGACCTCTTGTCAGGGCTAAGCTGTGCTCAGCCTGCAGACAGTCTGCAACAGCTGATGTGCGCTCCCTCCCTGATACACTTGCTGCTGACAGCTCTGTGAGTGACAGGGGCCCAGCCACTCCTGACAGGGGGCGAGTGCACCAGCCAATGGGAGGACCCGGAGGCCGCTCCAATCAGCTGCAGGGGCGGTAATCCAGTAATCCCATTAAACTCCCTGAAAGCTGACTGCTGCGCCTAGTGATATTCCTGGCTACCTTGTTGTTTGTTTTTGTGTTTGCTTATCCGTATTCCTGATCTCGGCCTGTTCTCCTGACCCCGGTTTGTCTCCTGATTTTGTACCTCGCTCCCGTTCGTGTTTGACCTCGGCTTGTTTCCGTTTATCCCTCTGGTTCTGATTTGTGGCTTTGGCGTTCCTTTTTGATATTACCCGGACTGTCTGACTATTCTACTTCCTCAGGTCCCCAGCACTTTAGCAGAGCAGGGACTGTAGCCCAGTTGCCGTCTGCCGCCTAGGGCAGCACGTCAAGTAGGCAGGGACAGTGGGTTGGGTTCCAGTTAGGGCTCACTGCACCTCCCTTGACATGACATTATCACAGGCCGAAACCGTTACTGCTCTACCCTCACTATGGACCCCATGACAGCTCTGGTAGAGCAGATGCAGGGGCTAACCCAGCTAGTCCAGGATCTGGCGCTGAGGGTAGAACAACAGGAGGCTACCCCAAGTCAGAGGGTCCCTGCATTACCTTCCCCTCCTGTGGAACCCCCTATCCAGTTGCCTGACAGGTTTGCAGGTAACAGGAGGGCCTTTGTGGCATTTAGAGAGGGTTGTCGCCTGTATTTAAGGCTCCGCCCACTTACCTCAGGGAATGAGGAACAAAGGGTGGGAATTGTTATGTCCTTACTGCAGGGTCCTCCCCAGGAGTGGGCATTTTCGTTACCGTATAACTCACCTGAACTGTCTTCTGTGGACAGGTTCTTTGCCGCTTTAGGGGTACTGTTTAATGACCCAGATAGGCAAGCTGTGGCTGAGGCTCAGCTGACCACCTTGAGGCAGGGTGAGAAGACTGTGGAGGAGTTTTGCTCCGAATTTCGTCGCTGGTGCGTTCCGTCTGGATGGAACGACGCAGCTCTCAGATGCCAGTTTAGATTAGGGTTAGCTGACCATGTGAAGGATTTATTGAAGGCTTACACTACCCCGGTACTTTAGATTGAGCCATGGCACTGGCCGTTCGTCTGGACATGACGTTTTAAGGAGAGACGGCATTAAAAGGTTCCCCCCCTCAGTGGTCCACACCATGGTCACCCCTAAACCCGTTGTTTCCACGTAAACCCAGAGGAGCCCATGCAAGTAGGGGCTTTTTCTGTCACTACGGCTAGTGACCGTAGGACTACTCGTCGCATCCAGGGGTTGTGCTTCTACTGTGAAGAAGATGGACACAGAATTCGGGAATGCTCCAAACGGAGGACCAGGTCGGAAAGACTCCAATGCCTAGGTGGTCAGCAGGAGGATCACCTAGGCGAGCAGGTATTTCCTATTGTATCTAATAAGTTGCTGCTACCAGTTAAGATTTCATACTTGTCGCTGTCCGGTTCTGGGAATGCGTTTGTGGATTCTGGATCAGCTTCTAATTTTGTTGATGCGTCTTTCGCCAAACGTCTGGGCCTACCTTGTAGACCGCTATCTGACTCGCTGCGGGCTGTGGCTATTGACTCCACTCCACTAGCTCGGGGCGCAATCCAATATTGTACCCCTGAGCTGGAGATGGTGGTCGGATCCATACATATTGAAAAGTGTATTCTATTCGTCATGGAGGGGCTGCCCGCTGATGTGGTGTTGGGGCTGCCCTGGCTTCAGAAACATAATCCAGTGTTTGACTGGAATTCAGGGAAATTAGTCAGGTGGGGACAATGGTGTGTTGACAGATGTCTCCTTACCATGCTGGGCAATACTGATGTGCAGGCTAATGTTCTATCTGGAAGCGGTGGTGCCAGCGTTGAAGCCTATGCGGCATCTTGTGAAGTCGATGCTCGGGCTAAGGTTCCCAGAACTCGTCCTCCTGGTGAACTATGCCCTCCACCTGTACCTGAACGTCCATATGTGGTTCAGGAGGTGGTAAACCCGGTGGCTTATCGGCTGAAATTACCCTCTTCTCTCTGTATACATAACGTGTCCCGTCGTGCACTTCGTAAGAGGTATATTCAGCCTGTGACTCCGCCCTCTAGGCCTCCTTCTCCAGTTCGCATAGAGGGGGAGTTAGAACCCAGACCAGGGAAGGGTCCAGTGGCCCCTCCTAAAAGGGGGGTACTGTCAGGGCTAAGCTGTGCTCAGACTGCAGACAGGCTGCAACAGCTGATGTGCGCTCCCTCCCTGATACACTTGCTGCTGACAGCTCTGTGAGTGACAGGGGCCCAGCCACTCCTGACAGGGGGCGAGTACACCAGCCAGTGGGAGGACCCGGAGGCCGCTCCAATCAGCTGCAGGGGCGGTATCCAGGAATCCCATTTAAACTCCCTGAAAGCTGACTGCTGCGCCTGTGATATTCCTGGCTACCTTGTTGTTTGTTTTTGTGTTTGCTTATCCGTATTCCTGATCTCGGCTTGTTCTCCTGACCCCGGTTTGTCTCCTGATTTTGTACCTCGCTCCCGTTCGTGTTTGACCTCGGCTTGTTTACGTTTATCCCTCTGGTTCTGATTTGTGGCTTTGGCATTCCTTTTTGATGTTTACCCGGACTGTCTGACTATTCTACTTCCTCAGGTCCCCAGCACTTTAGCAGAGCAGGGACTGTCGCCCAGTTGCCGTCTGCCGCCTAGGGCAGCACGTCAAGTAGGCAGGGACAGTGGGTTGGGTTCCAGTTAGGGCTCACTGCACCTCCCTTGACGTGACACCTCTCAATTATTCCCTTCCTACTTCTGAAGGAATTACTCCCTTTCCATTATCAAGTCTGGACCTCTTACCCCTGATGAAGCCAGTTTAGCTGGTGAAACATGTTGGGGAGGTCAGGCATGACATTTTAAATTGTGATTTCTCACCTCTGTCTACAAAGTATGACCCGCTGCAGAGGGTGTTACAAGGGAACCTTATATCTTTTATGTCCATTAGATTAGGGATAACTGCCCGAGTAGGATGTTTGGGATCCCTTATTGGAGTTAGTAAAGTACTGTATATATAAGGTTTTCCTGTTAGTAGGTGGGGTTCCACCAGACTTGGTAATGGAAAGGGAGTTATTCCTTCAGAAGTAGGAAGGGAATAATTGAGGGGTTAGAATTCAGGTTTTTAAATAGTGTGTATAGAAGTTAAGTGTTATACATAATAAAAGTTACGTTTTAGTGTTCTATAGATTGAGAACTGATAGAGTTTAAGTTTGCCTATGGCAAAATAGTAAAAAAAAAATCAATAATAACCAAGGAACCTTTGAAGACCATTCATGTCTTCAGTGTTGGGATGTGTGGAATGTAGCTGTTTTACTAACAGCCATTGTTGTTGTTTGGAAATTTCACCGAATGAACTGATCATCTAGTGTAAAAAGCCATGGAATGCATTTATCACCAATTGTGTATAAAGCGTGATGGACATCTTCCCATCTAATTACACCCATTTCTATAATCATTGGGCAACATTTACTTCTTTCATTACATCAAGAATATTCACCATTCATAATTTATTTGATTAGGAGTTTTTTTTTTTTTTTTTAACGATTTGAATCCTTTCTCAATGTTCAGCTACAAACAAAGACGCCGGGCTGACAAAGCTATAATAATACTTTGACCATATCAAGCATGCTTGCCTAATAATGTCTGACATTATCAGATTGATTAGCTCAGCAGGGTGCCTTAATCAGATTCAATGAATGCAAGCAGCTGCACTCCAGCAGAATAGGCAAACACAAATCTGATACTTGCAAGGTATTTTATATCGCCTGTATTAAGTGAATGATCATTTCTTCAAACGCGATAGTTATAGCTTCTGTTGCAAGGAATTTATTACAGCCTGGAAGCCGCTCCACTCCCCTTAAATAGATTGTTTTAAGTAGTAATGACTGCAGGAAAAATATTGCAGAATAATTGCAGTGTAGTTTTCGCTTCATGTTTCCTCTAATGACAAGGTTTCATCTTTTGTCTCTTACTATGATCTTTTTATTGCTTCTTAGTGCTATGAAACATGACTATTTTGTAGGGTTGGCTTTTGTTTGTTTGCTTTTGGGTCCTTACTTGAGTATGTTCAAGATTTTCTAGGTTATTGCTATTGAACATGTTAAACCTAACATGAGATGTTTAAAAGGGGTGTTCTCACCATATTGATTAGCTGATTTTGTTTCTTTTCAGAGCTAGAACAGTTCTTATCTCCTTCTTGTGTATACAAGCTTCCTTATGTTAACAACCATCTCTCTCTAGCCTCTATCTTTGTATTTATGGGTAGGAGGGTGAAGTCACTTCCTACTGTGTCCTATCAGCAGTACAGGAGTTTCTTTATGTTTCTTACTGACAAACTTTAACCCTGCTGTTAAAGGGGTTTTGCCATGAAGTAAAATTGATGTGGGAAGCTTGCAAATGAAATAACAAACATTTTCACCATTCATCATTATTAAAAATTCTGCACCGTTTTTGTTTTAGCTGCACCTTTAGTGATCCATTGTTTACAGCTCATCTCCAGGAGATACGACCAGGGCTTAGAACTCCTCAGTCCTGGTCGCACATGCTCAGACATCACTTCCCCTCTCAGGCAGCTACTGAGTGTTCAAACCCCAGGTGCTGTCACTTTACTCCTGTCCTCTGTACTCCTTAGTAATTAGTCAAACAGTGCAAATAAATAAAAATGAAACCTCTATGAGGTATGTGCCACCGGGCAATTTATTAGTGGATTTTTTTACAGCAGCTGAATAAAATTTCTTAAGTCTCAGTTCTCTTCTACTTTATTTAGCTATTGATTTTGTGCATGCAAGTTTTGCAGCTGATTAACTCAAAAATAGCATACTCTTTGGAAAATAATGGATCTGGCTGTAGATTTATCTTATTCATCTTACTCTTAAAGATGTAGCTACCTATAGATTTTCTGTTGGGTGCTTTGTCACAAAGGGGCGCTAATCAAATCTCGCCTAGTTAATATCATAGCTTTCTATATTTTTAAAGGAGCTGTTGACATGAAATTCTCACCAGATGTCAGTAACAACCCATTCAAACCACATAGGCAAAGAAATCAAACCACAGTTGTCCATAAACTAAATTGATACAAGGAAAAAGTATTGAACATATATCGAAAGAGAGGTGCAAAAAAGCCATGGATAGTCATGACACCAGCTGAAATGTATCAGTAATTAGAAAGCAATCCTGCCCCCCCCTTCCTCCCCCAAAAAAAAAATATCAGCTGGTTCCAACTAATGGCCTATAAAAAGATATCTAATTACCAAGGTGCTGCACAAGAAACATCTCATGATGAGTAAAACTAGTGAACTGTGTCAAGACCTTCACAACCTTATTTTTTTTTAAAAAATGCTCATAGCATTGGTTACAGAGGAATTTCTAAACTACTGAAGGCTTCAGTGAACACTGTTGGAGCCATAATACGGAAGTGGAAAGAACATAATATCACCATAAACCACCATAAATTTCATGTAGAGGAGTGAAAAGAATTATCAGAAGCGTTGTCAAAGAGCCAAGGACCATTTTTGGTGGGCTACATAAAGACCTGGAATCAGCAGGTACAATTGTTTCAAGTAATGCACTCAACTTCAATGGCTTGTATATACACTCACCATGCAAGACTCCATTGCTGAACAAAAAGTATGTTCAAGCACATTTAAAGTTTGTTCATCAACATTTAGACAAGTCTGTGAGATACTGGGAGAATATAGTCTGGTTAGATGATACCAAAATTGAACTCTTTGAATGCCATAATACACACCATTTTTGGAGACCAAAAGGCAGTGCAAAAACACCATACTTACAGTGAAGTTTGGAGGTGAGAACATCATGGTGTGGATCTGTTTTTCAGTATACGGATCTGGCAATCTTCATATAATTGAAGGGTGAATGGATAAATGTACAGAGACATTCTTGATAAAAATCTGCTGCCATCTACCAGAATGATGAAGATGAAACAAGGGTGGACATTTCAGCAAGACAATGATCCCAAACATACGGCCAATGAAACTCTCAATTGGTTTCCGAGAAAGAACATAAAGCTGCTAGAATGGTCCATTCCATCACCTGACCTGAACCCAATAGAAAATCTATGGAAGGAGCTAAAGCTCAGAGTTGATAGAAGGAGCCCACAGAGGCTTCAGAGTGTATGTGTGGAATAATGGACCAAAATCCCACCTGAGCAATGCATGTGACTTGTTTCTCCATACAGAAAAGTCGTCATCACCAACAAAGGCTTTTATACAAAGTATTAAATACATTTCAGCAAACGTGTTCAGTACTTTTTCCCTGTGTCATTATTCATTATTACACATAGCTTAGTTTATGGACATCTATGGTTTGATTTATCTGCCTGTTTGGATGGGTTGTTACCAATATCTGGTAAGAATTTCATGTCAATAGCATCTTTATATTTACTTAGAAAATTGGTGGCATGTTCAATATTATTTCACCCACTGTGTAATTACATGGTAAGTATATATGCAAGAGGTTTGTTGCGTGTACACCAGTATATAGAGCCTGCATGGCTCCTTTGTTGTAAAGCTATACAAATACCTCTGTACATGTAGTCCAAGAGAACGTGAGTAAACCTCTTACATATGATTACAAGGTAACTTTGTGTAAGAGGCTAAAGATATATCCACCAGTACTCGGAGCCTGTTTGGCTCTTTTAGTGTGGAGGGAAGAGCTTCATACAGACATAGTCTGAGGGAACATGCAAGTAACCACATATGAATAGTTACACAGTAAGGGGTTCGTTGAACAGCAGTATGTGGAGCCCCTATGGCTCTTTTAGTGAGGAGCTTTCCTGACATCTAGAGTACAATAGCTCCATACATATGCAGTCAGAGGAATTATGAGACAAACCTCGTCATATACAGAGCTTGTGTGGCTCCTTTGGTGTGGACCTATAGAGATTTCTAGGGGATTATAGCTCCGTACACACATAGCCCAATGGAATTTGTGGTGAATCTCTGTATATTGCGCCACCTTACATCGAAAGCATGTGAAGAGAGTTTGTGTAAAAAATGGAGCTGCTGCTTACTGGACTCTTTTGGTAACTTATAGATTCCAGTAGAGAGAGTCAGGTCTCCACCAGGCAGTTACAGCAGTGTATATATCGTAAGTACTTAAGATGGGAATATGCGTTGATTCCTGAAGCCTGTCAACCTATTCTTATCTTTCCTCATTCTAAGAGGAAGAGAATGTTGTTATAGGCAGTAGCAGGCCAGTAATTGTTCTCCCAGAGGGAAGCAAGCACAATACATTAGCCTAGGACTCAATATATATATTCATAGCAGTGCATTATGATAGTTATGAATATGTACAGCAAAAAAAGTCACTGCTATGAGAAGATACCCATAGAAATCACCAACAATAGAGGGCAACTGATCCTTAAAGGGGTTTTCTACTTTAAATTTCTGTTGTTACAAAGAGCTTTGACAATAAGCAGATTATTACGTTTCCCCCTATTAGGATCCCCAGGGACCTACTGTAATCTATGTGCATGGTAATAGGTGTTCAATTTCCCAACAGCACCACCACAGGAGAAACGAAGCAATACACAGTGTTCATTCAGGTTAAAGGGGTTTTGCCAAGAAGTGATTTCCTCACGTAACAGGCTGAACTGTCCTCTTGAGCCTTGAAAAAAGGGGCGTTGTGTTTCTGTGTTTAAAAAAACAAGTGCCTCCTCCATGATGTCATCGCACCACCTCCCATGCACGCTCCCGAGGCTGATATTCAGTCTCTGTAGTTGAGCAAACATTGTTTGGATAAACCACAGAGGATAACTGTATTGTGCACAAGCTCTAAGGGTTTTGTGTTCTCCCTCTTATCTGTTCAGGAGAGAAGATAAAATTCAAGCTGGCAGTTCACGAACTGCTGCACTGGGGGAGGGAGGAGGGCTGAGCATGGAGCATCAGCATGTTTACTCAGATAATTACATTACAACCAGCGGATTCTCTATACAGCAGACAAAGGCTTTGTTCTCCCCCCTCCCTTCAAAGCTCCTTCATGTACCCTGCCATCAGATAAGAAGTGCAAACAACGCAAGCATGGCCAGATCAGCTCCTGGTCATCAGCTAATGTAAACATTCAGGAAACTAAAGGCATCTAAGCCAGGCTGCAGCTATCACAGGCTACACTTTTTTTTAATCACATAAATTTAGAAAAGTGATTAAATACCCATTTTGGAGGATCACACGTCAACATTAGATCGTGGCAAAACCCCTTTAAGGGTTGTTTTTGTAATGTAGGACAGGACAGGTCCTCCAGAGCAAGAGAAACTCTTAGTAACCACTATAAACTCTGATCAGGGATTCTGAACATATGACCTTTTGTTTACTAACAATTCCCTAAAGGGTGTATGAAACTGGATTACTGAACTGGACAATGCCTTCCTAATCCTTCCCATATTGTTAGGTGATCTGCAGTTACATAAAGTTGCAGCTGAGTAAATGATTAAAAATGCTTTACAAGGAATCCCCCAAGTTATAAACATCCGACTCATACTTAAAGGCGTTGTCTCACTCGATCGATTCATCTGACCTCAGTCCTGTTTTCTCAGTTTTCATTTTGATTCAGAGCATGCTTATCTGGTTTTCTATTGGCTTATTACTGGTTCTTCAGTGATGAGTGCTGAGGACACCAGTCTGTAGCTATAGCCAGACAAGCGCTGGCCAGCCTTTCAGGAGGATCGAATGGTATGTAGCTGAGGGCAGCCCACACAAGATGGGATAACTAGGAATAGGTTTGGATACTGTTAATGGAAAAATACTGCAAAGTGACTGTTTTTTGCAAGATCTTTAACATAAGCAATCCTTGTAGTGAGACAACCCATTTAAGACCACAGGCTATTTTTGGACAAAGAGTGATGTCAGAGCATGAGTAGGGCTCCATTTACTTTAGCCCCAGACGCCTTGCCTCTCCCACGCTCCTTTAGCGCTGTTGTATGCTATAGCCGCTTGCACATGTGCCACCAGATTTTCTTCCTCAAGATATGACCGGAAGAAGGCCAACCCCAGCTAAAACATCACACGCAGATCTGGGACTCTTCTCATTGCCTTATCTTTGCAGTATCTCACTTGATTGTTGCACTGTGGAGAGTAGCTATACCTGTTCATCTACATGTTGGCTGGAAATAAATGATATATATTTCATGACTTTTAGATGAGGTGCACTGTGGATTTGCTGAAGCCTTAGGGGCCGTTCACATGGCACAGTGCAAATACCGGTCGGAAATCCACACGGCCGCCGAGGGACGGCTTTTCTCTGCGATTAGCAGAGAAAAGCCTTCTCCCTTCACATAGACTTGTTCATATTCCGACCGAAAAACGACCGAGCACCGTACTAACTCGCATAATGAAGGTCTGCCATATCAATATTATTTCCTTGATGAATATAAGGTGAAGTGACAGCAGCACAAACATTACAGGGGTGTTAACCCTTCCCTATACTATCCAAAACTGGAAAAAAAATTTACCTGTTCTAACAAATACAAATGCAGCCTAAAGGGGTTTTCTTACCATGTTTTCTCACAGAGCCACAGCCAGCTTCAGACTCACACTTCCTGGTTAGGCTTTGGGCGGTTCAACAGCTATGATTGGTATATTAGCTGTGCTATTCTTAGCTATTCCTGTTGGGATATGGCCAAATAGCAGTTGTAAAACGCTGGTCGGATTCTGTTTAAGAACCTGGCCGGCATTTTATCATCTTTTGAATGGTTTGGGGGGACAGTTTGAACATTCGGCCGTCCCCCTTTAATACTGAATAGCACACCTTTTACCCGAAAACCGGGCAGAAGATTGTGGATGTTCAGAGTTTTTTGGAATGCCGGTGGTGTGAAAATCTGCCCAGTAGAAAATCTGTGCAGTGTAGACTATTGGGTGGATTTTCTAGTAAAGTCTGTGGGGATGTTTGACAGTCAGTTTTCAGGTGGTTTTCAAACCTGAAAACCGTCTAAAAAATCCAATGAAAAACACATGCCGTGTTATTGTTATTAACTTAGCAAAAGAAGCTTGTTTTCTAGAGATGAGAATCAGCAGGGAGTGACTCACCGTGGTTGGCCGCTTGGAGCATTCAGAGAAGAGAACGAGCAGAGAGAGGTGGTCGATAACCAAGATAAACTTGTGTAGACAAGCAGTAGATGATATCTCCTTATCTCCTATACAAAGCAAAATCAAAACAGCAAAGTATTTGGTAATGTTCTTCCTTTACTTTTCCCTACATGTCATAAGCTAATCATAGTAGTGAGACAACCCCTTTAAAGAGAACCTGTCACCTAGTTTATGCCCCCCTTGCTGAGGACAGAACAAGGTAATGTCAGTATCCTGCATGTTTGCCCGACAGCAGCTGTGTCAACCTTAGTTGCCCTATGTAAGATGCAGCAGTTTTAGAGCATTTACCCTCAAATCTTATTCATGAGCAGGTGTTAGCTCCACCCACCAAAGGCTAGCCCGCCCACTGACAGTTATTCACATGTGTCTATCTATTCAAAGTAAGAGGTGTGTCAGTTGAGGTGGGCGGGGCTCGCCTCTGATTGGCCGGGGTTGAAAGAAACGGACTCTTGAAGGACTCTTCGAATGACTCTTCTGGCTGAAAACTGCAGATTTGAGCATTAAATACACGAAAACTACAGCATCTTACAGAATAAGGGACACAGCGCTGGAAACAGCAGGTCTGACAATGGCTTGTTCTGCCCTCAGCCAGGGGGGCAAAAACTATGTGAAAGGTTAATGCTCCAATCTGCAGATTTCAGCCAGAAAAGAGTCATTCAGAGTCAGTTTTCTTTTCAAACCTCGCCCACCTGATGCTAGCCACACCCACCTCAACGGATACACCTATTACTTTGAATAGGTAGAAACATGAGAATAACTGTCAGGCTGGTGGGGCTAGCCTTTGGTGGGTGGGGCTAACACCTACTCATGAATAGGATTTGAACACTAAATACTCAAAAACTGCTGCATCTTACAGAATAAGGGACACAGAGCTGGAAACAGCAGGTTTGACTCTAGATTGTGCTGCCCTCAGCAAGGGGGGCATATGTGACAGGTTCCCTTTAAGAACAAACCTACACAACCTATTTTGTTGGTAACTCAGGGACTGCCTGTTTACCCAGAGATGGTCTTTTCTTATAACGTGTTCCATCACCCACACCTAAATACCGATTAAATGCTGATTTCTGTACTGCCACAATTTCATCTCCAAGTGCCTACCAAAGCTTTCGTAAGGAAACAGATACAAAAAGTGATTGTGGCACTGACAAGGTCATCATCAGGTTTCTGCAGGAGATTATTGTGTATTCAGTGTGGATCTTGTTTTCACTTCCAGTAATTGAGATTTAGATATATTTGTGCAAACACTTTCTGGAGTTTGTGTGTTTGCCAACTAAACACCCAGTAATGTGTTGAAATAAGTAACAGGAGCCGTAGACATTCGAGTGTCGTTCAAGTTCTGCTGTTCTTGACCAGACTATTTACACCGGCTAACTTAAACTACTCCGCTTCTCTGTGTGTGCAGTAACATTACATGCTAGGGTTACCTTTCCAAAAGAGCAACTCATCATACCACAATCTCATTAGACTTAATATTTTGCTCATGCTAAGTATAGGAAAATATCTTGCCACATGTTGTTCTAGCTGCTCATAATGTTGATATATCCCTTAAATTGCAAGATATTTGCTGCATATCCGTGCTGGCGTTTTATAAGTAGTACAGTATAAACACTAAATTTACTTAAGAACACTTATCTTTAATTGACTTCAATTGTTGTGTTAGGCTGTTCACTCGACAGTAATGATCCATTAGTCTTATTTCATTTAACAGCACATTGATGTAAGTAAGCCGCCAAGTTAAACACTTTTACCTTATTATTTTTGTGTAGCTTTTCTGGTCTGATTGGCACACTTTCAGCTCCTGTGCTTCTGGTGTTTTACATTAAGGCCCGTACACGCTATCTGCCGCTTTGGCGCCGTACGCGGCGGATTTGCTTCAGTACGCGCCAATCCGCAATTAGTATCCACTGCTCTCATTGAAACAGTGGAATCGTCGCTCCTCCCGCTCGCATCCGCCGCGGGGTAGAAAAGAATGCACATTATTTACGGGTACTCCGTAAACGAATGCATTGTCTATGGGCCGGGCTGCCCGTTCGCCTGCCCCCCCCCGTCTCCGCCCCTTATTCACGGCGATTTGTGCGTCAATACGCGCACAAATCTCAAATAACGTGTGAACACGCCTAATACGATAGTGTGTGAAAAAAAATCCCAACCTAAGGTATTTCTTAAGAGAATATGCATCAAGAAAGTTATGTGTAACATGTTTTATGAAAAATAAAAATCTGTAAAGGATTTTTAGTTGTGTTTTTTAATATCTATATAACTAGCGATATTTCTTTTACAAATCCAGAAATTGTGACGTTTTTGCTTTGACCACTAGGCCTAATAATAGTCTGATACTTCCTGTTCTGAGAAAACTTTTCAGCAGCCTCCCCGTTATCAGTTCAGGCAAGGTTATACTGAAAGGTGTATATATAACACAGGATCCAACCTTAACAATAGTAGATAGTCACAGTTCACCCTCTCCCCCTCCCTGCACACTAATTTCTTCTCAGGTCTCAGAGCATGCCTAGAAAACTCTCCTATAGAAGTCAATGGGTCTGCTCCTGTTCACAGCCCCCTATGTCCATGATGCTACTGGTAGAAGCAGCTCAGGTAAGAATATAAATCAGCATCTAATTTTACTTGATAAAAAAATATATTGGTGATAGATTCCCTTAAAGGAAAGGTTAAAATAATTATACCTACTTAGCAGGGCTGTGGAGTCGGTAAGCCCAAGCCCCGACTCCTGACTCCGACTCCTTACTCCCTCACACATGGTGCATGTTTAAGTGATAACTTTACTGTAGTAAAATGGTCCCATCAGGCTGTTTATCACCTTATGATACAATAATCAAGCTATTTAGGTAGAACAGACACTGACAATCAAAAGGGTAACAATGTTTTGATCTTTTGAACACTTGTGGGTAGAGTTAAAGAAAAAGCTGCATTTGTATCCAAGTCCAGTCTGCACCAACATTGGGAATGTGTAGAAGATACCTGGGATCAGATTTTGGTCAAGTTATGCTTGAATCTGATTCAGAAACCAGAAGGATTCAGGCAGTATTGAAAACCAAAAGGTGGATTTCACAAATACTAACAAAATAATAAAATTTAACATTTTAATTTTTAGGAGCAAAACAGTAACAATGCAGTTACAGGAAAGAATCTGCAGAACTAAGCAGATGCTAAATACTTGCAAGTCAATTTTATGTATAAGATAGGTAAGATGACTGTATATAAAATTACAGTAGCCTCATGTACAAAGCTGTAGTGGATGGAGAGATATGGAGCCTGAAAGTCACAAGTTCAAAACATTGTTACCATTTTGCTTGTCAGTGTAAAATATATTTATTGGATATTACTTTAGAACAAAAAAAATTGTAAATATGCAAAACACCGCAGGAACATTGTGGAGTCTCTGAATTTGTTCTGAGAAATAGTATTGCCTCCATCAAATCCTGCATACATGACCTCACATCTGATCTCATTATTTCCAGGCTAGAGAACGGCCTCTCTACACTAACTTGGGTTGGGGGCAAAGCGGTGACCACAGGGGCAACATTTCTAACAATGTCAGGGTATAAAGGAATTGCCTCAGCCACAGTCAGGTCTGATGAATGGTTGAACTCTTCTACTTCTTTGAAAGCAGGTGAAACATTTTTCTTAACTCTGTTTGCCATGGGAGCGGAATCTTTTCCCCTGGGGCAGCGCTTTGCCTGCTCCATGTCATCAATTACACTCCTCATGTGATAAGGATGAAGATATGGGAGCAGTAGCACTGGCCGGACCCAATTCCTCTTGCTCTTTGCACTGCATCGAACTAACTGGACCAACTTATTATATATTTTGGGAGTTGGAGTCGGTCCCTTTTATGACTACTCTGACTCCTGCAAAATAGGCACAGGCTCCACATCTGTCCCCACCTTTGGTTAAACTTGATGGACATTTGTCTTTTTTCAACCATACTAATAATGTACCTATATGATGGATTCACATGCAGCGGTTCTTTACAAAATACCACTACAGTTTTCTTGAGCCAGGAGTGGGAAATATAAAGGATGGGCTTATACACTTCCTATATTAAATAAATTATGGAAATGTTTCTCTTATATTTTTTTTGCTAATTAAAACCATACTTGATAACCTTTTAAAATTGCCATCCAGGAGGTTTTAACCCTACGCAGGAATGTTTGGCGGTCGAACTTGTTCATTTTTTGGTCATATTCCAACCGAAAAATACTTGAAAATTTACTATTGATGTCAATGGGGATGACTAAAAACCTTGTGAAAAAAAGCGTCCAAAACATTTGTATGTGGTTTTTAATGCGGATCCATATCCAAAAACCCAAAGATGTGAATGGGACTCTTCTGACTGTGAAGTGTGAGTAAAAAAAAACAACCCTAAACCTACATGCAATGCTGTGAAATACTCATTGCTTTGGACAACGCAGTAAATGAGTCCCATGAGTAGATTTTACTTGTCGTGTGGACGTATCCTAAGCAGCAAGCTACTTTCTTTTTTCATAGCACAAGAAAAATACACATACTCTGGGCAAGTAGCAGTGGATAATGAGATAAAGTGATTTGTACTAATGATCACACACATGATAGTTCAAACAAACTCTTCCCGGTCAATGCAATACAAATAATACAACTAAGCAAGCGCAAATGGACTTGATGTTTCATCAGTCGTTGCTCATTACAGTCATGTAAAAGCATCCTAATGCTGATATCTCTATTGATCCTTTTAATCTATTATTCCTAAAGCAATTTAATTAAAATGAGAGAAAATATTTATTGTTATTGCATCTTCTCATTAAAGGCCATGCATAAAAATTGGAGAGGGAATGACATCAGGCGAGACAAAAAGTAGATTGGAAAATCCTATAAAATGTATACACTATGAAAAAAAAAATCTCTATATGCTGTAGCCCGTGTACTCCTTTTAAAGATCTCATGGCAGGTGCAGATTATGTACCAGGACCTCTCAACTGTTGCGGGGAACTTATATGTGTTGTTTTTTCCATTTTAGATGTTTTCATCATTAAAGGCATGTCCCCACGGCACGGGTTTTCGGCCGGTTTTTTAGCCGGTTTGCGGTTTTTCAGACCGCCTGAAAAACCGGCCGAAAATGAGCACAATTGTGCTCCAAGGAAAAACCCGTGCAGCAGTCCCCACTGCACGGGTTTTCCGTCCGGCGGTTTTTCCGCCCGCGGACCGGGCAAAACATTGAGCAAGCACATTCTTCCGGCCGGTTTTCGGACGGAATCTGTGCAAGTCAATGTGAAGGGGGAGGGCTTTTCTCCGCTCATCTTGGAGAAAAGCGCCCCCTCGCTTTTCAAATACCGGTCGGCAAACCGACCTGTATTTGTCCTGTGCAGTGGGAACGCACCCTAATTGCAATACATGTAGGCGCCGGCCACACGACAGTGACAAAATACCGGTCAGATTCTGATTAATGTTATTAATATTATCGTCTTTTCAGTTGTTTTGGGGGACGGTTCTGTCCGCGGTTTGTGGCTTCGCCCTTCCCCCCTTAACCATTGACTAGCACAACCTTCACCCGAAAACCAGGTGGAAGATTGTGCATGGTCTGAGTTTTTTAAACGCCGGCGATGTGAAAATCTGTCAGGCTGAAAATCCGTTCAGTGTATACTACTGGGTGGATTTTCTGTTAAAGTCTATGGAGGTGGTTGCTTGTCCTTTTTCCAAATCTGCAAACCGTCTGAAAATCTGATGAAAGAACCATGCCGTGTGGACGTTCCCTTATGTGCATATGCCTCATATCTAATCTTTACATTTCCCTTAGATTTGTTTGGAAATTACCGAAACTCAGTCTTACATCCATAACTTGTCTCCAGTGATCAGCCCCTGTGTTGCCTTGTAGGCCCCCGATCAGTTTGCTATAGATGAATAGCTTTGAGTCATTGTTTGCATGGTTGTATTGACCTGCGCTATGAAACCATTTCCTGTAAATTCACATTACACAGTGTAAAAGTGCATAAGGGATCAATGGACAGAAACTCATTTTAAGTGCTAAAGACAATGTATTGCTTTGGCCAACATAATGTCTTACTTGACACCTGACATAATACATTTGTTGTTTACAGCTTTGATTTTTTGGTTCCTAGACAGATGATTAATTTCCAACCTGCAAAACATTCGCACAAATGATGTCTGGTTGGCTTTAACTGCTAAATAATTTGTAGGGACATTAATGCCGTCAGTGCCTTGCCCAAGGCTTATTTCGGCTGAAATAGGCATCATATTACGCTTATTCCGGGATCATTTACACTTGCTGAGACACTTAATCAATTTAGGCTTAGAAATCCCCTCAAAGTGCATAAAATTGTTACGTCTAAAATGTTAACAAGTAACTTTGGATTTCCTTTAGATTTTTTCATTTTTTGTCAGCTCAATGTACATAATAACATCAGTTTTAAAGGGATTCTCTAGTTTGTACAAACCTCACTTCTTAGGAGGGCACTGACTACAAAATACCCCAACGCTCAGACCCTTGCTGATCAGCTGTAATCTGGTGGAACACAAAACACCCTGTTTCCCCGAAAATAAGACAGTGTCTTATATTAATTTTTGCTCCTAAAGACAAACGAAGACTTATTTTTAGGGGATGTTTTATTTTTCCATGAACAAGAATTCACATTTATTGTTGAACAAAAAAATCAACAAGTATTAAGTATTTAATATATAGCACAAGCAGCCAAACTCTGAATTGCATCAAAAAAATGCACTAGGTCTTATTTTCAGGGAAACAGGGAAGTATTACATTTGACTACAGTGCCCCCACAGGAAGCATAGGACAGGGTATAGGGTTCTTTAGTGCTGGTTAATAGATGACAGATCTGAACTTTAGACCCCATATATTAAGTCAGAATACCATATTAAGGTGTGTGAAAATGGGTTTTCTAGAGCTAATAACTACTATTCGAGTAGCAGTTATGTTATGTAATATTATGTAATTATGATAATTGTAGGTTTTTGAATTTTATAGGGGTGTGAGTTGCAATTTTCTTCATCATTATTATCATTCAATTTTAATATTTTTACTTTATTATTTTCTGACTTCTTGGGGTATAAATGTTTCACTTTGTCACACATATTTTATATTATTATTTTGGATACATATTGTCCATATTTCTGTGGTGAGTGCTGAAGACACTCTTGGAATTTTTGTCTTTTTACCTCCTCTATCTTGATCTACTTATTAGGGTGTGTCCACATGGCAGTATGAAAATACCGTCCAGATTCTGATTAAAAAATGTTGACATCCTGTACGTGGTTTTGGGGGACGGTTCTGTCCGCAGTTTGCGGATTCGCCAGTCCCCCTCAACCACTGAAATGTACATCATCTGCCCTAAAACCGGGTGGAAGAATGAACGTGTTCTAAGTTTTTAGGAACACCAGCCATGTCAAAAAATGTCCGGCCGAAAATCTATGCAATGTGGACTGCTTCATGGATTTCCTATTAAAATCAATGTAAAAGGTTATAGTCGCTCAAATCTGAAAACCGTCTGTAAAACTGACTGGACAAGCCCTAAGTGTACTTTATTGTACATTTCTTTTTGGATGCTTTATTGTCAAAATTAGTTCTGTTAAGAATAACACTAAATTAGGCAATTGCCTATCAAGCTAAGGTGGAGAGCGGTGTAGAATAACTATAAAAAAGAAAGTCCATTACTCTTTTGTGCACAGCACTTCCCGCTCCCCCTTCTGTTTTCACTCTATTTTTACACAATACAATACAATAAAATCTGCCAAAGTGTTACAAACGACAGACAGATATAGTGTTATTGAACACGGAGAACACATCCAGCAAATGCTAAAGTTCAAGTTGGTAATTAAGGTGAACTACAGTTCATGAAATCCAAATAGTAACAGAAACTAGCAGAAGTATTTGTGCTAAGCCCCAGCATAGGACAAAAAACTCATTGAAAACCAAAACCTAAAAACCTCTTTAAACCTGGGTATTTTGTCAGTATTTTGTCCAAAGAAGCAGGGCTTATTGGGTGTTTTTTAGTTTTTTTGCTGACTTTTTTGCCGTGGTTTTTGGCAGGGCTGTGGAGTCGTGGGAGTCGGAGTCGGTGCTCATTTTGCAGGAGTCGGAGTCGGTAATAAATGGACCGACTCCCAAAATATATAATAAATTGTCCCGGTTAGCTCAATGCAGAGACAAGAGCAAGAGGAATTGAGTCCGGCCAGTGCTGCTGCTCCCATATCTTCAGCCTCATCACATGAGGAGTGTAATTGATGACATGGAGCAGGCAAAATGCTGCCCCAGGGGAGAAGATTCCGTTCCCATAGCAAACAGATTGACCAGATTTCAGCAAAATTTTCCACTTCATATTTACAATTTATTAAAGTTTTTGAGTTCTAAAGTCGTATCCTATAAATATATTTTACATCGACAAGCAAAAGGGTAAGAATTTTTTGACTTTTGACTTTCAGGCTTCATATCTCTCCATCAATGTGAGACTCCCATAATTTTATAGACAATCCTTTTGGCTCATACATAACTTTTACCTTCAACTATTTAGCATCTACTTAGTTCAGCAGATTCTTCTCATGTAACTGCATTGTTACCATTTTGCTCCTGGTGGTCAGACAATCTTTTTCTTCTTATTACTACTAATTACAACCTGTTCTCACATTCCCTAATAGCTCAGTGTGTTATTAGGCTGATTCCCACCGGTTCGAGCAGCCATGATGAACATTTCCCAAGAAAAGAAAAACCGCATCACCCAGCTCATTGATGGCGTCTGTGGGCCAAGAAAACTGCTAAACTGCATCATGTGAGGACATGACAGCGGGAAGGATATGAAATGAAGTCTGTCCAAAGCCAAGAGGTGGTGACCATGCAAGCACCGGGCGTATTACACAGGTCTGGAATGATGGCCCGAAAAAAGGGGAAGAAGCCGCAACTTCAATCTCATCATAAGAAGCGTTGACAAAGAGTTTACAAAAAAGTATGAAAAATGGAAGCTTGGAAACAGGTGATTTGGAGAGAAGATGAAAGTCAATAGACCGGGCTCTGATAGGGCAAATGGGTTTGGAAGAATCAAGGGAAAAGGAGACTAATGGATCGAGAAACTGGAAGAACTGTCAGGTTCGGTGGAAGAAGCCTGAGGATATGGGGAGGGGTCACAGCCAAAGATGTTGGATACTTGACAAGGACCGATGGTGACCTCAATGCTGAGCTATATGTGAGGGTCCTACAAGATGAGTCACTTCATACACTCGAGTATTATGGGGATGAAGAGGACGACAGTGTCCAGCAGGACAATAACCTGAAGCAGACGTCAAGGTTGGAGAAGAAATGGTTCAATGACAATGAAGTAGAGTTGCTGTATTGGCCTCCACAGTCCCCAGACCTCAACCCAATCCAACACTTGTGGGTAGAGTTGAAGAAAAAGCTGTATTCACACCCAAGTCCAGTCTGCACCAACATTGGGAACGTGTAGAAGAGACCTGGGATCAGATTTTGGTCAAGACATGCTTGAATCTGATTCTGAGCTCAGAAGGATTCAGGCAGTGCTGAAGGCCAAATTTAGATTTTTTTAGGAGCAAAACAGTAACAATGCAGTTACAGGGCAAGAATCTGCAGAACTGAGCAGATGCTAAATACTAAATAATGTATGTATAAGATAGGTAAGATGATTGTCTATAAAATTATGGGAGTCTCGTGTTCAAAACTGTAGCGAATGGTGAGATGTGGAGCCTGAAAGTCAAAAGTTAAAAACATTGTTACCATTTTACTTGTCAGTGTATTTTCTACCTAAATAGCTTGATTATTGTATCATAAGGTGATAAAAAGCCCGATGTTACCATTTTACTACAGTAAAGTTATCACTTAAACATGCGCCGTGTATGAGGGGGTCGGGAGTCGGAGGTTTGGGAAATTGAGGAGTCGGTGTCGGAAATTGAGGAGTTGGAGTCGGAGCTTTGGCTTACCGACTCCACAGCCCTGGTTTTTTGTTGGGTTTTTGGACTTTTTTGGGCAGTTTTCAATATATGCAAAATTAATATACCTTGTTTAAACACCTGGGCAATTTTTCAGCTGAACCGTCCAAAAACTGCGTAAAAAATGCTGAAAAAAAAACGTTCAAAAACTGTCCAGCAGTTTACATAGACCAATAGTAAATTTTCTGCTCGACTTGGATTTTACGTGTTCCTAAAATTGCCAGCGCCCAAAAACGAGCAGAAAAAAATGACCTGTGTAGACTACAGGTCTTTTTTTTGTATTAAAATCTTTGTGGACGTTTTTCCATTGGATTTTTAGCGGTTTCAAAATACTAAAACCACCGGACATCCGATGGGAAACCTCTGCTGTGTAGACATAGCCTAAGGGTGCGTTTAGACGGCAGAGACCAAATACCAGTTGGGGAATACCGACCAATATTTGGTCTTTTTTTGGCACGCAGGAGGACAGCTTTTGTCTGTGGTTTGCGGATTCAAGCCCTCCCCCTTCACACCCAAATGTTCATGTTCCGCCCAAAATCCAGTCCGAAAACGTTTTTCAGACCGCCCGTGGTATAAAAAACCATCCGTCGGAAAAAAGTCAATGTAAAAGGTTGACAGTCAGTTTACAGACGGTTTTCGGATTCGAAAGCTGTCTGTAAACCGACAAAACCTATGCCGTGGGGACAAGCTGCAGGTGTAATATATTAACCAGAGACCCAGAAGCTTGTAAAACAGAAGAAAAAAAAAACACAGAAAGAAAAGGGAATACAACAAAAGAATAAATAGGAAAAGAGCATCATGCTATAATGGTAATAGAGAAAACTGCGGAGATGAAAATTAGAGCTTGAAGGTGTCAATGAATCTTTGCATGATATAGGGGTTGTTGAAGTTACAATTAAAAAAATAATAATAGGATTCAGGGCTTAAAAACTCAAAAAAAAATGTACCCACATTTGCTGTCACAGCCATCCCAGTACTAAAACTACCCAAAAATGTTCCCAGTCTCTGTTTCCTTTTTGTTCAGTTTTTAGCTCATGACCACAGAGACTTTAACTGTCATGTGCCGTTACCTCGACATCACCGCTTGTGCGCCATTTGTTGCCTGAGCGGTAATATCAAGGCAATGTCCATTAAAGCCAATGATTAGCTGCAACGGTAACGATCCAAAAGCAGAATAAAATAAACGGAGACCAGAGAACATTGCCGTTAGCTTCGGCACTGGATTTTGGCAGTGAGAGTCAAATTGAATCATTTCTTTTTTGTACTTTCAAACTCTTGAATCCTATTATAATTTTTTTAATTTTTAATTCGGCCAATCTCTTGAGTGGATGATGACACTATTTGCAAACAGTGGTCGTTTGAAAATTAGAGGATTTGTTCATCATTTTGACAAAAAGGCTGTGCTGGTTGGGAAGGATATAAAATAAGTAATGGCTGTTACTCACTAGTCGAGCCAATGCTCTTCTCTTCAGAGCCACCACTCAGGGGCTCCCGCTGATAATGCCATGATTATTAGTCACGTGATACTGGAACCACTCATTGATCTTAGCAGTCATGTGTAGGCTGAGGCCAGCAATTGGCTGCTGCACCATGTGGCCGATGGACATCATGTCTTCAGCAGGGAACTCCAGAACAGTGGTGCTGCTAGAACAGTGGCAGCTTGACAGGTGAGTAAAGTTTCTTTTTTTACATTTTCTACATGTCTCCACCTGCACAACCTTCACAGACAATCCCTTCACGTGAGAGGAATATTAAAAGTGGCCTTTGTTGGGGTTATTTTTATTTAAAGGGAATCTGTCGCCATTTTTTTTTTTACCTATTAAATCAAGCCCCTGATACATATTCTTTTCATCTCAGTCGTTTTTATTTCCTGATTGTAGATTTCTCTATTCGCCCGTCTTTATGTGATTGTGGGGAAGACATTCTTGCTTGCACTGCTTTAACAGCAGTCAGAGAGATACTTTACAGCAGCTTCATGCACATAGGAGCCTTAAGACAGTTTCTGTCCCATAGGCTTGTATAGGATAGTTTTCACTGTGAAGGGAGGGGAGCGGGGGAGCTGTGACATCTCCTCTTGGTGACTGGTGGATTCTTTGCTATCTGTACACAATGGTGTCTCCTTTCAGCTTGACCCTGCATTTACTGATAATGAGCACACTGCTGAAAATCTCTCTAAACAGAGCAGGAAGTGTCAGATGATTATTAGGCTTAGTGGCCAAAGTGAAAACTACAGGACTTAAGAATTATTCACAAAAATGACTGAAAGTGATATGGAAAATAAAATAAAAAACATAACCAAAAATTCCTAACAAATGTGTTTAACATAAAAATGTGAGTTAAACAATAAGTCATTTTTGATGACACATTCCCTTTAACTCCCTTTAGTTGATGTAAGTGACATTTGTTCTTAACATCAGGGAAGTAAGAATGCAACAGAGAAAAGACCGTGAAAGGGGCCGTTTACACGGCACAGAGTAAATGCTGGTCGGATTATCCGACTGGTATTTGCTCTGTTTTGGGGCCGTGCATACGGCTGCAGTGGACGGCTTTCTCCGCGGTTTTCAGAGAAAAACCCTCCACCTTCACATTGACAGGTTTTCCATAGAGGTCCGTGTAAAAGGTTGACATCTGGTGGGGACATGCCCTTAGTTCACCAAAACTTATTGTGTATGGGGCAGTAACTTTAGTCATTTTGCATGTTTTTGCCCTAGAAATTTTTATATACTATTGGGTTTATACTAAAACCTATTCCTCTACACAAGTAAACATTTAATAGTCATAGGTAACTCTCTGTGGTGAAGGTGATAAAGGTCTATTTTTTGTAGCAGCACCTGGCATGGCACAAATGATCTATCAGGCCATTTACACTGTATTTGCTCTTCAGTTATACTTGGAGGTTGTCACTTTTTTTTTAACAAAATTGGACTCGCCCCTCTTTCCAGAGAAAAATACCTAAAGGGATTATGATGAAATCATTTCTTGGCTCCAATGTCATATTCATTTTTAATGATTACCAAAAGATAATAAACAAGGGAAGGTGGCAAAAGCATTGTAGAGATTATTTACCAAAACCCTTCACAAAACTCATTAATGTGGTTATCATCCTAACATTGGGATTCCCTAAGGTGCAATAGTATCAGTTGTGAGGAAACCCGAGATTGCCTGTCTTCTCCCAGTGACACAATCTGACGATATAACAGCTTTGGCCAGAATTCCCTTTTGACAGAATAAGGGGATTGATTATGGCTGAAGCTGCTGAAACTGCATTTCTAGAGGCTATAAAATATCCCCTATGTGTGTGCCCTTTTAATACGTAACCTTCTGCGGAAACTGTAAAAATTTTACTTCAGGACAAGTCGTGTGATTTGGTCATTGATTGTTTTTTATTTCGTGAAATTTAACACAAATAATGTATTTTTTCTAATTTATTAAGTCACTTATATTTGCATTGTTGTGTTAACAGAGCTTAGAGGGTACCTCCATGGTTGCTGGGGTGCTAATCTTGTGCCCAAAGTTCAAATCTAACAGTGGAAGATGCAGTCAGCACTTGATAAGACAACTATAGGATGGCCTTAAAGGAGTTGTCTCACTACATTGGTTCATCTTACCTCAGTCTTGTTTTCTTGGTTTCACTTTGAATTCAGGGGCGTGTTTACTGGCTTCTACTAGACTGCAGTAGAAGCCAGGTCTGTAGCTATAGCAACCAGTGCTGTCAGCCTATCAGGAGAGAACAACAGGTCTGTAGCTATAGCGACCTGAGGAGCTGATGCAGCCCATACAAGAGGGGATATCTAGGAATCGGCAGGACACTGTTAATGTACATATATGGCAAAGTGACTTGTTTTTGCAAGATCTATAACATTAAAAAACAATCCTTGTAGTGAGACAACCCTTTTAAGTAGGATCTTTTCCTTTTTTAATGCTTCATTTTCCTACAAAATCAGAGATTACAATTTTGCATAAAAATTGACAAATTTAAGGAATCAAAATAGATGAAACAAGACATAATAAAGATAAAAGGTCGGAGACATCCAGAGGTTCATATCAGACAAGAAATTTATCGAGTGCCTCCGGTATGATATGTCTCGTGAGCAAAGTTAAACAGACATGTTTGTAATCCCATATATAACATAACCATAATACACAGTTTTTTCCAGATTGGCCTCAGAACTTGTACAGTTGCCTTCACTTTAGTAACTGCCCATTATGTTGGTTTGTTCCCCAAACAGAAGTTTAATTCTGACAGTGAGAGACACAGGTGACAGATCCAGGGGCGAAGAGCACGTTAGCAACCTTGGAAGTTCTTAATTTTCTGCCATTGCAATAATAATAGGTAGACAACTATCTTCTAGTATTAGAAGGAAAGTTGGATCTTCTGAAATGTAAAGAATTATGTTAATTTTCTCCTTTATCCAAATTATTATCTAAGGGATATTTTTTAACATGTTCTCAAGAGAATTTTTCACAAGACAGATCTCTTTAAATTAGGGTTTCAGATTATCCAGTAACAATACTCTAGTAGATGCTATGGTAAAGCCCTCTAATTCCAAATCTGGGGGTAGTTAAAGAGTATTCTGTTTGTTTTGGGAACCTGTTACAGTTTTTCTAGTTTAATTCATTTTGTGCAATTATTACTTTCCTGGGACATGGAATCTTCCCAGCCACGTGGTTCAGAAGAAGAACGGTGCAATTCCTGTTAAAACCAACATTTTTTTAAATTCAGAAATTTAAATTAAAAAAAAAAAAAAAACACGAATCAGCTCAAAAAGGTTTTGGACACATTTATCTACATTTATTTGATATTTTGGTTTTCATCAGCATTAATGTTGGAGCTCAAGTTAGTGAAATTCCCAGAGCCTATTCCCTCACAGATGTGACCCTTACAGTGTATTTCTTCTTTCATCTGCCATGATTTAGTGTTAACATTGCACTTTACACTGTGGTGTTGCAGTGATTGACCAATCTCTACTATATATTATACAGTCTTAGCATTTAAGGGTTGATTGATCTGTAAGTTTGTAAGGAAAAATATAACCTAATGTCTACAGCTGAAGAAAAAGATTGTAGTTTCCTCACCTGACCTCTGTCCATGATGAAGGTGGAAAAATAATGTAAAAATCAATAGACCATCACTCAAGTATGAGCCTGTAGGACAAATCAGAAAAGTGATCATTTACTGACACCAGCCTGGAGGTCAAGGAGAGCTCCACAGGATTTATAGAAATGCGTATTATGATTTCAGATATTTCTAGATTTAAATGTTGCACTAAGACTTTTAATTGTTCTTAAAAATAATTTAAAAAAAATTGTACATAATAGACGAGTGCATAGAGAAGGAGCAGCAGTAAGACCAAATTGTGAAAAACATGGTTATGCATGTAAGGTCATTGTAGGCTGTGGGTGCCTACTACTAAGATCCAGAAATTACTAGCAATACATAGTCCAATTGAGGAAGGTGAGTTAAAGAGAGAGGGTTCTGAGAATTAGAGGCAGGGGTGAGAGTAGGAATACAAGACCTACAATAATAAGCATATAGTGGTTGCTTTAAAGATTGTCTCGCTACAAAGATTAGCTTTCAACATGTTGGGATCACTAAATGAAGATGTTTTCCAAATATATTGCGTTGTTCATTTTTTTTGTTAAGGAGCTACAAGTGATTTTATCACCTTCTGTGATCTCTCTGGTTCCCCAAGTGACCTACCCTTTTCCCCTGCTGTTTGTTCTATCTGATAGCAGGGAGTGAAGTCATCATACAGGTTCCAGCTGTGAGTGAGAGCTTGTGTGTTATCTGATCTTACAGACAAAAGACAGTAATTACTCTACTGTTTACATTAGCTCAGCAGCTTCTCCAGACCACAGCGAAGGGAACTTATCTAATCTAGCCTACAACCGAGAAGTCTGAATACCTGGAGCTCATATGCAAATTCCAGCCAGCTTGACCAGGAAGCGACAGAGCAAAGCAGCATTATTTAATTCATGCATCCTATGAAACTTTGAGATGAGACAACCCCTTTAGGCAGTCCATGATGGTCAAATACCCATATAGAGGTTTCCACCTGCTCTTTATCACTCTATGTACCATGTTTAGAGTTCTTGATTGCTACTTGACTATCATGACTGAAGTCAAAACAAGTTCTATAAATTTGGTGGTCAAGATTGAAAATGCCACGTCTAATTCTTACTAACCTGTGATCCCGTGTTTTCAAAATCAGGCTTTGTCCTAGCCGTTTGTATACTTAGCAATGACTGTGCAGGATTTGCTCCATAGCCACACTTCATGCAGGTCTTGACTTGAGATTGACATGCAGTAGATTGGCAGGAGATTAATTTACAGAACATGCTCACTCATACTTCCAGTATTGTTCTAAATTTTAACACTGGTCCTTGTACTTAAAGGGGTTTTGCCACAAAGTAAAATTGATGTGGGAAGCTTGCAAACTAAATAACTAACATTTTCACCATTCATCATTATTAAAAATTCTGTACCGTTTTTGTTTTAGCTGCTCCTTTAGTGATCCATTGTTTACAGCTCATCTCCAGGGGATACGACCAGGTCTGTGAGCTCCTCAGTCCTGGTTGCACATGCTCAGACATCACCTCTCTTCTCAGGCAGCTACTGAGTGTTCAAACCCCAGGTGCTGTCATTCTACTCCTGTCCTTTGAACTAGTTAGTAATATGTCAAACAGTGCAAATAAAAAAAAGAAATCTCAATGAGCATTGATAAAGAGGAAAAAAAAATCCACAGGTTAAGTTCCTGCAGGGATTTGAATCAAGGACCCTTGTGCTGTAAATCAAAATGTTACCTCTGAGCTACAGTGTAACTACTTACAATTCTATACATAAAGAGACCTTTCACTACAGAGAGGAAAGGCCTGGTGATGTCATCCTGCTGAAGAGCTGGATGCAGGAGGTATGAAATGAGAATGTGGCAAAACCCCTTTAAAACACCATATAGATTGGATAATATATTGCATTGTATTCTTTATTGTTAGGTGTTTTGTACTTTTCTACAATAGTCAGAGAACATGATCCACACTTTTTACCATTTTTTAAGGTTTCATGGAGCAATGCTATGTCTTTGTTATTGTTATGTGCCATATTTCTTTGTGCCCACTAAATTCTGCCATTTTCCTACCATGATATTATGAACTTTGCATACAGCTGCCAAACATCTCTAAGGTGCATCAATATCATACAGTGCTTTAGAGCTTCTATTGTTTTAGGACGCATTTGTAAAATGTCCGCTTTAGTGTTGTTTGTGACATTGGGGTATATCCAGAGGTAATTTTCCAAACACTTTTGAGTCCTACTAATTGTATTTATAGTTGATGGCAGAGATCATTTTGCGAATTTCTCTTATGTACTTTGTGTTGTTATGTGCATTAAACTTTAAATTATTGTAACAAAATAATTAAACAAACTATAGTTTATGACCCACAAGTGATAATGCAATTACAATCTAGCGGAAACACAATTATGCTATCAGTAAACACTGGGTTTATCCATCTGGGACCCATGATAATTTTCACCTGGTGATATTGTTTCAAGAACTATTATTGTGCATTTGGGTGGAAGTTAATGTTTTAAGCCAATTACCATTTCCTATCACGCTGCTGTAATCAAACTAAGCTCCATGCTAAATCTGGTTTAATCACCCTGTAACATGTTTTCATTTTATGTAAGCGTTATCTCTATTCTATTGACCGTATATAAAATGTACTTATATTTTTGTAGTTGGGACATACGAGCATTGAATCGAAAGGTTATGTGCTACTGGTTATTTAATCTCAATTTTATGCTTATTTTTTGTATTTAAAAAAAAATTGATTTTCTATAAAACATTTTTATAACGTATGTATATATTTTATGGATATCTCTGTCACCTATGGTGAGCAGACATTCCAGATTTCCAATGAAAGCATGTTGGAGAGTTTGGTTCTACTCTTAAATCTTTTGTCACCATTTAATCCAGATTAAGTGGATCAAGAGTTTCTTAAACACCTGTTAGATTCAGATGTTTGAAATAGCTTCCAGAGATGTGGGAAAACTTTTGTTATCTTATATATGGTGTAGGCACGGGATATCATACATACAGTAGATTTTGGAGAATGGCTGATCAGTTGATCTATTAGTGATTACGGGAGTGTGCGTGACAGTACCTTCTAGACTATGGTGGCTGTAATAATGTAACAACCTTCTCTGTGGTCTGTTTCCCTAGCTGTTGACCTGCTCATCTACCTAACCACCACACTGCGTTTATTTCCCCTAGTCTACCTGCTGCCCTAATCTCACCCTGTTATGGACTCCACCCTAGGGTGCTTTCCCAGCCTGTGGTCTACTACCTGATACCTTAAAGGGCACCTTCCTCTCAACTCACTAACATTTTGTCGGTGTCCATTGTAGTGTTTAAACTATATCCAGTATGATGTTTTTCGATTCTGACCCTTGGCCTGTTTCTGACCTATTAGTCCACTGCTTACCGTGACCTTCTGCCTTTGACCTCATTTAACTACCAAAAGCATTGCCCTGACCTTTTGCTCTTGACACAGCTATTCTTTTGGTCTACTCCCCTGATGCCTCACTTGTACGACAGCTGTTAATGCAGCTGCATCATTGAGGGGTAGCAACCCTGTAGCGAAATCCAGATAACTTGTCCAAGGGGTTAAAGAGTGAAAACCAAGAGACTCTTTAGACTTCGCTCTGTTGTTCTGCGACAAAACTCATGGCTGACCCAGTGGATCCACCTCCTGAGTCCTTACCAGCAAGCAGCTAGTAGCCACTGTTCTAGATCACAGCACCTTTTGCAATCAGTTGATTTTGCAGGAGGCTTGACATTTTGCTGTGGAGAAAACGTACAATTACATGGGAGCCATTTAGATGAATGACCATCCTTCTAAAACATGGATGTCTCAAGTCCACCAGAATGGGAGCCACTCACAGAGCATATAGAAAAACAAGCTTCAAGGGGTTGTCTCACTACAAGGATTCATCTTACCTCAGTCCTGTTTTCTTGGTTTCATTTTGAATTCGGGGGCATGTTCACTGGCTTCCACTAGGCTGCAGTAGAAGCCAGTTCTGTAGCTATAGCAACCAGTGCTAGCAGCCTATCAGGAGAGATCAAACAGGTCTGTAGCTATAGCGACCTGAGGAGCTGAGCAGCCCATACAAGAGGGGATATCTAGAAATAGGTAGGACACTGTTAATGGACATATATTGCAAAGTGACTTGTTTTTGCAAGATCTTTAACATAAAAAGCAATCCTTGTAGCGAGACAACCCCTTTAAGCCAGCTCACCCATCCATGATGAATCGCACGGACCACCGGGACCACGGAATAAATCCAAGGGAAGAAAGTAGAGATGTCCAGTGAAATATTAGATGAATAAAAGCAGCATTTATTGGAGGCAAACGAGTTAAAAACCACTTGTACAAGAGCACAAAATCTTACGCGTTTCAGGCCATTAACAAATTTCAGTCCTTAGTCGAAGCACCAACTAGTGCTATGACTAAGGGCTACAATTGTTAATGGCCTGAAACGCGTCAGATTTTGTGCTCTTGTACAAGTGGTTTTTAACTCCTTTGCCTCCAATAAATGCTGCTTTTATTCACCTAATATTTCGCTGGACATCTCTACTTTCTTCCCACTTACAGAGCAACTCTTGTAGTGTTGGGTTCCACAGAGGGAACCTGCCTCTATAATGTCCATATGCCTTAATCTTCATGAGACAGCTCCTTAAAATTAAACGTGACTGTATTGTTCATCTATTGACTGCCAACAATTGTGTCGTAAGTTTGCAGGTGTAATATATATGTAATATGTCTGGTCTGACTCCCCATATCATAAGTATGCAGTTTTATTATAGAGTAAAACATATTTTTTATTGTTTTAACATAAGACATTATTGTTTTACTTGCAGAGTCTCAATTACAGTCATGGAATTCAAAGTCGGATTATCAGTTGAATTAATAAAAGTGGCTACATACCAGAAAGGGAATGATACCCTTACATTGAAATGTTGTTGGCTCGACTACTTTGTCATATTTTCTACCTTATTGGAGCTGAGTTTAGGGAAATAAAATCCTTAACTGCATAATGCCATGATTTTCCTTTGATTTTGAATGATTCACGTCCAGTAGTCGAGTCCCGCCAAGAAAGACAGTTGGCAGAGCTTATCTTCGTTGCTCATAATAGTGGTTGTGAAGCAGGTTGGTTATATCTAATCTGAAAATAGAAAGTTTAAAAGTGTACATTACATTATCTCCTGCCGTTTCCTTGCGTGCTTTGAAATTGAATCAACGGGTACCATTTTGCTTTGAAGATGCAAGAGACAGTGTGTCTTCTGCTGCCAGTAAATCTTGGAAGCCAACCAAGAAAATGTTGTTTTTGCAATTTTTGCAGACCTTGTATAAAAACATAGACCTTACAGCTATCAATAGAGATTATTGCTGAATAATTGTTAACTGGTTGTTAAAACTGAGATATCTATTGCTTGACGTAGTTTCATGATCTTGGCATATTCTAGTAGTTTTAAATTGAATCGCTTTCTCGTTCTTTAAAGAGAGAATATGCCTCCACTTTCCAAAGATTGGTTTGGGTTTGACCATTTGGACCCTCACCGATTCTGACAAAATAGGGGCCCCAGTACTGATTTAGCAATGGATGTTTTTCCTAGTCAAGGAAACAGCTGGCCATCACTGTGCAGAGGAAAGGCTTCACCTCCACTATTCCAAGGATTTTGGGGGTTCTGGCAGTTGTACCCCTGTTAATCAAAAATAATTGCACATCATATAATATGATTTTATGAGATGAGGAAACCACTTTTATAGCTCACATAGCTGCTAATGCAGCAATGCATTGATTGCAATTATGTTGCATTGTGCTATTATGTAAAATATTGCATAAACACTTAATCAAGCCAAACGTCTGCAATCTCAACTTTCTCTATGTTTCTCCCCCTCACCCCCAAAGAAAAAAAATTAAATAAAATGACTGTTGCAGAGAAAAAGAAAAATACCAACCAAGGGAACATTTTCTTCTTGCTATGAGGGCCATTCAGCAAATCAATTCACATTTGTTTTTGTCCTTTGGCATTGAACCTTTGCTTTTTGGCTGCAGATGCTGAATGTTATCTGTGAAAATGTGCTTGCTTTTTCTCACAGTATGGTCAATTATACGGCTGGCACACTGCTTACCACGTTACCTAATATGTGTAAAGTTGCCAACAACAAGATTTGTCTTTTTTTTTTTTTTGTGATTCTCCATCATTAAAGTTGCTGGACTATGTCATATTCATTGTATGAATAGCAATTCATCTAATGCTGTTTTAGAAAATGATCTCTTCATCTAAGGGAGCATTAAAAGGGTTGTCGAGAAATGAAATAATAAGAAAGTGGTGCCCAATAAAATAAAAAAAACCTGCTACTATCCTTCTCACTCTCCTTCGTTCCGGCGCTGGGTCTCTTTGGTCTTTAGTTCCGGACTTCATTGGAAGGAGACGTCACCACTGCAGCTGCTGATTGTCTGCAGTGGTCACTTGCTTCTGCTGACATCACCATACTGAGCTGTGCACTTCTGAACGGTGATGAAAGTGGTGATGTCCCATGTGGAAGAAGACATGGAATATAAAAAGAGGACAGGGGAGAGCCAAGTCTAGGAGAAAGGCAAGGGGGAAGGTGAGATTTTTTTTTATTGGGCACCAGTATCTTATCATTTAATTTTTAAGTAAACTGGTGAACCCATGTAAACTAGTAATCTGCAGGGCTGGTGGAAACAAAAGGCGACATGTCCGAAAATTGGCTGCGCCGCAGCAGTTTTTAGTCGCATTAAATCAGTGTAAAGTGCACCAGAAAGTCCGATCCTCTCAAAAATCTGGTGTCTGGTATACCTTGCATAGTAAACTTAATGCGCCTAAAAAGGCGCATTGTGGAAATCGTGGCACATAGCGTATCATTGGTAGTGTATGTATTGTGCCTGTCGAGGCACATTGCACAACAGAGGCGCATAACATATCATTACTAGTGTATGTAAGGCGACTCAATAGGCACATTGTGTTATGGAGGCGCACAGCATATCATTTATTAGGCGCATTACAATGTGTTGTGCCCGGCATATAATGCGCTTGCTTTTGGTGTACGACAGTTCATTTAAATTGAGAATATGGCATCAAAAGGGTTTTTGGCGCAAAATAGACAAAAAAAAGTGGCGTTTGTGTATTGGGACATGCCAACTAAAGTCCCCATACTGCCCCATGGGACTGTCAGCTTAGTACTAGCCATGAGTTTAACGGGCACTGGAAAGGAAAATTTCCCTATGGGACAAACTACTTTTATATGAAATGCAATGGTTGGAATGAACTCTTGGATATTTCTTTTAAAGGTGTTAAAGGATAAGGTGCTCATTACACTGGGGAACAAAAAAAAGAATTTTTTTGGTGCCTAGAAATTTTGACCTTATTCTGGGTATTTGAGCGCTGCTCCCATCCATGTTGTTCTAGCAGCTCTAGTTTATGAGATGTTGATTACATGATTCTACATTATTCTTATGATTAATTTGTATATAAATATGTAGCGCAGCTGAATAGAAGTGAACTTGCTCATGTGCTTTCATGTTTTTGTTTGCATGTGTTCTTGAAATGTTCTAAAATGTATGTCTTTTCTGTTTCACTGAATTTTCAACATTTCTTTAGTACAATATTGAATGAACACTACTTTTCTTGGTAAGAATGGGGATTTTATCAATTACATGTGCCAGAATTTTGTCAATTTGCGGCAAAGAAAAATCGTTTTTTAAAAAACGAAAACGTGTACGGCTATGTTCACACGATGTACTGCAGCGCATACAGTACACGCCGCAGTACATTGTGTTTTTCGGGAGCTCCAGCTGATACGCGCGTACTCTCGCAGGGTGGGGGGGGAGGGCAGCCCGCCGGGCCCATAGACATTCATTACTCGCAGCACGTATTCGCCGCAAGTAATTGATGTCACTTATCTCCCCGCACGTACAATACGATCGCATTGTACGAGTGGGGAGAGGAGGCGTAATCCATAGTTCTCTATGAGAGCTTTGGATTACCGTAATTTTGGCACGCATCTTGCCCGTATTAGAGCGCAAATAAGTGGTGAAATGGGCGCCGAAATTACGCCGTGTGAACATACCCTAAGGGTGCTTCTTGGCACAGGATAGCCAACCTAGCCATTGTAGAAAAAATTTATATGAAGCATTTTTGAAATAGAAAAACAGACTCACCATTAGATGTTGGCAGGGACATGGGTTAGGATGACACCATAAAAGTTTTAGTCCAGTTGCAAGACTATGGGAAAGATAACTGTTTCTAACTAACTCTCCCTGAGCCTTCCCTTCTGCTGTACCTGACACCAGACCCCCTGACCATATTCTGTCCTTTAAATACCCATAATAAATGCCTATAAGCAACGAATGACCCTAATACAAACAAACTGGGAACAAACGGGACTCTGGAATAAACAGCACTGGAATCTACAACAGAGCAGGTTAAGCAAAATCAGAAAGACAAGGGAAATTAAGGCCTCAAAGCAACTGGGTAAGCAAGATAAATAGATTAATAGACACAGTGACAAGAACTGGACCAAGCAGAACAAAAGTACAAAAACATAATATACCGTACTAGATCACTGAAACAGAATACTGCCAGATTTTTAACCACATTCTGAAGGAGCTTTATAGAGGCTAGCAGTAATATTTCCACTAACTAGTCCCGCACTTATCAAGCATTAATGGCATATCCTAGCAATAAGTCATCAATGTCTGTAGTGAAACAACCCTTTAAGCCTTAACAAGCATAACTCACAAAAAGTTAGGAATATTTGGCTTTTGCTTGCAATTTCAGGATGAACATTAAATATCTTAGGAATATTTGGCTTTTGCTTGCAATTTCAGGATGAACATTAAGTATCTTAATTTTTTTCTAAATTAACTAATGAGATCATCTCTTAACTTTAAAATGCCCATATCCATCTGTTTAATGTTTCAGTACATTTTGTACAACTTGCTGATCTCAAACAAGGAGCTTAATGGCAAAATTCTCAATAGGTGTTTAATCCCTAAATCTCCCGATAATTTTAGGGGATCAGTTTGAATTGGGATTTAAACAGTCCTCCTCATCATGCTGTTCACAATTTGGCATCATGACACCAAGACAACACCTTATAATTGAGCAACAGTACCTCACCATTGCGAGGCTTCAAGTAGGATGCTCTCAAGCGAAAGAGGCCACTGAGTTTAGAGTGTCACAGAGTGTCATCGGCAGGTTGTATCAGAGATAGAGATTAGAAGAGTCACAGAAAGGCAAAGAAGTGGAATCCTTTGGCTCCATCACACACTGATGACCGTTTCATTGTAAACAATGCCCTGTGAAACCGGATTATGAAGGCCACTCAACTCCAGGCACGTTTAAGGGAAGTGAGAGGCAACCAAGTGACATGTTAGACCATTCAGAACCGTTTAAATCAGCATGGTCTGCGTGCTAGCTGACTAGCAAATGTAAATGACCTGGCTGATGTATAACACTCTTCTTGAAATCTCCAGCTTCGTTGGCGGCCATCATTTCTTCCCAGAGTCAATAGACTTTCATCATTGAACAACACTGAGGACCACGGGTCCCTCGTCCAGTGTAGATGCCTGTGCCTGGTCATCTAGCACGCAGACCACGCTGATGTACAGTAAATGGTTACGAATGGTCTGACGTGACACTTGGCTTAAAGTGAGATCAGTCTGCCCACCATTTAAGAGATTTATCTCTGCATGATCACAGCTAGAAGAACAAGAAGATTTTATATGTCATTTTTAATTGCATTAGACTTCAATTTTTGTTTTTCAGGAATATTGGTTTTAACAGAAACACTCCTTTCCTATGAAAGTGTCCCTTTAATTATTTCCTTCAAAGTGTCTAGCAGGATGCACCTAATTTACCATAAAGCCATTGTGATAAATTTGGGGTATGTTCAGACTGTGCTTAGTCTAAGTTTTCCTAAATACTTGACAGTTCAGTGAACCTGCACTGTTGTACTCAGATTTTACTGGATGTCATATTCCATCACAATGGGAAAAATCTCTCCTTGAGGATAGGAACCAATAAATTGGTCGGTGTGAGGATTTTTTTTGCCATTCAGACCTTTCTGACTGTTTTGCATAAAGCAAAGGCTTATGGGGAAAGAGCTGAGGAGCTCCACAGCGCACTCTATTGGATGTAGTCATCCTCAGTTCACATGTAGCTCGCAGGAGTCTTGCAATGTGAAAGGGATTTGAGCCAAAGCAGTTAAGTTCAACTACAGACAGCTGTTTCGGGGTATTGGCCCCTCGTCAGTGCAGTGTAGAACTTACTGGTTGGCTGGGTGAGAGGCAAGAGTGGCTTTGAAAGGGGAAAGATCTCTGCTTGAGGAGAGGAACCAATAAATTGGTCGGTGTGAGGGTTTACTTGCCATTAACACCTCACTGACTGTTTTGCATAAAGCAAAGGCTTATGGGAAAAGAGTTTAGGAGCTCCACAGCGCACTCTATTGGATGTAGTTATCCTTAGTTCACATGTAGCTCGCAGGAGCCTAGCAATCTGGAAGGGATTTGAGCCAAACCAGACAGCTGTTTCGGTGATAATCCACCACAAAGCCTGGACAAAGCCATAGGCTGCCAGGTAGAACACAGTTCAGTTTTTTTCTGACGAGAGCCAAGGAAATAATGAAACAGTTTTGACTTGTCTATACAGTTTTATAGCTTGCTGTATTAGGTTTATGTTGATGTTGTTTTGTATTGTATATGCTCAGTGAGAGGGCACCTATGTTCTTGTGTCTGTGCACACTATTATATCTATACAGCTAACATATGCATTGTATATCTACAACAGATACAGTAGGTTATATAATAAAGGGGCCTCATCAGACAGATGATGACCTGGTTCTAGTAATGAATGATGGAAACTGGGATTAACCCCAACAATATGGTCAGTGTAATCTGTTATTAAATGTCCAAGCAGTCATGCCAGAGTTCAGCGAATGGTTTTATTACAGAGCATTATCCAGGGAAATAGATGGCATACCTGAAGCTCTCTGATAATCTGCTGGCATATAATGCTTCAGTGACCATGACTGATGGTGTGCACTCACTGACATCTTGTGAAGTTAGGAGGGTTTCAGACGGTGTCACTTAATCTGTGCTGGATTATTAAAGGGAGAGCATAGGAGCCCTGGCACAGTTCTAATTGGTATTTAATGCAGAATTGTGCTGAGCAACATCTATTGTATCCACCAACTGTCTGGAGTCAATATGGTTAAAAAGATAAAGCGTGCATTTAGCTGTGAGCGGAGGCTGGTAGCCTTGGTATTACAGGCAGATCTAGTGTCATTTTCCACTCTGTTATTCTTGACAAGATATGGCAATTAGAATATTGTCTGCCATTATTTCCTCGCAAAGCGTGTACTTTCTGCAGAACCTCACCCTGTGCTGCCTGGGCAAAGTGTCAGAATAATATCATATGTTCCAAAAATGTGACCTTAAGCCTTATTTGCTGTTTTCCAATGCAAAGAAATTCAGTTTCAACTATACAAATTGCTGCCACCGAAGTTAAAGAAATTTTGTAGCGGACACAAATGCCTGCTGTTTGGTGTGTGTCACCTTGAATAAGCATTTACATCCAGGAGCGTTATACAACTGCAAAAGTATAATAACACAACCATTTTATATGTAAATGCATCTCTTTTCTTTTCATACATAAATGCATTATATATATATATATATATATATATATATATATATATATATATATATATATACATATATATATATATATGTAAAGCCTGGAGTTTGACTCAGCCTCCTTTCTTTTTTAGCTATTCTACTACATAGGCTGGTGTGCTTAGGATAATTATTCTGTTGCATGACCCAGTTTTGGCCAAACATTAGCTGTTAGATAGATGGCTTCACATTTGACTCTAGAATACTGTCAATGAGCAGGGGTAACTAGCTCAAGTCCATCACCCTCCACCGTCTTGCTTGACAGTAGATATGAGGTGTTTGTGCTGATATGCTGTGTGAGATGATGTACATTATGGCCATGCAGCTTCATTTTGGTCTCTTGTGTCCAAAGGACATTATTCCAGAAGTTTTACAGTTCAGAAGCAACTTTGCAAATTTAAAGGGGTTTTGCCACGAAGTTAAATGGATGTGGGAAGCTTGCAAATTAAAAAATAAGCATTCTCACCATTCATCATTATTACTGATTATGTACCATTTTGCTTCCGTAGTGATCCATAGTGTACACTTGTCTCCAAGGGATACGACCAGTGTCGAGAGCTCCTCAGTCCTTGCTGTACGTGCTCAGACATCACTTCTCTTCTCTGGTAGCTACTGTCAGTCTTTTCCCTGCTTAGTAATCATACTGTACACACTCACTGCTGAGCGAGTGTTCAACCCCAGGTGCTGCCATTCTCCTCCTATTCTCTGTCATCCTTTTTAATTAGTCAAACAGTGCAAATAAATAACAAAAAGAAAAAATGAAACCTTAATCAGGAATGTGCATTGAGAAAAAAATCCACAAGTTTGGTTTCTGCAAGGATTTGAACCTAGAACCCCTACGATGGAAGGCAAAAGAGCTAACCACTCAGCTACATTGTAGCTACTCACAGCTCTTTACATAAGGAGACCTTTGTTTGACTATAGTGAGCACACTGGGGAAAGGCATGGTGATGTCAAGCATGCTGTGTCACATGATATACAGGTCAAACAAATCATACATGCCCTCTTTTGAGCCCACTGAAAGCTGAAGCAGGACAGACCAGGAATTAAATGCCTTTGTGGCAAAACCCCTTTAAGCCTTGCTACCATGTGCTTTATAGAAAGAAGAGGTTTTCTCCTAGCGACCCTTTCAAACAAGCCAAACTTATTTAATCTTTTTCTAATTGTACAGTCAGGAATTTCAACATCCATCATCCTCACCTGTAAAGTCTAAAATGTAGGACTTTGTTTTTTTGCACCATTGCTGTGAATAGGAAGATTGCCCAACTCCTTCACCCAGTGTTGTCTATCCCCACTTAAAGTCAACTGTTCTAGACATGATTACCTCTCTTCACACTCACAGAATGGTGCTATAAGGTATGTTCACACGGCGTATTGTGGCGCGTACTATACACGCCACACTACGCCAGGTGTTTTAGAAGTACGCGCGTTTTTATCCATGGCGCATAAGCGCCCGGAAGAAGTGACATGTCACTTCTCTCTCCCGCCGTACAATACACACGTATTGTACACCGGGGGAGATGGACATAATTCATAGCTCTCTATGAGAGCTATGAATTACTGTAATTGCGGGGCGCATTTCAGGCGTACTGAAGCGCAAATACGCGGTGAAGTGTGCCCTGCAATTATGCCGTGTGTACATTCTGTGAGACAGTGGCAGGAGGAATAGTTGAGGGTAGATATATTTCCCCAAGAGTACTCTCCTATGCTGCCTTAGGTGGTACCTGGGCAGATGCATGTCACCGAGGGGCCTTGACTCGGTGAAGAGAAGCCGACAGTCTTGTGTGTCAGTAGTATTATGCTACTGACATGTTTAGTATAAGCAGGTTCATTCAGCTCTTGTCCGGGTCGGCTTTTCTGGAGTGGTCAAAGAGTCGGATGGGTGGCCACTCCCACGCCCCAGGTGAGGCGGATCTCAGGCCTATAAAGCCTGGACCTGCAGGCCTGTGGGTGGTGCTGATGTCACTCAACATACCTTGCTGTGAGTAACAGACGCTGTCTGCAACTAAACATAGTGAGGGATATACGGTGTTATCTAGCGCTCGGCCGAGCAGGCGTTTATTTCTGTTCAGCCTAAAGTTAAGGCTTGTTTTGTTTTCTGTTAAGCTTTGCCTAATAAACCCAGGCAGCGCCTGGAACTTGAACTGATTTCTGTGTCACTGTCTCTGTCTGTGGAAGCCCTGTTTGCCTACCTGATGCTTAATCCACACAATACCCATACTCTTTACACTTTATACCCATACTTGTTGTGCATGAGCTTTGTGTTGGTAGATCACTGAATAAGGCTGACCCACAAAAAGTCTGCATACATGTTAATGGAGATGGGGAGATGCTGAAACTGGGTTGAGATAATACTGGATAAAGGGATATTTATGGAAATGGGGGAAAGATTATACATAGGAAGAGATAATCCTGGATATGAGAGAAAACTAAATATCATCTTAAAGGTGAAGACCACCTCAAATAATACTGAACAGGGGAGAAACAATCCTTAGATGATACTGAGAGGACAGAGATATTAATTCAGTAGGTTACCGAGAAGTAGGGAACAGAGGTAAGAAAGTATAACTACAGAATCAGACTACATAGGCATTGTGTGTAGTCTGTTACCATGGAGACACATTGGTCTGTTTAGGAGCTGTGCAAAAACTATAGAAAGAGAATTTGCAGATTTTCATAGTTTTTCAGTTAAAATGCAGTGCAGCAAAAAAATCACTTTTTTTTCTTGAAGTAGAATAGCCTGAACTGAGGGCAAGTAAGGAGAATGGATCCTTAATATAGCTATTTTAAGCCATATATTATATCTTATAACTATTTTAAATCTGATAGCTATTGTTGTACAATTAAGTAAAGACAGAGAACCTCACTGAGCATTATGTTTTATTTGTAAAGATACATAATTTATTTTTGGGTTTATCCATCAAAGCAAGAATTTTATCAGTTTCCGGGGTGAAGGGTTGAGGTTGTGCGGAGGAAACATTTTTTTCCATTGACTTGAAATTAAAGCAGTAGCACTCAGCTTGTCAGCCCACATTTTTCTAAATTGAGATAGTGAAAAATACTCCAGTTGAGTTCAGAGACCTTCGGCAGCTGGCAGAGGTGTTAAATTGTAATTGTGCACTGTACCTGCAAATCGTGTTTGTTCTGAAACCGTAACTGTGATCCGTACAGCATGTTATTTCCCGCGGTGGCAAAATGGATATGAAAATAGTGCATAAATGAGACATAAGTAGCCATTTTTAATATTTAACTTTTAAGAAGCTTGTTAAAGAGGACCTGCCAGCTCTGACTTGTCTGTAGTAGTAAATTCTTACAGCATCTACTGTAGCGTCTTTTCTGGAGGGGATTTATTATGCCATATTTGCCACTTTTTCGTCTGGTATACAAAGGCTGTATATTTTTGTGCATGCTTCATTTTTGGCCAAATTTTTGGACAGGATCCTCCCTCCTGTATCAGTGTGTTACTTACTGTTATTGTATTTTCTCAGATTATATTTGTCTTATATTATGTTCCTGAACCCCTTGACTTGTACAGTACCCTGGAATTAATGGCACTCTAAAATAAATAATAATAATTTACTCATGTGGACTGGGGACTGATTTTTTGTTACAGGTTTCCATATTGCTTTAGCAATCAGTTACATCTATTTGAATTGAAATTTGTAATTTCTGTATGTCTGGTACCTTGTTGCCTCAATCATGGTTAGATTTCTAATAAAGTCTAGAAGGTCCTTTCAGTTATAATTGTGAATTTAAATTGCTTATCAGCCTTGTTTTGGACGGTTTTGCACAAATGTGCTGGGTTGTCAGCCCTGTTTGACCCCTTTGAAGATCAACTCTTGTCTGTGGCGATGTCTTATATGTGGTTGTGTCACCTTAATTTACTGATTACCTCAGCTATACAGTAAAACTAAATGGATGTGACAGCTCTAGGAAGGAGCTGCGGGGCACTCTCTTCTCAAACTCCCTTCTGAACATATTACGACTGCTGGGGAAGGATAGAGTGGATCTTATAAATACATTCAGTTTTACTTCGTCATTTTCTCCAATTACATAACTAGACCTTGTCTGGCTTTATAGATGCAATAGATATATACAGGCTTCCATATGTGTTCTATATTAGTCTCAACAAATTGTGCCTGCTCTTATAATATTAAACTAAAGAAACCCTTGAAAAAATGGAATCCAATGTTTTCATTGTCGTAGAGTTCTACAATACCCATATCTGCCTTGTGAAAAAGTAACGACACCCTAAACTTATATGGGCTTTGTGCTTGTTTTCAAAGATACTGATTTTTTATTATTTTTTTTTTTAAACTTCAAACATTGTCCATAGGCAATTTCTGGTGTTTCAGATTATCCACATTCATATAAATGAGAAAAAACTGCAGTAATAAACGCCGCCTATAAGGAAGTATGGCGCTGTTTCTTTTTCAAATCACCAGAAGACCCAATTTATATATTCTTTGCAATTAAGGGGTTGTCCACTTTTTATTGTTTTTATATTTTATTTGTAGAATAAGAAATAATATGATTTTGACTTATTGTTGCTTTACCTTTAGTATACTAACTGCACTAAACCTGTATCTTGAAAAAATAAATAACTCACTTATTGGTCCATAGTAATGATTCCCAAAACTGTTATTTGACCCCACACACACACACACAGGTCGTGTAACCCCCGGTATCCAGGTAACAGTAGAATATTGAGGACCAAAACGTCTCCAGTATTGCTACCTCTAGCAGCATATTATCATGCGACAACCGCACGTCATGTGACCTCTGGTCCCCAGGTAACAATTTATGAAGGAGCAGAACTTCTCCAGTATTACTACCTCCAGCAGCCTTTACATTTGACACCAAGGTCATTGTGACCCTGGTATCCAGGAAAAGTGTGTATGGAGGAGCAGAACTTCTCCAGTATTACTACCCCTCAGCATCATCTTACCCAGTGACCCCGTGGTATCCAGGTAACAGTAGTGTATGGAGGAGCAGAACTTCTCCAGCTTTACTACCTCCAGCAGGTCTTATAAATGTGACCCACACACAGTAATGTGACCCTGATACCCGGGTTTAACTGTTAGTGTTGGGGGAGCAGAACTTCTCCAGTATTACTACCTCCAGCAGTGTCTTATCATGTGACCCCCACACACACATCATGTGACCGAAGGTATCCAGGTAACAGTATATTACTGAGGAGCAGAACTTCTCCAGTATTACTTCCTCCAGCAGTGTCTTGTTATGTACATCAGGATCTGTGGAGAAGCTGCTGGCACATTCTTCTACTTGCCTAATATTTCTGGTTTGTGGTTTGTTTTTTGTTTTTTTGCAGTTAACTTTATTGACAATGTCACATGGAGACATTTGTGTGTTTTTTCTTTTGTTTTTTGAAGTTAACTAGATGCGGACCTCCCGTTGATACCTAACTCTACACAGTGGTTTTAAAATATCTGTGCAGAGTTCCCAGCAGCACAATAGTTGTGCAGCTGCAGGAGGGGAGAGCTAGCAGTAAGTGAAAGCCGGGCTCTGCAGTGAGAAGACCGGGGTGGTTTATTATCATTTCTGCCTTATTAACCATAGTATATACAGATTAGCAGGAAGCCTGATGGCTTCCTGCTTCCCTGCCCCGGTGATTACATGACTACCAAGGCTTTGTAGCTGCAGATGCTTCAGCTCTGCTGTCAAGACAAAGGATTCTTTTCTCCCTATAACTGGGGCTAATTTATCAGCTCTAGTTATAGAGGAAATCAGCAAAAATAAAAATAGAAAAAAAACATATCCCCCAGAGGTCTTTTTGTGTGGGGAACACAATATGTAAAGTAAAAAAATAATTCTACAAAAAACACGCAAATAAAAGCAAACAAAACACACTGACAGTCCATACCACAACTTTTAGCCCCACCTGGATGACCCTAAAACCTTATATCATCTATATTTAAACATCTGTGGCAGAAAAGTGACGCAATTACAAAACTTTTTTTAGCGCCTCTTTAGTGGCTTAAAAAATCTAATGCAAAAATTATATAAGAATAAAGCCTTACATACCGTGGAAAAAGGCAAACCCTCGAATACTAAAGAAAATGAACCTGATCAGGAAGAGAGGTAAACACCCAGGTCAAGAATTTGCAAACTAACAAGACATTCCTTAGATAGAACTTGTACAGTTATACAAATGAAAACTTACAGTGAAGTTGCTGAGAAAGGGACGATCTCTCCTTAGGGAGAGCGCCTATATAGGTGTGTGGCGATTTTCGATATCGCACTCCACTAAGCATCTGCATATCACAAGGCATTATGGGAAAGGAACTGAGAAGCTCAAGCACCTTTCCCATAATGCCTTGTGAAATGCAGATGCTTCGTGGAGTGCAAAAGGCAATTTCGAATCGCCACACGCCTATATAGGCGCTCTCCGTAAGGAGAGATCTTCCCTTTCTGAGCCACTCATTGCCTCCCACTCAGCCAAGCCAGCATCGCTCTGCTCTATACTGACGAGGGGCAAACGCCCCGAAGCAGCTGTCTACAGTTGGGTGATGCTGGCTTGGCTAAATATCCCTTTTGCTTTCCAAAGACCCAGTGGGTCAAAAGCAAATTGAGGATTTGTTACATCTAACAGAGGGTGCTTGAGCTTCTCAGCTCCTTTCCCATAATGCCTTGTGATATAGTGAAGTTGCTGGAAATACCCATGTTAATAAAAGTGATTCCACCTTTATTACTACTTAGTAGCCACATAGATGTCAACATCTCAGGGGTCACATTATATGTGTGGTAGATAATATGACACCATGTTTAATTAACTGATCTGTGGGCCTTACCTACTGTGCAGACAGGGGTTACTAGTATAAGAAAAGTATGTGAGCAAGATTTAAACATGTTTATAAGAAAAAACTACAATTTCTATTCTAGAAATAGAAGAAACATTAAGTGGACAACCCCTTAAAAAAAGGGGGGGGGGTTTAACCCGCCCACTGCCCGGGGGCAAAAATTAAAATAAAAAACCCCTTTTTTTAGGGGGCCCAGGGTTTTAAAAAAATATCTTTAATGTTTTTTTAAAATTTTTTTTTTTTAAAAAAGGGGTTTCCCCCATACCCGTGAAATTTGGGCCCCTTTTTGGGTCCTAAAGAAAAGGGGAACCCCTTTTATTTTTTTTTTTAAAAAGGGTAAAATTTAAAAAAAAAAAAAAATTTTTTGGGTTTAAAAAATTTTAAAGTTTAAAAAAGGGAAAACTTACATAATTTTTTGGAAAGGGGAACGATTTTTTGGGGAAAAACGTTTTTATTGTCAATTTTGGTTTTATGGAATTTATCCCCTTTTTTTTCCACAAGGTTTTTGGGGGAAAGGGAACTTAATCTTTTCCCTTTTTATTTTTGATTTGTTTTATTTTGGGTTCCCTGGGTTTAAAAAAGGCAAATTTGGGGGCCCCATCGTTAAAGCGCTTCCAAAAGGGGATCTTTTTTTTTTTAGACTCTTTTTTGGGCTTTTGGCCGTTAAAAGGGGGAAAAAACCCCCCCGGGATTGTTTTTAATTTTTTTTGGGTGATTCGGGGTTTTCCCTTTTTTTTTTCCCTTTTCCCTTTTTAAACCCCTTTTCCCAAAAGGGGAAATTTGAGGACTTTGTTAAAATCAAAAAAAGGGTGCTCTTTTTGACTTCTTTTTTCCTTTCCCCATAATCCCCGGGTGAAGGAGGGGCTGGAAAATTCCCAGAAAAAAGGATTCTCCCCTTTTCTTTAACCCCCAGGAGCCCACCTGGCCCCCAACTTCCAGGGGTAACATTTTGGGTTTAGAAAATTGCCCCCTTTTTTTATTTGGGGGATTGTGGGCCACCTGGGGGGCCCCGAAGGGGGGTTTACTGAAATAAAAAGGGGGAACCCCCCCGGTTTTAAACCCAAGTTTAAAAAAATAATTTCCAATTTTTTCCCCTGGGAAAAATTAGAAGAAAACCCCCCAAAAATTTGGACAACCCCCTTAAAGGGGGGGGTTTCGGGAATCTAAAAAATCTTTTTTGGAAGTCGGGGCAAAAGTACAAATAGAAGGGGTTAATACTCCTTTAGCCCCCGGGTGCCCCGGGGCCCCGGCCCCGGGTTTTGGGTTCATCACCGCTAAAGCAGGCCCCGGTCGCCCAATCAGTACGCTGAAAAGCGCAATCATTTGGCCAGAGGGTCATGTGCATTTTGGGACATTGTGACCTTTTAATTTGGCTGCACTGTTTAAAATTTCCCTAATGAACGGAGGGGCAAAAGGGGTCTGAAGGGGAACATCTGGGAGAAAATTTTACAGAAAAAGGTTAAAATCCCACTGGTATAAGAAAAGCATGTGAGCAAATTTTAAACATGTCTATAAGAAAACACTAGAATTTCCTATTCTAGAAATAGAAAAAAAATGAAGTGGACAACCTCTTGAAGGGGTATTCCGGGATTTAACAATGGTCAGCCGAGGCATGGAAAAAAATAAAAGGAAAAGGGACCCCTATTTTGCCCCTGGTTTGCTCCGGCCCCGGCCCCCGGTTGGTTCATCGTCTCAAAGCAGGGGACCGGTTCCGCCACTTTACAGCGCAGCCAACATGGCCAGAGGGGTCCCCGGTGAGGGTTTGTGGCCTTAATTGGCGCACCTTTTTTTGGAGGGGGGAGCGGCGGGAAGGGGACTGAAACGGGAGCGTCTGGGGGGAAAAGAAAGGGGTCTGATCTTCTATCTCTACTCATGCCCCAAAGAACCAACTAGCATTGTTAGATCCCGGAACAGCCCTTTAATACTCTATAAATTGATATTCATTGCAGAATTGGAAATTGTTCTATTTTGTAGACTTTCGAAGTGGCAAATATTTTCCCTGCATCGTACATTTATACTTAGTTTCAGTAAATTTAGCTAATAAATTCTAAAAAATTTTAATTTTAAAAATTTATGTTAAAAAGCCTTTTAAGATTTCAGTTTAAAAATTAAACATTTTTTATTAATGTTTGTAAAAACCTTGAAACTGTAAACGCAATAAACTTGTTTCATGAAAAAAAAATTTAAAACCCCGCTAAGCGGGTTTTTCCCAACTCCCAAATTATTAAAACCATTGTGCCCCATTAGGGGGGGTTTTTTCCCTGCTTTAAAAAAGGAAACTTAAATCAGTCACCCCTAACCAGTTGCCTAATCTTTTTTTCCCCTGACTGCCTGTATCATTGTTGAAAATTGAGTTTTTGAAATCCACAGTTATTTTTTTTCTTAACATAAATAATAATTTTGAACAGATTTTGAAGTGGAAATAATTGCTTTTATATCCTCTCCATGCCACTTCTGTGCTTTGTTAAAATGGCTTAAGTGGACAAAAGCTATTCAAGTTTATTTGATTTTAAAGGGGAAAAATTTTTTCCCCCCCGGGTTTTTTATATATATTTTTTGCAGTTTTTTTTCAAAAAGGGGTTAAAACCAATAGCATTTTTTTAAATAAATTTTCTTTTTCTTTGACAAGGAAAAAAAAAAAACCAAAAAATACATATTTTCCCATTTTTTAGTTGGGGCTTAAAACCCCTTAAAGGGATTGTCCAGTTTAAAAAAATTTAGAGGTAAATCCCCTTTTCAGGATCCTTTTCTTTTATCCCAAGTTCAGAAAGATTATAAAAACCATCTTTTTTCTCGGAGAAAAACCCTGTCCTTCCTGCCAGTATGCAACAACCCTTTTGAAGGGGAGGGGCACTCTTGTTCTGGATTTAAGGCCTGCCCTGCCCTTTAAGTTTGCAGACAACCCATTAAATTGAAAATTGTTTTTTGCTCTGGAAAAAATTCCCCTGCCCTTTAAAAAGCGGAAAACCCATTGACTTGAAGGGGGGCCCTTTGCTCTGGAGAAAAACCCTTCCGCCCGCAGTATGCAACAACCCATTGACTTGAGAGCAGCTCTTGTTCGGGAGAAAAGGCCTGTTCCTTCCTCAGTATAAAAAAAACAACCCATTGACTTGAGATTGTCTCTTGCTCTGGAAAAAATTTCCTGTCCGGGTTCCCCTTTTGGGGTTTTTGGGAAGGAAAAAACCCGATTGATTTTGGATTGTCTCTTGCTCGGGGAATTTCCCCCTTTGTCCTGTCCTGCATATCCAAAAAAACCCATTGACTTGAGATTGCCCTCTTGCTCTGAAAACCGGGTTCCTGCCCTTTTAGTATGCAACAACCCATTGATTTGAAATTTGTCTTTGCCTTTTTTGGAAATTAAAGGGCCTCGCCCCTGTCCGCCATTTATGCAAAAAAATTCATTGCTTGAAGCGCTCTTTCAGGAGGAACCGGGTCCTTTTGCAAAAATGCAAAAAATTCTTTATTTGTTTTAATTTTTTTTTTCCCCCTCCCAGAAACGAACCCCTTACCCACCAGTTTTTCCCAAGAGTTTACAGCTAATTACGAAAAGGTACAACAGGTAAACACCCTTTTAAACAGCGTTTTTTAATTACCCTGCTAAAAAGATAAGGATTGTCCAAAGTGGAGAACCCCTTTAAGAACACAGCAATTTGTTCTTCTAGTCTTTCCCGTGGCACGTCAGGCCCCCTTAAACCCAAAGTTCTCACGGCCCTTTCCTTTTTTTCCTTTTTTTTTGATTTTTTAATTCTTGATGGTATCCAGCCAATGGACCTTTGGTCTTCCCTGTTTCCTTTTACCATTTACCATCCCGAGTAGCGCCTCCTTTTCTTGTGAACTGGTCATCGCAATTTTCTGTTTGGTGATCTTTCCTTCCAGGGACAAATCTAGGTTTATTCGATTAGGAACATCTTTGTTGGTGATTCTAACTGTTCATGGGATTCGTAAAGGTCCCCCCTTTTAGCACCGAAAGTAAAGATGCATAAATTTCCCTTCTGTCTGTTTTCCCATAAATGCCCAAACCTCTCAAAAGCCTTTATTTGTGACTGGGAACACAATGCACCGATCAGTCGTTGGGTGGAGACTAAAGACCCCTTTTTAAATTTTCCTTTATTAAGCCCAACCCGGGGAAAGGGAAAAGTTTTTTTCCCTAACGCGGGGATATATCAGTAGTGCCCCAGGCCCTTTTTTAAATAGTTTTATCTTGACCCCTTTTGTTGTGACCTTTCAGGGGGAAAGGGGTCCCGGGTTGAAAAGTATTAAGAAAGGGAAGACCCTTTCTTTTTGGGAGAGCACCTGTAGAGGTGTGTGGGATTCAAAATTCCCCTTTTTTGCACTCCAAAAGGAAATATTTTTTATCACAAGGCTTTAAAGGGGAAAAAGGACCTGAAAAGCTCAAACCGCCCTTTTTTGGATGAAAAAAACCTAAATTTTGCTTTTGCCCCACTGGACCCTTTGGGGAAACCCAAGAAGGGAAAATTTAAGCCAAGGCCAGCATCACCAATTGTATAAAAGCCTTTCGGGTTTCGCCCTTTTGTCATACAGAGCAAGCGTTGCTGGGTTTGACTGAGTGGGACGGGGGCCCAAAAAACCCCTAAAAACGGCTGTAACAAAAAGATTTATGCTGGCTTGGCAAATTTGCCCCTTCTTTTTTTTCCCCAAAGATCCATGGGCCCAAAAGAAAATTGAGGGTTTTTGTTACACCCAAAAAAGGGGCGCTAGGTTTTCTCAGCTCCTTTTCCCCAAAATGCCCTTTGGGTGAAATGCAGATGCTTCTTTGGAAAGTGAAAAAAAAGGCCCAATTTACGAATCTCCCCCACACCTCTACAGGTGCTCCCCTAAGGAAGTTCTTCCCTTTTCTGAGCTACTCATTCCCCCCCCCCCTTTAACCCCCCCCCCCCCCCTAAGCCAATTTTAGCATCGCCCTGCTCTGAAACTGACGGGGGGCAAAACCCCCCGGGGAAAGGGGCGGGTAAAACAGAGAGGGGATGGGGGCTTGGCTTTTTTACCCCCTTCTTGTTTTCCAAAATCCAGTGGGTCAAAAGCAAAAAAAGGTTTTTGTTACTTTCCAAAAGAGGGGCCCCTAGAGAATTCCCCCACTCTTTTCCCAAAAACCCCTTTGGGGAAAAGCAAAGTATGAAAGCCCAGAAAAAGTTAATGAAAACCAAAAGTTTTGGGATTTTCTTGGCATCTGACCCCGGGAAAATTTGACTTGACACAAAAGTTTAGTTCAAGAAGGTTTCTGTGTTTCAAAAGTTGGAAAAAAAATTGGGGGAAATTAAAAGGGGGTCGAAAAGCCTGGAATTAAAGCTCAGTTCCCTTTTTAAAGCTATTCTGCTAATCAAAAAAAAGCTTTTTCAGGCATTTGGGTGTCCCCGAGTTAACGTGTTTTTTTTTAAATTTTTGGGCCTTTTGACCGCTGGGTTTGACTGAAACTTTTCTTTTGATAATGGGATTGCATTTACAAAACCCCTGACTGGAAAATTGTACCTTTAATAGATCAAGGACATCCCAGGTTACACCCCAAAATGGCCTTTTTTTTAACAGAAATTTTTAATAAAACATGTTTAAATTTTAAGTGTTGCACTTGGAAATATTAGAGAGGTTGTAGAGTGTTTTAATTTCTTGTATTATGTATTTGTGAAAGATTAATTCAGATAAATGGCAGAATCAAGGGTCTCTGAGAGGTAAAAACCTGAGTTTCCCATTAGAGAATTAAAACGGACCAGGCCTGATGATTAAGGGGCAGAAAACCACTAAACCATCTTGCCCCAATCTTGTTATACAGAAAAATTTTTCCCCCTTTAATGCTGAAACCTATGGGAGGCTTAATTAAATATATGATTAAAATAATTTATTTCTTTAAACCCAATACACTTTTTTTCTTTAAATTGAATTTTCCCCTGCTAAAAAGACCGACGCCTTGTAATGCAAGATGAAATATGTTGTAGAAAAAAAAAACAGCTCTTTTTGGTAGGGAAAAGTGTTCCCGGGAAAACGGGGGCTGACTTTTTTGGTCTTTTTTTTAAAAATTCGTAATGAGAAATAACAAGTTGGGGGTTTTTTTGGTGGGGAGGCATGGGGCGTAAATTAAGCCCCCCTTTTACAAATCTATAGAACCCTAAGGCGAAGGGGCTCACTCGGGTACAAAAAATTTTAAATTCCCTTTTTAAAAAGCGCCAATAGTTGGGGGGCTTTTTTAGGTGGGGCCCCCTTTTTCTCCCCCCAGGGTGCGTCCACAAGGCCTTTTCCCAAAACAGGGCTGGTTCTGATGAAAAAACCCGGGCCGGTATTTAAAAATTTATAATGGTTCTGGGGGGGACGCTTCCGGGGTTTTGCTTTTTTCCCCCCCCCCCCAAAACCCAGGACCATGTACATCTTCACCCCAAAAAAAACGGGGGGGAAGAATAAAAATTCTTTTAAGTTTTCAGAACTTTCCGGGGGTTTGTAAAAAATAACCCCCCCGGAAAAGAAGCCCCTTTTCTTTTGGGGAACGCTGCAGGTTTTCCCATTAAAGTCTATCATTTTCCCCCAAAAACCCCCAAATAGAAAAACCAAGCAGTATTTCGCACAGCACAGATTTTCTTTGGGCATTTTTTCCCACAACCCGGGATTTTTGAACATGTTCTTGAATTGTACTGTTTTACAGTAAATTTCCCTAGAAACATTTCAATTTTTAAAGGGCCCCCAAAAAACCCAAAAAACCCAAACCCAACAAAATCCGTGCCAAAAAAAAATTTCCCGGGTTTGCATTATACCCACTACATAATAGGTGCCCATTTGGGACCCTTTTCCCACAAAAATTGGCTGTCGGGTTTTTTGGGAAACCGGTTTTGGTTTTTTTCGATTTTTTTGGGGGGGGAAATCAAAACAAAGCTTTAATGGAACTCAACCCTGATTTTAAATTTGTCCTTTAAGGGGTTGTCTTCTTTTCAAAGATTAGCTTTCCAAATGTGGGGAAAACAATAAACGTTTTCCCAAATATTTTGCTTTGTTCATTTTTTTTTTGTTAAGGAGCAAAAAGGGGAATTATCACCTTCTGTGCCCCTCTCGGGTTCCCCAATTTAAAAAACCCCGGACCTGGAAACCCTTTCCCCCGGGGCTGTTTGTTCTATTTAAAACGGGAAATGAGGTCTTTCCCAGGTTTGGCCAAAAGTGGGAGCTTTTTGGTTAACTGATCTTTCGGGTTTTAAAGGGAATAATTACGTTTCCTTTAGCTCAAAAAGCCCCTTTTTGGGCCCTCAAGAAGGAAATTTGGGCTAATCAGAATAAAACAGAGAAGCCGAAAAACATGGAGCTAATAGAAATTCAGCCCGCTTAAACCGGGAAGGGACAGAGCCAAGCGCTTTAATGCCCCTTTTCCACGCCATCCTAAAAAATTTTATGAGATAAACCCAACCCCTTTTGTTTGTGTCCCCAAAACCGCCTTTTTGGAAATTTTCCCCACGGGCTGATGTTCAAAACTAAAAATGTCAACACTGTTTCCCAGGAGTAAAAACCACTTTTTAAAATCCCCTTAAATTTCCAGTGTGGTTTTTTAAAAGTGGTTTTTCCCAATTGTAGATAGGGAAATTTTGATCCCAAATTTAGAAGAAAGTTTTTTTCCGAGGGCATTTTCTACTTTTCCCACTAAAGGGATTGAGCCCTGAATCTGTCTCTTAAGAATTTACGTGACCTCTTTTTTTCCTGTGACAGATTTTTTTTTCCCAAAAGGGAAAATCAGTGTTGTCTCCCTGTTTTTCTTTTGAAAAAAAAGTGATGTGGTTTCAGTAAAATTTTTTCACTCAAATTTTTAGACACAAAATTTGGGGTGCAAAAAATCCGCATTGAAATCTGCTAATCAGTGTTTAAAAAGGAGCTTTTTGGTATGCCTATGAAAGGAGATACCTCCCCAGTCATTTTTTTAAGAGGTTTCCTTTAATGGGGGATTTTTTTTTTTTTTTTCAGTGTGGGCCAGATTTTTGTTTCGACCCGGGTTTTTTTTCCCCCAAAAATGCAGGATATTTTTGTGGTGCATAAAAACATTCCATCCTACAGTATTTAAATCGAAACATAAACATTCAGTTGTACGGCCGACGAAAGAAAAGCTAAAACCCACCGCTTTCCCAAGCTTTTGGAAAAGGGAAAAGGGTCAATATAAACCCTTTTTTTTTTTTTCCAAATGCGTGTGGACCTACCCTTTAAAAGGGGGTTTGTCCCCCTAAAAAGGGTTTGCTTTTTTTTGTCAAAGATCTTTTAAAAAAATTTCACTTTTGTAATATGTGTCCTTAAACTTGTCCTACCTATTTAAAGATATCCCCCTCTTGAAGGCGCATCAGCCCCCTTCCCAGGTCCTAAAGCTAAAAAACCTGTTTGATCTCTCCAATTGGGGCTGCCAGAACGGGTTTTGCTATGGGTTTAACGACCTGGTTTCAAACCAGCCAAGGGGAAGCCAGTAAGCAACCCCCTAAATTTCAATTAAACCCAAGGGAAAAACAGGCTGGGGGTAAGTTTTAATCATTTTAGTGAGCCCAACCCCTTTTAACAAATTTTTTAAACAAAAATTTCTTTTTATTTACTGCTTTTTCTGGTTTGGGGGAGCCCCCGGGGACGTAAAAACCGGGGAATGACAGCCTTCCGGGTTATGCACTCAGGGGAGGATTACCAATCTTTTGGAAAAAGCCCGCCCACTGGACCCCTTAAACCCCGGGAAAAGCGGGGTATGTAATTTTAATTGCATTTTTTAACTGAAGTTTTCCCCAAGCAAAAAAAATATAAAAATTTTGTTCAACTCCCCCCTGTTTAACAACGTACCGCAATCAGATAGCATGCTCACTAAACGGGTTTCCGCTTTAAAGGGGTTGTAAACAAACATTGATTCATTTTAAACCTCAGTCCTTTTTTCCCTTGGTTTTTAAACTTTGAAATTCAGGTTGGCGTTTTTACTGGCTTAAAAAGGTTTCAGTAAAAAGCCGGGTTTCTGTAGCTATGAAAACCATTCTGACGCCTTTCAGGAGAGACCCAAACAGGTCTTTTGAAAAATAGCAACCTGGGGATTTTGATGCGCCCTTACAAGGGGGAAAACTGGGAAAAAGGGTAGGACCCAATCAAGGGACTTATATTGCAAAGTGACTTTTTTTTGGCACAAACTTTAACAAAAAAAAAAACCCTTGTAGTGGGGGAAAACCCCCTTTTAACCCCCCTTTTTTTAAAAAATAGATGCTTTTCCCTTTTTATTTATTTGGCCCCAAGTCCCCCTCCCCCAGAAGTTTTAACATTTTTTATAATCCCAAAAAATTTTTCCCCCAAAGTGCCTTTCCCACCAATAATTAAACTCACATTCTTTTTTCCCAATTTTTCCCTGTTTTGGTTTAAAGCCGGCCCGTAAAATAAAGGAAAAAACCTTTTGGGCCCAAAAGGCTCAGGTTGCTGACAGCTATCTTTCCCGACTCCCCCATTAAGATGTCCATTCGTCTTGTTTATTGCTTGCATTGAGTACACGGTATATAAAGAGCATTTATGGCGAGAACAATATCTGTTTTCTCACTTTCTCCCCATTGCAAGGCCCTTTGGGATATTTTGACGGATCTAGAGTTTTATTTGTTGAATGTCACCTTGTCCGCTGTTGTGTGTGCGCCTTGTCAGGTCCTATTCCTCCTTCCATACAGTGCTGTACTACAGGGGCGAAAGGTGCGGTGTGATTTTTATCAATTACAAGCTGCAGAAAAAAAGCGCATTGCAATGGAAGGTCTTTTTAAAATTTTTTTCCAGGGCACAACGTCTCTTTAGGTTTGAATCCCTGCTAGCAAATTAGCAAGCTTTTCTCGCACCCCTTGGGGAAGGGCCCCCCCATATAATGTAAGCGTTTTAAAGACCAAATTTTAAAATTATGGGGATGAAATCCCCCGGGCCCAAGCAAAACAACACCCCTGAAAGCAATGAGATCATTCTGACAAGTGCCATTACCTCAATACCCAGCTTACTTCCCAGCCCCTTAAAAAACATTTTTTAAACCCAATAAAAAACCCCTACCCAAGTCCCCTTTTTGGGGGTAAAAGTAAAAACAACCAATTATACTCCTAAGCTTTAAATAGTAAAGGCGCGGCAGGTTTCTGTGGCAGGTGCACCCCGTGGGACTCCTGCGGGGTTTACTCAGGGGAAATTTTTCCCCCAAATAAAAAATCGAAAAATTTTCATGTTTTTAAAATTGAAAAAAGGGGGGAAGATTAAATTGAAAACCACCAAAAGCATTTCCTTCAGTACAAATTTAAATAAAAATTTGGGAAAGAGTTTTCTGTTTTTTTTTTTTAACCCAAATTTTTAAAAATAAAAAAAAAACACCACCCCCCCTTTTTATTTTCCCAAACCACCCCCTACAGTCATTGGCCCTAAAGGGGGCCCAAGGGCCTTTTCTTTCTGGCTTCCCCAAATGGGAAAGTGGGAAAGGGAAAAACCGGATGTGGCAGACCACTTGAGCATGTGGAATTAGGAGGGAAGTGCTGTACATTTTTTTTATTTTTTTTTAAAAATTTGGGGGGTTAACCCAGTTTTAAACATTTTTGGGGGAATTTGCCTTTTTACATTAAAATTTCCATTAATTCAGAACTCTAAAAAAACATATTACAAAGGGAGAAGGGATTAAAAAAAATTTTACTTTTACCCTTTTAAAAAATGAAAGGTTTTTCCCCTTTAAAGAGAGGGGGGACCAGAAGTTTTGGGTGGAGATTTCCCAAAGCGGGGTTGGGGAAAGTGGGCCCAAGCCAAAAACCCCCGACCCCGACTCCCCCAATTTTCCCCCAAAACCTCCGAATTTAAAATTTTTTCCCAAAAACCTCCACTCCGCCCTCCGGGAATTCCCCAAAACCCCCGGGCAGTTTTAAGTGATAATTTTCGTATTTAAAATGGAAATTTTCCGGCTGTTTATCCCCTTTAAAGATACAAAAAATTAAAGTTTTTTGGGTTAGAACAAAAAATGACAAGAAAAAAAGGGAAAACAATTTTTTTGTTTTTTTTGAACACTTGTGGGGGGGAGTTGAAAAAAAAAGCGTTTTTGAAACCCAAGTCCAGGTTTGCACCAAAAAAGGGAATGTGTGGGAAAGAACGGGAATCAGTTTTTGGGGTAAGATCTGTTAAATCTGTTCAAAAGCCCAGAAGGATTCGGGCAGTATTGAAAACCAAAGGGGGAAATTTCCCCCAAATACTAAACAAAAAAACTAAAAAATAAAAAAACAAAAAAAAATTTTAACTTTTTGATTTTTAGGCGCCAAAAACGTATCTAAGCAGATGCTAAAATTTGGGCAAGAAAAATTTTAATGTATAAATGGGAAAGGTAACTGTATATAAAATTTAATTTAGCCCCCATGAAACAAGCTTTTATTTGGATGGGAGATAGGGGAGCCTGAAATCACAGTTAAAACCCCTTTTTTCCCTTTTGCTTGGTCAGTTTAAAATATTTTTTATTGGATGGGAAACTTACAAAAAATTGTAAATTTGCAAAACCCTGCGGGAAAATTTTGGGGAAAAGTCTCTGATTTTGTTCTGAGAAAAGTGTTGCCTCCACAGACCCCTCATACTTGACCTCACATTGATCTCTTTTAATTTCCCAAAGGCTAGAAAAAGGGCCTCTCTACACAATTTGGGGGGTTGGGGGGCCAAAAACGAAAACCCACGGGGGTTTAAAAAAATCTCAAAACAATGTCAGCGTAAAAAGGGAAATTTTCCCTCAGCCCACATGTCAGTTTTGATTTTGGTTGAACTCTTCTACTTCTTTAAAAAACAGGGAAAAAAAATTTTGTTTGAAATCTGTTTGCCAGGGGGAGCAGAATTTTTCCCCCGGGGGCAGCGCTTTCCCTTGTTTTCCATTTCATCAATTACACTCCCCATTTTGGATCAGGCTGAAGATAGGGAGGGCAGTAAAAAGGGCCAAAACCCCCAAATTTCCCTTTTTGCTTTTTGAAATCAAAACTAATTTGGGGCCCCAACTTATTATTTTTTTGGGATTTGGGAGTCGGTCCTTTTTTGTTCCGACTCCTCCCAAAATGGGAAACCAAAACTCCCGACCCCCAAAGATTCCGACTCCCCCCAGCCCTGCTTACAACTATGAAAACCCCCAAAAAAATTTTAAAAAAAAATATTAAAATAAGCCCTAGAAAAATAAAATTAAGTTCCCTTTAAAGACACCAGAAAAAGACCCCTTGAACTTTGCCCTAGGAATTAAAAGAAAAGACAGAAAACTCCTCCAAACAGGGGGTTTTCCCCCATCGGCGGGGCAGTTTTTTCAGGGGTTTCCCCCTGTCATTGCGACCAGTTTTGACTGGTTTTCGTGGGGGTTTTAGGGGGTTTTCCCACAGGTTGCTTTTTTATAATTTTTTGCATTGATGTACATCATTTAATTGCTTGTCCCTCTCGCACAAAAAAACCATAAAAAACGCACGTGTGAAACCCCCTTTTGCCCATTTTTTTGATGAAAAAACCCCCTAAAGGTGGTGGAAACAAACAAGTGTTTTTCCACAAAAAATTTAATATTGAAATACACTCTGGATAGTCTAACCTTTTACCCCCCTTTTTCCCGGTTTTTTCTGGGGGCGTTTTAATGTGCCCCAATTGTGTTAGGTTGGTGACCTTTAATGGGGTATTCCCTTCTTAGAGTACCTAAAGAAGTGTGCTTGTCTATTAAAACCCCCATAGTTCCCTTTAAAAATTTCTTCTCTGTTTATATTACAGGGCCCAGCAGACACCCCTGAAAAAAGGCAAATCCCTTTTTGGAAAATTGGTGCCATGAGTGGGGTAAGAGGGGAAAAAATGCTCCTTTAGGAAACAGGGGAAACCGCCCGGGTTTAAAAAAATAGACAGACATCCAGACAAAGAGAGAGAGAGAAAGATAATTTGAAAAAGAGATAGATAGAAAAGGGTAGACAGACCAACACTGATAAATTGTTGTAAATAATCTTCCTGCAATTATAATATAAGTTAACATAAAACAACAACACCTTCAATTACTGCAAATAGACACTTAGGGGCTAGAAATAGGGGGCCCCTTTTAAATTTGAGTTTTTATATTTTGCCTGAATGAATGACCTGAAAAAAATTTTAAAACCATGGGGGCCTTTACCTTGGTTCAAAACTTGATGCACCTAATTTGGGTTTAAATTTGAAAGTGTGGGGCCTGGCTTTACAATGCCCAAATTTTTGGGTTTTCGCCCAGTTCTTTTATTTGGGGGAAAGGCCCTTAAAATTTTTTTTTGGCGCAAAATACCCCCAAAAAAATTTTGGAAAAAGAAACCCCCCTTAGGGGACATTTTGCCCTTAGTAATGACAGTTCTGAAAGCCTTGAAGGCTTCAAAATACAATTTTTGTTTTTTTTTGTTGGTTTGTGGAAATAAATTGCTGAGATACTGTTCATGCTGAAATCAAAACCCAGCGGGCCCAGGAAATTTGCAGAAAAACCAAACAATGCTTGGGAAGAAAAGGTTTCCTTCGCGGTTTAAACCCTTTTAACTTCTTGAGGTACGAAAGCAAAATTTGGGCCCCCTTTTTAGCAAAGGTTCTTCTCATTTTTTTTTTTTTTTTAAATTTTTCCCTTGTGGTTACCCCTTGTTCATCTCTCCATGTGGTGGGAAAATTCAAAAGCGCTCGGGGCCGCAAATCTTGAAAGGGAATGTATGGACTTGTCTTAAATTGGATCTTGCAAGTCTTAACTTTATTGTTTACCGTGAAATATTACAGAAGCGCGCTTTCCACCTTTTGCTAGGGCTGCTTTTTTACTTAAAAGGAATGTGTAAATAAAAAAATAAAATTTAAATTTTTTCAATTTAAACTTTTTATTGTTAAAAAAATTTTTTTTAAAAATTTTTTGGTTAATTTTTTTTTAATTTTTCATATCACTTTAAAATATTTTTTTATATTTTTAAGCCCTTTGCAGTTTTCACTTTGGCCACTAGGCCTGGTTTGAAACGCAAAAAACCAGCATCAAGGGGTATTTTAAACAGCAGCTTCAACCCACAAAGGAACCAAATAAGACTTTTTTCTGTCCCATAAAATTCTATAGGCATTTTTTCAAGCATGCTGTGGCCCCTAGGAAAAAAACCCCACTCTGCAGGGAGGAGGGGGCGAAAAGCTGTGACCATTCCTATTATGACTGGTGGATTCTGTTTTCCCCTATTCACAGGGGGTTCCTTTCACTTTGACCCTGCTTTTTAATATGAGCAACTATAAAAATTTTTTATCTAAGGGCGGAAGTGCAGAATGTAATTAGGCTTAGGGGCCACGGGAAAAAAATGAACTTAAAAATTTAATTAAAAATATTGAAAGTGATATGGAAGATTAAAAATAAATATAACCAAAAATTTTTAAAAATTTTTTTTTAAACATAAAAAAATGTAGTTAAACAATAATCATTTTTTAGACAATTCCCTTTTAAAGGATAAGCTCCCCCATAAATGTTCAATGCCTCTAGATATTTTAAGGTTTTTTTAACTTTTTATATTTTACGAATTATTCATCACAAATATTACCTTGTGGGTAAAAAGCTTTTCTTTTGTAGATACAATAGTTTTAATCCATTTAATCTTAAATTACTATAAAAAGATAAGCGCTTCAATTTGTTGCTTGTGATTATATAGGTGCAGGTGACAAAGTAGATGGGGCTGGCCTGACAACAAGCTGTACTTAGTGTTGTCAGATCCACCCATCAGAAATTAAAATAAAGAAAAAAAACACACGTCCCAACACGCCAACGCCAGTTTTTGGTCTATTTTGCGGCAAAACCCTTTTGACGCCATTTCTTGAGTAAATAAACGTTGTAAAACAAAACAGCGCATTATACCCCGGGGGCACGACACTTTGTAATGCCCCAAAATTTTGGGCGCTGTGCGCCCCCATTGCCTTTGAGGCGCATTATAATTTATCACCTCCCCGCGCAATCCCGCCCGTGGGCCTTATATACACTAAAGAGGCGCTTTTTGCCTGTTTTCGCAAGGGCCCTTTTTTTGGCACTTTGCGACTTTTTAGGCGCATTATGTTTCCTATACAAGGTATACCCGACGCCAGATTTTTGAGAGGATCGTATTTTCTGGCACACTTTACACTTTTATGACATGTTGCCCTAAATGATGATCTCTCAAGTGAACCAAGGGCAGCATATATGAACGCTGGTGGTGACAGGCCAGTTCTAAATAGCTTTGATGCAGTGTAGAATGCACCAGAATGTAAAACCCCTGTTCTTCTGGGTCATATACAGGGCAGTGTATTCAATAGACAAGTCGGTCAGGCACCATTTAAACCGGGTCTGACTGTTCAACTTTTCTCCCCTAGTTTACGTCAAAGAATAATAAAGTGAAAAATTCTTGAATGTGGGGCGACCCCCCCCCCAAACCCCCCTAATCTTTCCTGAAAAGTGGGGCGGGAGTTTATCGCCCAAATTTTGGAGTGCGAAAGTTCATACATCATAGAACTGTCTACTACAGCTTTTTGTCCAATAACTTGCGCCCCCCTTCATACTTCCCCCAAGTTTTAAATTTAGGGTGTCTATACACACAGTAGTAGTGGCCACGGGGTGCACTACTGCTATATGGGCACCCCAGATGATGTGGTTACAATGTGATCAATTTAGATTAGTTCTTCTAAAAACCCACAACCAGTACACTATTTCACATATCTCTCATTGAACTGGGTTCAATACTTATCTGATACACGTTTATCCAGTAAGGGCGTATCCCCTCGGCACAGGACAAATACCGGTCGGTTTATCTGGTATTTGTCCGTTTTATGTGCCGTGCACACAGCCGACGGAAGGCGGCTTTTCTCTGCGATGAGCGGAGAAAAGCCCTCTCCCCTCCCTTTGACATGTTCATATTCCGTCTGAAGACCGACGGAAGAATGAACAAGTACAATGTTTTTGGGGCCGCCGGCGGTGTCCCCACTGCACGGGTTTCCCATAGCGGCCCATGTAAAAGTTTGCGGCCGGTTTTTCAGACGGTTTGCAAAACCTCAAGCCGCCTGAAAAACTGGCCGCTAACCGGTGCCGTGGGGACATGGCCTTAGGGTGATCCTATGATCCTTTCCTATTTAAATGTATAGAGTCATCCAGTCATAGAAATTTCTGCAACTAACCTTCCACGTGTAAATGTACCCTTACAGTGACTGTGTGGCCAACTACACCTTTGGGGATCAGCCGATTGCTAAGTCAGCATTCTTCAGAACATGAATGATTAAATATAGTCAGTAGATTTTATCGGATTGTTATGGGGCCAATTACTTGGTTCATTGGCTTATTACTAGTTGGAACATGTAAAATGCCTTACTATTGCCAGCTTAAAGGGAATGTGTCATAAAAAAAATGACTTATTGTTTAACTCACATTTTTATGTTAAACACCCTTTGTAGGAATTTTTGGTTATGTTTTTTTAATTTTCCAGATCACTTTCAGTATTTTTATAATAATTGTTAAGTCCTGCAGTTTTCACTTTGGCCACTAAGCCTAATAATCGTCTGACACTTCCTGTTCTGTTTAGAGAGCTTTTCAGCAGTCGCTCATTATCAGTAAAAGCAGGGTCAAACTGAAAGGAGACACCATTGTGTACAGATTTCACAGGATCCACCAGTCACAGGAGGAGATGTCACAGCTCCCCCTCTCCTCTCCTATACAAGTCTATGGGACAGAATCTGTCTTAAGAATCCTATGTGCATGAAGCTGCTGTAAAGTATCTCTCCGACTGCTGTTAAAGCTTTGCAAGAAAGATTGTCTACCCCACAATCATATATAGACGGCCGAATAGAGAAATCTACAATCAGGAAATAAAAACGACTGAGAGGAAAAGCATATGGATCAGGGACTTGATTTAATAAGTAAAAAAAAAAATAAAAATTGGTGACAGATTCCCTTTAATTATTTTGCTTATTTTTAGAGAAAATGAACAAAAGATCAGACAAGATCAAGTAAAGGTTACTGATATTACAAAAGTTTCTCAAAATTACGTAAATTTAGTAGGGCCGAATAATGTGTCAAGAACGAATGGACTCTCTACCCAGTTGTAGATGAGTCATTCTAAATGTTGGCTAATGGCTGCTGTATTATAGATGTATGAGAAGGGCATTAGTGACATTGTAGTTAGTACAATCAGTTATTATGTGTTTTTGAACCTACTTCTGTTGTCACTGTCAAAATGAAAATGTATTTTTCTAAATTTGGCACCAAATTTGTTCTATTCACGTTTTAGTTGATGTCAGTGAAAGGAATAATCAGACAGCAAACTCCTATAAGATATGGACAGTCATTCAGTGGTCTACGACAATCTTAGAATAGATTGGTAGAAATAGACTTTAAAGAGGACCTGGGACATCTGCTGACATGTCTGTTTTAGTAATTACTTGTGTTCACTCTAACAAACATATTCAGCATCCTTTCTTTTAACTCTATGGTGGCTATTTCTGTTTTCTTGAAATTTGTCACTAAATTAGTCAGCTGGGTGTGTTTTTACAATTTCAGTTGTCAAAGAGGTGTGTCCTTGCACAGTGTATCTGTCAGCACTGATTGGGCAATGTCAGACTGCTGGGGCACACCCTCGATTGGTTCCACCCAGCTGACAGATTCAATAATACATTTCTAGGAGGAATAGTAGAGGAAAAGCACATAAGATGGAGATCTAAGAAAAGATGTGGCACAGTTGTTAATTCAATGGGAACACAAGTATTTCTCAATCCAGACATGTCAGGAATAGCCACAAGTCCTCTTTAATGCTAATGCACCAAGCTGTTGTCATCTATCATGGAATCTGTCTATGCTTTCGCAAGCCATCTACATCTAGAGGAAAAAAGGTTTCATCAAAACAACGATTCTTTACTGTAAAAGCAGTGAGATTATGGAACTCGCTGCCACAAAAGGTTGTGATGGTGGATTCATTGACGTTCAAAAAGGGTTTAGATGCCTTTCTTGAAAATTATAATATCACAGGTTATTGGTTAATTAATTGGTTAATTAATGTTGATCCATGGACTATTCTGATATTTGGAGTCGGAAAGGAATTTTCTCTGTTGTATGGGATAATTGGCATTCACCTCATAGAGATCTTTGCCTAGAGGACGATAGGTTGGACTTGATGGACCTGAGTCTTATTCCAACCTTATGTACTATGTAATAAACGTCGTACATGCTTTAATCCACATTTATTATATATATTTGACAGTTTAAGTGACGCGTGTGCTGCATCTGACATAATGACTGTGGTTTTGTGAAAAGGGGCATGATTTTAAAAAAAAGTTTCGAGAATAAGCATGTGTTTAAAAAAAATGCTAAAAAAGTTATCCCAATTATTGTCGGAAAGTTATTCTACAGCTAAATGGTGTAAAGCAGGGGTGTGGGAACATGCAGCGCTCCATGGTCCTGAGTCAAACAAGTGCCAGGAGCTATGGAGACGAGCATGTGCTGTAGCAGATCTCGCTCATGCTGTCCTTTCCCGATGTGCTACTGCGCATGCGCTGGTCTCCGAAGCGTGGGGACATCAAGCACATCAGCAGCAGTTCTGGTCCATGACATTTCTGCCCAGATATGCTACTGCTCTTTGAGGGCGAATGATGACTCAAGCACATTGCATCTAAACTTCAGGTGTGTGGGTTGGTATCCAGGATTTAAGATCCAACTCTGATCAATGCCATTTCTAATCTGATGTGCTACTGGACTGCACAGCACGCTGGGAATGGGAATTTTGGAGGGGAGACATCTAGTACTTCAGTTCCTTCAATATACTGTAGCAGAGAGGTGGCGTGGATGAGATTTACTGCTGATGTACTCATCTGTTCAGCGAATGAATCTGTGCTTTTGCTGATCAGGGAGAGGTGCAAATTCCAGGCATCACGTTAGGGGTGAGTTAATTTAATGTTTGACCAAATATAGCAGGCTGATTTGTAAGTTGATGTTTTTTATGGCCCATAATTGATGCTTTAAATATCCAAATGTCTCTTGGCAGAAAAAAGATTCCTCATCCTTGGTGTAAAGTTATGCAAAAGTGTCTAAATCTGCACCAGATTTATGATGCAGAATCAGTCTTTGTGATAAATTTGGAGCTCATTCTTAGTCTCTCTATATTAAATAAAATGAGTATATGTGATTACTGTATGCGCTCATACACCTGACATTGGACACAGGTTTGAAAGCTCCTCCATAAAGGTGAAAGCCCTTTAGTGTACTCAGGGTCGGATTGGGGTGCTTGAGGCCTCTCAATGGAGTTGATCCTTGGGACCCACCCTACAGCTACTGTACATGACCGCACACATTGCACTTTGCCTTGTGCCTCTTGCCTCTCTTTCTCTGGCTTTCTCCCTAAAAAGCAGCCCCAGGCCATACCCAAGGGCCTACCATGTCAGGAGTCTCTCCTGCTGCCTTGTGGGTCAATTCAAGCCTGACTATACCTATGTGGGCCATTAGTTTCATTCAGTTATTTTATTAGACTCTTCATGAAATCAAAAAATGGAGCATCATCTATTGGTTTTATATCCTCCCGTAAAAGAATTGCTTCTACAGGTGGATATCTCCATACACCTGGAGTCAGTCTAAGCTTGTACAACGGTGTGCAGTGGTTTTATGTCTCATTGCAAAATTTACAAGCTCCATGCATTGCCATTGAAGCATTGGGACTGCGTAAGAGCACTTATTCTGGTGTTTCAGGTTTACAACATAAATGCTAGATGAACCTTGCTCTGACTTTTTGCTGCCCTCTGCTTATTCTTTGTGTTTTTATGTCTGAACCACCTGCAGATGATGTGGTTATGGGCAGCATCAGTTGTAACTGCAGAAGAAACTGCTCAAAATTGGGAAGTAAAAACATTTTAAAAAAATTTTCGTTTCATTTTGTTGTAAAACAATCCCACGGGGGCCAAAAGCCACAAGTTTGGGAGTTTATTTTCAGCAGGATAGCAAATACTCCCTGGTCTCAGCTTGTGTCTGCAGCTTAAATTGTACCTCCGATGACAAGATGAAAATAAACTGTATTTTAACGGGTCAAAGACCCCTAGAAAAAGAAGAAAAAACATTGCCAAAAAAAATGTTGTATAACTTTTTTCCTGGGTTTGGGTTTGCCCAAAAGTTCCCCACTGCACCCCTAAAATTTAAAACTGCCTTTTTTTAATTTTTCTAAAAAAAACGGGCCCCTTCCAGATTATGGTGGCCATCCCAGCTGAGAAACTTAGCAAGTCAGTTCCAGGTCTTGTCTCCCAAGATGCAACTTTTTCACTAAGAAATTTATTTGCCAAACATCTGTAAGTACAGGGGCTTTGGATTCCCCTAGCCGTGAGTTTTTATTTCCAAACATTCAGAACAAAAGGGGGGAAAAGAGAAGAGAAAGCCAAAAATTAGATAATTAAATATGTGTATGTATATTACCTTAAAAAATCCTTTTGGACATTTATTGTGGTGGTTGATAATTAATTTTGAGTCGACCCCTTTTTTTTGTTTTTTTATATATATTATTTTTTTATTATATTATATATATTTTTATATGTTTTATATTTTATATTTGGGGAAATTTGTTTTTAAAAACACCTCCAAAAAAAAAAAAAACAGTCAAAAATAGGGAAAAAAAGGGGCAAAATTTGAACAAGAAGCTCAACAATTAAATAGAAAAACTCCAAAGGCACTCCAAGTAAGTTCAGGCAACAAAGGGGGTTTATTTTCCCCCCCTCAAAGAGGCCCCTGGGGGAAAAAACCCCCTTGTTGCCTGAATTTTTCTTTGGCGTGCCTTTGGGTTTTTTAAATTAAATTTTTATATATATATTTATATATTATATATTTATATATATATAAATTTTTTAAATAAAGGAAAAGGTACCAGCACTCAAGCTTTTAGAAAGGGTTTAATTTTAGCCCGGAAACATTTCCTTCTGGACATTTTTGGGATAAAGTTTATTTCTGTATTGTCTCCATTGAGAGTGCTGTACCTTCCTTGCTATATTTTCAGATCTGTGATGTGAGTCTGGTATCGCTGGGGCCCCCTCTTTTAATTTTTAAAAAAAATATTTAAAAAATGAAAAAAGGAAAAGGTGCCTAAAGTCATGACACTTACTGAAATATATCAGGTATTATAAAGCAATCCTGCCACTTAGTGAAAAATAATATCAGCTGGCTCAACTGATAAAAAGGTGTGTCATTAACAAGGTGCCACACAAGAAACTTCTCATGATGAGTAAAACCAGTGAGCTGTCATAAGACCTACTGATAGCATTGGTTGCAGAAAGGTTACTAAAGGTTCCAGTGAGTACTGTTGGGGCTATAATCCAGAAGTGGAAAGAACATAATTTCACCATAAACCGGCAGTGACCAGGTGCTCCCCACAAGATTTCAGACAGAGGAGTGAAAATAGAAGCGTTGGTCAAAGGCCATGGACCACCTGGAATGCATTCTCTGAAGTCCATTTCCATAGCTTGTATGCACATTCAGGACACAAGACTCCATTGCTTAATAAAAGCCATGTTCAAGCACATTTAGAGTTTGCTCAACTACATTTCGTCCAGCCTGTGAAATACTGGAGAATATAGTATGGTCAGATGAGACCAAAATTGAATCTTTGGATGCCACAATACACACCATGTTTGGAGGCCAAAATGCATTGCATATCACCTCAAGAAACTCTCTCTTGGTTTCAGAGAAAAAAAATAAAGCTAGAATGAATGGCCCAGCCAATCACCTGACCTGAGGTCCAATTGAGATACTGCAGTGAAGAGCCTTTTCTGCCGAAGCAACTATGTTGGAAGAGGTTCAGTGACCATCTACTGTGTATATTGTGAATATATTCATTCACAATAATCTGTTGAAAAGTTTTTGACTGCACAGGTTCACTTTAATTTCACCCAGCAGATTTGTTGCAGAATTTTCTTCAAATAATATTTTTTACTATATATTTGATTAGTGCGGTATGCACAATCAGAGGAATAGGACAGCCAAAGAAATTTGCTGCCTTAGTCAAGTTCACATGATTAGGAATTACTTCAGAAATTCTCCTATTTAGTGGATGTTGCCAGTTTGTTCCCATGTGTGTTTTTCTTATTTGACTATTCAAATCAGGGATTTAATGTTAGGCATATATAAACTAGATCCATCGTTTGCTCTTTTTTAATTTATTTATAGAATTCAGCAAAGTGGAAGAACAAATTGCGACCGCATCTGGAATGTGCTGTTCAGCTCTAAGCTCCAGTTTATAGAAAGGATGTATTGAAGTTAGAGAAAGTACATGACGAGCAACCAAACTAATATTGAGAATGGAGTATCTTAGTTACGAGGAAAGGCTAAAAGAATTAAACCTATTTAGTCTTGAGAAAAGATGGCTCCGGGAGACATGATTAATTTGAATAAGTATATAAATGGCCCTTACAAAAAGTATGGTGAAAAGCTATTTCATGTAAAAACACCCAGCCTGGAGAAAAAACGATTTTCTGATTGTAGATTTCTCAATTCAGTCGTCTATATATGATTGTGGGGACAACATTCTTGCTTGCACTGCTTAAACAGCAGTCAGAGAGATACTTTACAGCAGCTTAATGCACATAGGAGCCTTAAGACTGACTCAGTCCCATTGACTTCTATAGGAGAGTTTTGTAGGCATGCCCTGTGACCTGGGAAGAAATCAGTATGCAGGGAGGTGAAAGGGTGAACTGTGACTATCTCCTCTTGTGACTGGTGGATCCTGTGCTATTTATACACATTGGTGTCTCCTTTCAGCTTGACCCTGCTTGTACTGATAATGAGCAAACTTCAGAAAATCTCTCTACATAACAGGAAGTGTGAGACTATTATTAGGCCTAGTGGCCAAAGTGAAAACTGCAGGACTTAAGAATTATTAAAAAATATTGAAAGTGATATGGAAAATAAAAAAAAATAAAAATCCTAACAAATGTGTTTAACCTAAAAACGTGAGTTAAACAATAAGTCAATTTTTGCTGACACAGTCCCTTTAATTATTTTTTGCTTTGCCAGAACTGCTTTTAGCCAATAAGAGGTTTGTCTCACCATGCTGTTTCCTAGAGCCACAGGTAGCTTCAGGTTCACAGTTCCTCACTGTTCTTGGTTAGGCTGTGGGTGGTTCTATAGCAGTCATTTGCATATCAGCTCCGTATTCCCAGCTCTTCCAACTGCACTGACATGACTGCAGAAGATGTAATCTATAGTGCAGATGGCTACAGAGCTCAAAATAAGCAATCAAAAGTAATAAATATTCTTTGTTTGCTGGAAATAACACACTCTGTTCTCAAGCTGCCCTCCAGTAATATCACTTCCTGTTCTCTGTGTAATCAGCAAGGGAGAGCAGGACAATAACCAGAGAAACCTTTGTGCACTCAGAGCAGATAAAATCTTTCTTATCTCCTGACCAAGATAATATCAAAAGAGGAATGTATTTAGAAAAGGTCTTGATTTAACGTTCCCTACATGTTGACAGCTAATCTTTATAGTGGGACAACCCCTTTTATTATAAAAGTGAGGATTATTTTAAAGGTCATTAGAGATGGCTACTTTTTGCCTTTGGCAAAAATTTTGTTCTATATGCCCCTCTAAGGCGTATGGACAGAAGAAATCTTAATAAGTCTTTTTTGATGAGCCAATGAGACCAACATCTCATTAATACCAGTAGGCAATTACACAATTCCTATGTACATAAAAAGAATAACATATTGGTGAACAGCGGCATACTGATAATTCTCATGTAGACAGAAATATATAAATGAATAAAATAAATAAATTACAATAAGATCTTTTTGAGAACTTTCTTTAAAAGTGAACTAAGTTGGAAAAATGTCTAAAGAACCGTTGCAGACCTTTTTCACTTATTGAACTGAAATGTACTTGAAGCACAGAGAGGGTATGCAAGGACTGACAGACCTATCTATTATTGGGCTTATGTGACTTTTCTACAATTGTAGGCCCCTCTGTGCGGTTGTTTTTTGCTACAGTGGGTAAGTGCAGAACAAGGCTGTCAAGACCCACTAGCACTGAACGGTGTAAACCATCTCTCCAGCAAACACTGACATCTCTGTTATGCTTGGAGGAGCTCCAGGGCTTTGTGCAGTTTTGTCTTTATTGAGCTATCCTTGGCTTACTTGGTAACTGCAATTCATAGACATTTGGAAGTCAGCTTGCTGGCATTGTTCACCTGTTCAATGCATTTTTTTTTTTTTAGATTGTATTTTATTGACCATGTTTCTCCATTAGGTTCATGTTTAATCTCAGTACACTATACAAATTCCCGAAAACTAATATATTCTGGCATATTAAAAAAAGCTTCTATTCAGGCAGTCCACAGGTTATGAATGGGATAGGGACTGTAGGTTTGTTCTTAAAGGGGTTGTCTCATCTCAAGGTTTCATAGGATGCATGAATGAAATAATGCTGCTTGGCTCTGTCACTTCCTGATCAAGCTGTCTGTAATTAGCATATGAGCTCCTGTATTCAGACCTCTCTGTTGATCAGTCTAGATTAAATAAATTACCTTCTCTGAGAAGCTGCTGAGCTAATGTAAACAGTAGAGTAATTGGTCTTTTGTCTGAAAGATCAGATAACACACAAGCTCTCACTGCTGGCCACAACCTGTGTGATGATGTCACTCCCTGCTATCAAATAGAAAAAACAGCAGGGGATAAAGAGTACACAGGTCGGTCACTTGGGGTACCAGAGAGAGCACAGAAGGAGATAAAATCACTTGTAGCTCCTTAACAAAAAAAGATGAACAAAGCAATATATTTGGAAAACGTCTTCATTTAGTGTTCCCTACATTTTGAAAGCTATTCTTTGCAGCGAGACAAAGTTGAATTTGTATGTCAGAACAGGTACATACATTTTTTTTTTTTTTACCAGTTTTGGATAGTAAAGGTAAGGGTTTTTATATTTGTTTTGAGGTCTGTGCCCATCTTTTGAAGATTTCACCATGTACTGTCGGCTCCATCTTTGTAAGAATTGCATGTCAAAGCGGAGCCGACAGGCAGGAGGGGAACATGCAGCGGCGATCTCTCATGTGAACGCCGCTGCGTGTTCCTCATAACCCGCAGTGATAATTTCACTGCTAATTGTTTAGATCCGTCTCTGGGTCCGTCCTGTCGGTCCCCGAGACGGATCTAAAAAGTGGATGTAACACGGAGTTAAAATGCTGTGTGAACAAGCCCTAAGTCTCCATTTGTAACTAAGGAACAGATGTAAATTGGAACATTTCAAGTCAGGGACTGCCTGTAATTGAGTGTTATATCTTTACTGTTCTTTTTTTACTTTTTACGGCTTCTTCTCTATTGTGATAATCAGTATAGGGAGATCCACTTCTTCCATTAGCTCTCTTTGGTAGACAAATTGGTCTGCAGGAGAGATTTGAGTGAGTTTTCATTCTCATGCTGTTTCTAAAAATATCTAATATCATCAAAATCCATGAGGCAGGAAAGCATGTTTTTATTTAGCAGCTGCTGGAATGTACTATAAATTAATAATAATGCTAATAACCATATTAATCTAGTAGGTAATACACATATCTCTAGAATAAATGGTGAGACTTACTCCCAGTGACGCGTTTCAGGCCTAATCATGAACTATGATTAAGAACCTTGTTAGGTCTGAAACACTCCAGTTGGAGCAGCTCTTACCATTTTACTTTTGAGATGTGTACATTAACTACTAGTAAAATGAGGATTTAAATAAAGTTGTGGTCTTTTTATATGGGAGAGCAATGTTGGTCTACTGTTTTACAGGATTGATTACCTTGATGCTGGGAGAGTAATGTTAGCAGCATGCATAGGAAGTTGAGTTAGCTATGAGCCGACCTGCAGCACGCTTGTGAAAAAACCTCCCCTTCAATTTGTTTTTGGACTTTTAGGCCGTGTTCACACGTCTTATTCCCGACGGATTTGTGAGCCGTATTGAGCTCACAAATCCGCCGTGAATAAGGGGCGGGGCCGGAGCGCGGCGGGGGCGCCGCTCCCGGCCCCATAGACAATGCATTGTTTACGCCGCGTCCGCGCCGTAAATAATGTGCATGTCACTTTCTGCCCCCGCAGCGGATTCGCCGAGCGGGGAGGAGCGACGGAATCCACTGTTCTCTATGAGAGCAGTGGATTACGTAATGACAGGGACGGATTGGCGCCGTACTGAAGCGCAAATCCGGCGCGGAGTACGGCGCCAATCCGTGCCCAAATAAGCCGTGTGAACGAGGCCTAACATGAAACAATATTTACTTTGCCATACTTCCATGCTATCCCTAACTTGCTTTTTTAGATTAGAATAATCTAGCTTTTGATCTACTTTTTGACTCTTTAAATCTCTTTATGTTCAGTGCAGTTCAAGTACCCAGACATCAAAGTTAGATAATATCTATTAGTAAGTATCTCAAACTCAGCCAGGTAATAAGACATGAAGACAAATTTTGAGGTTGATGAGCCACATTCCTGCACATTTCACTGCACGGATTTTCTGCCGGCCGTTTTTTGACACTGCCGGTGTTCATAAAGACTTAGGGCATGTTCACACGGCTTAATTTGGACAAGGTTTTCGGAGCATTTCCTCGCCCAAAACCTCATCCAAAACGCCCCCAGTTCATTTAATTGATCCCTATGTAAAACCTTGTTATTGTTCACACACGACATGGTTTTTACACGCTTCTTTGGAAGCACTGAAAAAGAAGATTCATGTCAATTCTTGAAGCGTGTTTTAGGCACGGTTTTCGGTGCGGTTTTGGCATGTTTTCGGTGCAGTTTTGGGCACTTTTTTGGCCTGGCTATTAATTTGTATGAGTGAAAACCTCGTCCAAAACCTCATCCAAAACCTCGCCGAGAAACCCCTCTAAAATCTTTTCTGAAGAAGCGTATTTCAGGCGAGGTTTTGGGAGCGGAAATGCTCCGAAAACCATGTCCAAATAAGCCGTATGAACATGGCCTTAGAGGATGTTCATTTTTCCGCAGCAGAAAAAGAGCAGAACATGTGGGTGTGAAGGGGGACAGCTTGATTCCACAAACCGCGGAGAAAAGCCATTCCCCTACATGCCAAAAAAAGACAAAATACTGGTCAGAAAATCTGACCGGTATTTTGTCTGTGCCGTGTGAATGCACCCTTATATTGCATTGTAGTACATACTGTACTGTACTGCAATGTATTATGCCAACGGTTAATAAGCCTGGAAGGCCTATGAAACGGAGAAACAGGAGGCTGTTGTTAGGCCTCCGGCTGTCATCGACCATTGACCACCACTCCGCATTTGCACAGTGTAGTTATGATGGAGGACAAAGGGAGGCCCCTCCTGTCAAATCCTCTACATACTATTGACTGCAGCATATGAGGGGTTAAATGGTAAACTTTGGTACTGGCTTTTAGAGCTGGACCCCAGCATCCCAGAAGATGTCTCAGGAGCCTGGTGCTGCGTGGGCAGCAGGTCAAAGCCTCATGGGCCACATATGGCCTGCAGGCCATGGGTTTGAAACCCATGGCTTAAAGAAAGCGATAGTATTTAGAGCTATATTCTTTATTTCTAATTGTTAGCAGGATGCTGAAAAGAATAGTTCAGGTCAGAGTCAGAAGATTGGCTGCTGTAGAATCTGCTGGGTTTTGGGGTGCCTTAATAACTGAACAGGAACAACTGGATCTTTAAAGAGTTTATTACAAAGGATAATATAAATATATATACAAATTGGAAGCACAGTTAAATGTGTGACTGGTATATAAGATGGCACACATATTAGGTAGGTCTCTTCCCAGCATCCTTCCTGCCTACCCTCTCCCCACTCCCCCAATTAGCTAGGCTTCCAATTTGTGTGTGTATATGTATATATATATATATATATATATACATATATATATATATATATATATATAATACTTTGTAATAAAAACTTTAAAGATCAATTTTTTACTGTTGAGTTATTAAGGCACCCAAAAATCCAGCACATTCTACAGCTACATACCATACCCTGTGTAGCAGTATGCATGTCACTGGCAGTAGCCTTATGTTTTCTCCAGGAAAAATAATAATTGTAAAATAATAATGAATATACAACTCTTAACAATAGGAATAGTTTTGAAAACAATAAGTGTTCAAGGGGTTTTGCCACGATGTAATATTGACGTAGGATCCTCCAAAATGGGTATTTAATCACTTTTCTAAATATATGTCATCAAAAAAAGTTAAGCCTCTTAGAGCTACAGCCTGACTTACATGCCCTTGGTTTCCTGACAGTTTACATTAGACACGACCAGAAGCTGACAGGAACTGATCTGTCTGCCCTTGCATTGTTTACACTTCTTATCTGATGGCAGGGAACATGAATGAGCTTTGAAGGGACTGGGGAGAAAGACCTTGTATCTTTTGTATAGAGAATCTATTGGTTGTAATGTAATTATCTGAGTAAACATGCAGACCCTTCCTAGCTCTCTGCTAAGCCCACCTCCATCTCCCCCTGCAGCTTTTGTGAAGGAATGAAAGAAGGCTGCCTGCTGAACTTATCTTCTCTCCTGAGCAAATAAAAGGGAGAAACAAAACCCATAGAGCTTATGCACAATACAGTTATCCTCTGTGGTTTAGGCATACATGTTTGCTCAACTACAGAGACTGAATATCAGGAGCGTGCATGGGAGGTAGAGCGATGACATCACAGAGGAGGTACTTATTTTTTTAAACACAGAAACACAACGCCCCTTTTTTCAGGCCTCAAGAGGGGAGTATCAGCCTGTTATATGAAAGAAATAGCTCACCTACTATGCTGGGCTAGTCCATGTGCGTCTCGTGAATCCACGTTGTCATGTCTCTCCGTCCCGGTATCCGCCGGCCAGGCGGTCCTCTCACTAATACACAACGGATATCCGGGTGCAGTATACCAAACCGAGGTCTGCACCGCAAGAACTCCACGATCCGGAAGACGTAAGAGATACAACTTTATTCCAAAATAGAAATTAAAACACAGCAGTGCACAAACTGAGTCACAGACGGTCTGCAGTCAAATCTGACGCGTTTCGGGTCTTTCACCCTTGCTCACAGATAATAGATCCCATGTTAAGCTTGTGTATTTAAAATAAACATAAAACCAATCACTTGCAGTTCACACGGTCACATGGCATTGCAACGTTAGTCTCTTAAAGGGGAACACCTTTTGCATACATTGTAACTTGTGGGAAGAAAAGACTTTCAATATATGTATAATAGATCTGTCCTATAATTTAGGCCCTGTGGTACTCTTGTACCTAATCTTAGTATCCAATAGGCCTCTCTCTGTCTTAGTTTCTTATCCCAGTCCCCCCCTCTATCTGGACACGTTACATATTCTATAGCATAGCATTTAAAATTACTCCAGTCACCATGGTGGATTTCTAGGAAGTGCTTAGCTGCTCCTGACACGGACCCCTGATTTCTTTTTATACTCGCAATGTGTTCCATTATGCGAATCTTCACTTTACGTGTCGTGCTCCCTACTATCTTTTTTGACACATTGGTAACACCCTATAACAATATACTGCATGATGGGTGTTGCAGTTTAAAAACTGTTTATCTCAAATGTTTCTATCATTTTAGCATCCTGAAAGGTGTTTGTTTTTATGCTCAAATTGCATACACTGCACCTATTACCGCCACATTTGTAGAAACCTTTTTGGGATAACCATGTTAGGTAAGGAACTCACTTCTTGGCAAAACCCCTTTCAAGCATGCGTACCAACAAATTTTTTTACCCAGCACTTTCCTTACTTTTCATACTAGATTTAAAATGTTTTAGATTTTAATGAATATAATTTATTTTTCATTTGTAATAATAAAAATATTTAATAAAACAATAACATACCTGTGTATTGAGTATTACTATTTTAATTTATAAAAGTGGAAGTTCGTTGTCTGTTCGTGTAGCTAGATTACCTGCCTTTGGCTGCCTAATTTGCAATTTCAGGATATACATTACTGTCTAAGATCCACAGTAGCGTTGTCTGATGTAATGAATAAACTAGAAGCAATATATGTTATGCACATCCCCCCAAAAAAAAAACATTTTTGAAAAAAATGAACATAGGTGCAACACTGGTGCGGCTGTAGTATACATACATATTCCAATAACTGGCACACTATAAACTGGAGCACTATCAAAGGGGATATAGGAATTTTGAAAAAAGCATTTCTGCTATCTAGGATACATGAAAAAATAGTTTCTTTTTTTGGATGTGCATAACCATATATTGCTTCTAGTTTGAGTTTGGAGGAGTGGCTGCCTCCATTTTGGCTTTTTGCACTTCACCCACCTTGACATGGCTTTTTAACCCCTTAAGCCGAACGCCTGAAAAGTAGTTAATGACCAGAACTTTTTTTAGTTTTTGCTTCCTTGTGTTTCAACAGTAGTAACTTTTTTTTTATTTTTTCAATGATGCAGTTGGATGAGGCCTCGTTTTATTCAGGACAAGTTGTACTTTCTGGGGGAATAGTTGAAGTTCACTTATATATATAATTGCAGTATTTTTTTGTTTTTTTTTTATTATCTATTTTTTACACCATTCACATTTCAAACTTAATAACTTGTTAGATTAATTGTACAGGTTATTACGGTCGTGTGGATACCTAATATGTGTAGGTTTTTCGTGCGTGTAATTAATGCACAATTATTTTTTATTAAATATTTATTTTTATTTTTTTATTTATTTTTTACACTTTCTTTTTACACTTTTTATGTTTTTTTTTTTACTCCCATGAAGGGAGAACTGGTTAACATTTTTTAAAAAATTTTTTACACTTAGTAATGTTTTAGCATATTCATATATGCTAATACATTCTAATCTGTGTCAATCTGACACAGACAGTGATTAGGACAGCACACAATGTGTCCTAGTCACTGGCTTAGTACACAAGACAGCTCTGGGGCCACTCTAGGTTTCCCCCGGCTGACTGTGCAGCCGTTCCCCGGGCTCTGCGGTCACGTGAATCACCCGACAGAGCAGGGAAACCCTTTGATTGCGCTGCGGTAACGCACCGCCGCAATCAAAGGGTTAAAGCATCGGGTTGCGGAGGTTTCCGCCGCTACCTGGTACTCGCAGGAGATGCTCTGGGATCAGGGCTGTGTAGTACAGCCCCGTCTAAATGGGACCCCCGCTGCAGCGATTGAACGACCTGCAACGCAGCCAGGCGTCTAAAGTCGGCGGGCGGTCGTTAAGGGGTTAATCAGTGCAGTGTAACTTGTAAGCTGGTACCTTCATTCCCTGGATTGTGGAGGTCTGAATGGGACCCAAACGAGAGGTATCAATAGTGTAGGAATTAATAGTGTAGGACCACCTGCCTTGAGATCCCGTTGAAGTTCGGAGGTGGCTTAAACAGTTTTGATCAAAAGTGTGAACTGAGAATCTCAAAAAAAAAATTCATGTATCCTAGATAGCAGAAATGCTTTTTTCAAAATTCCTATGTCCCCTTTGATAGTGCTCAGTATATAGTGTGCCACTGTTATTGGAATATGATGTAATGAATAAAAGCTTACAGAATTTGCTGGTGCTATATACATGTTACATTTAGTATGTCGGTATAAAGCATTTACTGAACATTTTTTTCTCATGGCCTGCTACTCAATACCAGAGACTAAATATGTTTACATCGTAGAGTATTAGCTTGTCCTATTAGCTTATGCACACAGATAAATCATCAGCTCTAATCCTTGCAGAGGAACACCTAATATGCTGTATATGAAATCTGAGAAGCATTCATTGTGATAACAGACACACAGTGAGCTTTGGACTGAAGCCCAGTGACTGAATGGATATGTAGACAGTACAGCACTATATCTTTGTGGCATTGCCCTCTTTACTACACAATTTTTATTCAGTATAATAAAGAGAGAAAACTAGATTTTGCTAAGCTGGTCCTTATTTCGGTTTTGCGATACTCATTGGAGTTGGAGAACTATATTAAAGTGATACGATGTTACTGACTTTAAAGCAATATTAAGAATAGTAACATCAATATTTACTGAGACTATTCCTCCTCCTTGATCCTGTCCTGTATTGAAAGGTAAAAATATATTTGATATGTGTCTCAGGAGTCATCCATTGAGTCCTCCTCTACTGTCACTGCATATGATAAAAGGAGCAGGCCTTGCCATGCATATTAGATAGCTGTCATTTGAACACACAATACGCTGAACGTTTCCTATCGACACCCCCTCCTTTCCATATGAAGACGTACGCTGTAAAAGTGGCTCGCCTCCCAGAGAAACAAAGGACGGCATGTTGAATTTAGTGCTGCCATATACATTAGAACGCTGATTGCCCGGTTTGGCTGACTGTAACCTAATATATTTGTCCAGCTTTGGGCCTATTTCACATGGCTTTCATACATCAGCATTTTAAGTATATAATATGAGCTCAATACCCAGGAGATCACTTAGTTTTGCTGAATGGAGAAGCATCCTAGAACCCTTCTGTTTTGGAAGTTTGGTCCATTGAAGCTATGTAGGGCTTAGGGGGAATTTTCTCACAACAAAGATAAGCTTTCAACATACAGGGACAGGTAATTGAAGACTTTTTTAAATACATTGGTCAATAGGTTTAACTTTAGTCATGAGATAAGAGATATGTTATGTGCTCTGAGTTCACACAGGTGTCAATGGTTACTTTACCATAATTCTATTACCTGATTAGATGAGAGAGCAGGGAGTTCAATTCAAAGTGAACTAATTATCTCTAACAAGATTACAGATAAGCAATTGTTTTCAGTCCTAATAGCATAGTGATATATTTTGGATCATGTGATCGGATCAGTGACTTCCTGTATCCTGTTTCCTTGAGTGTAGTTCTCTATGGCTTCGAGGGTAAAAGCTTACTATTTAGAACTACACTTACCATCATGCATAGGGATATATTTTGGATCATGTGACCGGATCAGTGACTTCCTGTATCCTGTTTCCCCGAGTGTAGTCCTTTTTGGCTTCTAAGGTAGCAGCTTACTACTTAGAATTACATGTACCATCATGCATTGCGATCCGCAATAGAACATGTGACCGGAGTTTGGACTTCCGGTTTCCGGTCCCTCCGTGCTCAGTGGTCCTCGGCCAATTGGCTGAGTTTGTCAATTGTTTGGTATACATTTTAAAACATATATATAGTGTGTTGTGATCTTTGTTTTCATGCTATGAGTAAGGGGAGTTTTATTTGCTTTCCCCGAAACGCGTCAGCTTGAATGCCATCTCCTTTTGCTGCTTGTTTACATGCTGTGCATTTTTAAGAAGCTTCAATAAATTGGATTTTTAACTGCTATTGGGAACTGCTGGATCATCCTTTGACTAGTTCTAATAGCACATGTACCTTTAGTTTACTGAAGATAACATCTCATGCATTTGTCAGAATAACGGCTCAACTAGTTACAGTGAAGCTTAAAGGGGTTGTCTCACTACAAAGATCATAGTTTAAAATAACGGGACTAAAAATGTAAGCATGTCCGTCCTTGGATACCATTAGCAAAGTGGTATGACAATGGGCTGTTTTATTTGGAGAGAGAGAGAGAAAGATCCCACGTAAATCACAGAGAGATCACAACTGTACAGCCCCATGTACACGTAAAATTTTTGTGAGACAGATGCGCAGTCCCACGTAAACCACTTGTGAGACAGATGTGCAGTTCCATGTAAACACAAACAGATAAAGCGTTTAGTTTTGTTCTTCAGTTCTGTAGAGTTAAGAGGTGTAATAATCTGCAGGATATATCACTATGTGTGTGAGAGAGAGAGAGACAGAAAAAAAATCACCCATCTTTCACAGAGTCCTGAATGTCAAATGTAGAGCGAGCAAGAAATTTAGATATACACTATCAAGTTATACTTAGCTTTTCACTTCCAACGATTCATTAGGCTATATGTACACAGCAAATACTAAAATGCCATCATATTTTGGACGGCATTTTGTCTTTTGCTGTGTGCATATAGCCTTGGTCTCATACAGCTGAGAACCTCTCCCTTCCCCCAGCTCACACAGAATGAATCATCACATGCACAATGTGGGGCTTGTCTGAAGAGAGTGAAGATACTCCCTGCTGGGAGGAGAAAATGCCCCTCCATTTCACAAGCTCTGCTTGGCAACCAGCACAAAAGGCTGCCAAATGCTGTAATGAGACAACCCCTTTAATATGCTAATCACTTCTATAGAGTCACCCACAGCCTGACGAGACAGCGTGAGTGTAAAACTGCTTGGGACTTGGCCCTTTAAGATTCTATAGCCATCTTTAGAGCTCATTCACACAGCAGAGCTCAGTGGATAGAGCTTGTATGACAGTGCTTATACAGATCCATAGTGCAAAGTAATTGTCCCCTAGAAGCATTGCATTTGTACATATTAAGTCTAATGGAACAAGCCACATTATTTACCTGTGGGATTCATGCATTTGACTGAAAATAGTATGCTTCCATAAGAAATCAGAGGCATGCAGAGGTTCAGTAGAGGCCTGATGGACCTCTATTGCAACTCTATATCTGTTCTGTCAAAACAAAGCCTTTTAGGGATATTCTCACTACATTGATTAACTTTAAACATGTAGGCAAGGGTAAATAAAGACTATTACCAAATACATTGCTGTTCTGATTTTGCTTCATTTCAGAGTTAAAACCACATGAAAAAAAGAGGTAATGTCTAAAATATAACTTTTATTAATAATAACTTAAAATATATCCCACTAACAACTCTCTCTAGAACTACCAGGGAGATACTGTACAATGAATAACAGTCCCTACCCTGAAGTGCAAGATGATCGCCCTGATAAAGGGCGCTCTTGCTCGGAACCTGTCCCTAGGAAAATTGACAGATATGATCCTTTAGTCTGGTCCCAACATGTTTCGACCAGCCTGTAAAAATTATTATACCTGGTCACCTCAGGGGACCAAAATGCAGGAATTCAGACTAAAGGTGTTCAAAAATAATTGTCAAATAATGTACTACAGGTAAACTATGCTTAATCCAAGATACCTGATAAAATGACAATACCAACTAGGGAAAAAGAGAACAAGGATGATGTGATCATCCCAGAGAATAAGAGGTGGTCATATCCAAAAAATCTCAATACCATAGGTAAAAGTCATGTACCTTACCGATATGTAGAGGAACCACCCCACTGTTTCAAGGTGTAGTGATTATAGACACCTCTATGTCATCTCTAGCCCTGTCAGGGCATTGCAGCATCGGCCACATTCAATAGTTCAGAGGTTCATGTGGTTTTGAATCAGTCAGAGGTTTCTGGATACTGGCCATTCATCTAGCTGGTAGTTGATATATTCTTCATTTCAGAGTTAGAACAGTTCTTATTCCCAGCTTGTGTACACAATCTTTCATAGGTTACTAAACACCTCTCTCTCCCCTTGCAGCAGTGGCCTGGATGTAATGTCACTCACTGCTGTGTCTTATCAGCAGTAGAGGAGTTTGTTCATGTCTCTTATTGACACCCTTAACCGTTTAGAGCTATCTTGCCTTGTGTCCTGCTGTTAAGACCCATCAATCACCAATGTCCCTCTAACAAGCTCAGCTAGGAATAGCAGAGCTGATATGTCAGTCACTGCTGTACAACCATCCACTCCCTGGACAGGAAGTGTGAGCCTGAAACATGTCTGTGAAAAACAGGCTCTGTGAAACAGCAAAATTAGAATACCCTTTTAAGGAATTTATTTTGAGTTATAGAAAAATCATGTAAAGGATGGAAATGCCATGGAGAATACTCCTGTCCTTTCTGCTGGATTGCAGCAATTAGGTGACTAAACCCATTTGGAAGGAGGACTGGAGCAGCAGCAATGCTTATTTTATGGTGTTTCCTCCATACAGAGAACTCATTTAATATAACTATGCGCATAAGCCATTAGAAAGATTAGTATCAGGTACCAGTTTAATCATGCTTTAGGAGCTTCCAAAAAATTCTTGCAGAAAAACAGTTGTTTTTTAATGATAAATCCTTTTTAAATTGTCATAAGATCCTACTAATTATTTGACCATATTTTTGACAAGATAGGGTGATAGGGTAGTCTTTTTCATAAAAAAAAAAAAAGAAAACTAGTATTGAAACCTTGTAATCCATCCTCATTCACTGTTATTTCTTCATCTAGCATGTTTGGCTTTAAAGCCAGAATATTCATACAGCGATGCCTCTGCATTCATTGCACAGCGAAAGTGATCCCTGATTGTCACCTGTCCCTCTTTTTTGGGGGTTGCAACTTTACATACCGTTTTAAAGTTTGCTAAAACTGAATTTTTTTTATATGCAGTTCTCTACTATTATCTATCAGATGTTTTTTGAAGCAGATTTGGAAGCTGATTTCGAAGTGTAAATTCACACTTCAAAAAACGCTGAACATACCTTTATAGAAGTGGGTCTGCTTCTGTTTACAATCTTCAATGCCCATGAAGCTGCTGTAAAGCATCTCTTTAAATGCTGTTAAAAGCAGCTGAGGCAAGAAGGCTGCCCCCATAACCATATACAGACACCAGCATTTAAAAAAAATCTACAATCAAAAAATAAATACGGCTCAGAAGAAAAGTGTCTTGTTTTAATTCATAAAACAAAAAAAATTGGCAATAGATTCCATTTAAGGCCTAAAATAGGCTGGTCAGTAAGGGGTTAAATTCTACTGGCAGAGAAAACAGAAAGCATATGTGCTCCCTATAGAGCTTCTTAATGGGTTGGCAATGTAAGCAGTAATAATACCTCCCTGTTAGCCAAAACAGAGAACCACTAAGTACAGTATAGCTGCCTCGACTGTGGTAGATCCAACCTGTCCATGTATTACATAGACGGCTATTCATTTCATTGACCCCCATGTAAATCTATAGTTCATTATGGGGGATCACCGGGTTTGACAACATTAGATCAGTACAAAAAGGGTCTTAAGGATCTTTTCAAAATGCTGGATGATTCCCTCGTCCAAAATAACTACTTTGCCTATTTTTTATGCATGCGTTTCCTTAGGGTCAGTGGTAAAGGTGAAATCTATTTAGGTGATACTAAAAATTAGATTTTTATTAAGACAAATAGTTACAAATTCCCACATTTAAAATTAATAATTAAAACGTTAAGGAGAAGCCAGTCTCCTTACATACATCACACATGAAATGAAAGGTGCAGTTTAGTATTCATCCAAGTGTTAACATAACCAATTATAACGAGGTTGTTTATTGATTTTGCAGTTTTTTTTTTATTATACTGGCTGTTTGTACTTCCATAAAATATTGGCTGGCGTCCAGCACTGAAGGAGCCATTTCACTCGCTTTAGCAGGTTATGTCCCTCAGGGCATCTGGCAATAATGGAAACTGTGTGTCCTACATTGTGAGATAAAGGAAACAAAAGCCTGGGAATTTTGCATATTTTTGTGCTTGCTAGGTTCTTTCCACAGGCTTTAGTTTTCTGGAAGGTTATTATTTCCATATTGTGGGTTCGCCAGGCTATCGAGTAAACTGTAATCATTCAAGTGAGCCCACACTCAAATGCTGGGGAACTGCTTATGCAGCAAATACCAAATGTAAATAATAAGCTTGCAAAGCTTCAAGGAGTTTTAAGTGATCGGGCCATTGGTCTGAACCGCGCTCATACATTTAAAATCAATTATTGTAAATCATATGATGGTCAGATTATTTGAGGATTATTTGTACAGTCTGAAATTCTTAATCTTGATGTGCAAATCCATCTTTAGAAACATAGCCTGTGTATTGCAATACATAATTGGACTTAAAGGGGTTTTGCCACGAAGTAAAATTGACGTGGGAAGTTCAAAAATTAAATAATAAACATTTTCACCATTCATCATTATTAAAAATTCTACACCGTTTTTGTCTTAGCTGCTCCTTTAGTGATCCATTGTTTACAGCTCGTCTCCAGGGGATATGACCAGGGCTGAGAGCTCCTCAGTCCTGGTCGCACATGCTCAGACAACACCTCTCTTCTCAGGTAGCTACTAAGTGTTCAAACCCCAGGTGCTGTCATTCTACTCCTGTCCTTTGGACTAGTTAGTAATAAGTCAAACAGTGCAAATAAAGAAAAGAAATCTCAATGAGCATTGATAAAGAGGAAAAAAAATCCACAGGTTAAGTTCCTGCAGAGATTTGAACCAAGGCCCCTTGTGCTGTAAAGCAAAAATGTTAGCTCTGAGCTACAATGTAGCTACTTACAGTTCTACACATAAACAGACCTTTCTTTGACTAAAGAGAGGAAAGGCCTGGTGATATCATCCTGCTGGGTCACATGATATGCAATTCAAACAAATCACACACGCCCCCTCCTGAGCACACAGAGCAGAAGAGCTGGATACAGGAGGTATGAAATGAGATTGTGGCAAAACCCCTTTAACTTGCTAATAGAACATTTGAAGATACTTACCAGGGTAAAACAGTCTAATGGAGCATAAAAATCACAGAACATAGAAAAATTTAACTCAAAGAGTTTGTGAATAAACCTAATCACTGAATATTTTCTGACAAACCCTATCTCTAAAATATAGCTTTTATTAATATCCTCATAGGCCTCGTTCACACGGCTTATTTCAGAACGTATTTACAACGGATTTCCGATGTAAATACGTTCTGAAATCAGTTGAAAATCAGTTGCAAATACGTGCCACTAAGTGTGGCACGTATTTGTAACTGATTTCCCGACGGATTCACCATCTCCAATCATTGTAGGTGGTGAATCCGTCCGGAAATAATTGACATGCACATTGTTTTTCCGTCCGGATTGCCGTCGTCAATCCGCGGCGGCAATCCGGAACGTAATTTTGCGTCGTGTGAACGACGAGCCGTATTTTCTATTGAAATCAATAGAAAATGGGGTGTTACTTATTTCGGACGGTTTTGCCGACGGATTGACGATCGTCAATCCGTCACAAATCCGTCCGAAATAAGCCGTGTGAACGAGGCCTTAAAAGCAATTTACACACAAAAACAGTACTGGACAAATTAGGTAACTATCAATATATTAGTTTCTGTCCCTTACCAATTCCCTACATAAATCCTAACATTGGCCGGGTCATCGTCCTGAAAAGAACGGCCCCACCTCAGGAGGCTCACCCTATTGCCAGACTGATCATATCCCTATACCATATACACAAAATATACTCCCCAACGGGACATGCTTATCATAGTTGCCAAGGGATAGAAAAATAAATCTATCCTAATTTATATTTATACAACTCTTATTTCTCTAGGATTTTAAAGTTATATCACTTTCAGGGAATGAGGACATATAGATACACAAAACAGCATTCCACATACGACCTTAATCTGCGTCCTGATATAATCCACTTGTCCCGACGCGTTTCCCCCCCATAAGTGCAAGGGGGTTCATCAGGGGAGTTCAAAATCAAGAATGCCGATAGTTTCAATGATAGTTATCTGACCGATGATTATGATTATCATAATCAAGAATGCCGATAGTTTCAATGATAGTTATTATGCCGTGTGAACTAAGCCTTATATGGAGGGAACACAGGACATAAGCCTGTGTTATATGAGGGGATCTATGAGTTAAAGAGTCAGTAATTACCCAGATCATACACCTTAGAGCTGGGAGATGAGTATACAGCCAGCAGCCCTCTAACATAGCTGGTTTTACTTTCGGTTGTAACAGCTCAGAGGGGAGTAAACACAGAGTGTGCAGGCAGCCAATCACAGCGCAGGGGGTGTTTCCCGACTAGCCAATCACAGCACAGGGGGTGTGTTCCGACAAGCAGCAGACTAAATAAAAAACAGATTCACAGAAAATCTCATATCTACTATACTAAGTGACTTAGGTAATGCAAACCTTACAAAAGTGCTTATTTTTGCTGTGAGAAAACCCCTTTAAGGGAGTACATCACCTATATTTATTTTTACCAATACTGATACATAGTTTTCCTGATCTGTTTTTAGAAGTTTTGATTTGAAGATAATTAATTTTATTTACATTACATAACTATGCAGGCAGCCATCTTGCCTGAGCTGCTTTTTACAGCAGTCAGATATGCTTTACAGCAGCCACAGGGACCATTTTCTGGAAATGGCTCATTGATTTTCATGGGAGAATATTGTGGGCATGCTCTGTGACCTTTGCAGAGGTTATTCTGCAGGATGGGGAGGAGATGAGCTGTAAGTATCACCCACTGTCAGTGGTAGATGCTGTGTTATCTATATCCTAGTGTCACCTTTCTTTGCAATCCTGTCTGTGATGATAATGAGAAGTCTGCTGAGAAGTGATCTCTACAGAACAGAATGTGTGAGCCCGTGATGAGGTTTAGTGGCCGGAGTAGAAAACACATTTATTTATTATAGATATTTATTACACATTTGATATAGATATTTAATATAGGTAGCGACATAAAAAATCCCAAAAAAATTACCAAAAATTCCTTGAAAACATAGAAACTTGATTTATATAATAGCTTATTTTCTGATACCACATTCCCTTTACATCAGTGTCTGTCAGGTTAAAGGCCACATCTATGCTGTGATTGTAGAAGGAGATTTTATGTTAATATTATCATATGTAAAAATTGATCTATTCAGCTCTTTTGGAATAAATTAACATTTTGATACTCCTGGTCTCATTTTCTCAGTTAATTGAAATGTCAGCGTAGCGCTCAGGCTGTGGTAATAGCCTGCCGTCTGACGCTTATGTACACCAATAAAGCTTTTTAAAAAAAAAAAAATTTCCTGAATCTATACATATAGCAGACAGTGTCTTGTTCTCATTGTGCACCTCACAAGGCTGCTGACCCAAAAATGGGTCATGAATGTGTGACTATGCACTTGGTTATATATTGTTCGGCTCTGTTCACAACAGTTTATAGTGGAAAGCACAACACAGTGTTGGATACATCAGACATGAATGACGGTGTCTTGACAGGAAGATTAGCACTGGAGCCTCTGTGGCAAATGTGAACAGAGCCTAAGAATTGACTGAGTGCAGACCCTATTTTCAGGCACTAGTACATACTGTTGTCTGCTGACTGGCATTGTTGAATATGTTTGTTCACTTTGTATTGAAATTACTGAAATATTAAATATTGAACTAAAAATGTTCACACTATGATTTTTTTATAGCCATTTTGTATCTTAAGATTTGTGATATCTGTCACAAAAAGTGCTAAACAGACGTCAAAGTGAGCACTGTGTTTTGCATTAGGACTCTAAAGTGAAAGGTGATTGCTTCTCTCCTCTATCATATAACTCTATATATCACATAGCTCAGCTTCTCTCCTCTATCATATAACTCTATATATCACAGAGCTCAGCTCCTCTCCTCTATCATTTTAACCCTATATATCACAGAGCTCAGCTTCTCTCCTCTATTATGTAACCCTATATATCACAAGCTCAGCTTCTTCCCTCTTTCATAAAACCCTATATACACAGAGCTCAGCTCCTCTCCCTCTATCATATAACCCTATATATCACAGATCTCAGCTTCTCTCCCTCGTCATATAACCCTATATATCACAAAGCTCAGCTTCTCTCCTCTATCATATAACCCTATATATAACAGAACTTATCTCCTTTCCCTCTATCATATAATCCTATATATCACAGAGCTCAGCTTCTCTCCCTCTATCATATAACACTATATATCACAGAGCTCAGCTTCTCTCTTCTATCATATAACCCTGTTTATCACAGAGCTCAGCTTCTCTCCTCTATCATATAATCCTATATATCACAGAGCTCAGTTTCTACCCTCTATCATATAACACTATATATCACAGAGCTCAGCTTCTCTCCTCTATCATATAACCCTATATATCACAGAGCTCAGCTCCTCTCCCTCTATCATTTAACCCCATATATCACAGAGCTCAGCTTCTCTTCTATCATATAACCCTATATATCACAGAGCTCAGCTTCTCTCCTCTATCATATAACCCTATATATCACAGAGCTCAACTTCTCCCCTCTATCATATAACCCTATATATCACAGAGCTCAGCTTCTCTTCTCTATCATATAACCCTATGTATCACAGAGCTCAGCTTCTCTCCTCTATCATATAACCCTATATATCACAGAGCTCAGCTTCTCTCCTCTATCATATAACCCGATATATCAGAGAGCTCAGCTACTCTCCTCTATCATATACCCCGATATATCACAAGGCTCAGCTTCTCGACTCTATATAACCCTATATATCACAGAGCTCAGCTCCTCTCCCTCTATCATTTAACCCCATATATCACAGAGCTCAGCTTCTCTCCTCTATCATATAACCCTATATATCACAGAGCTCAGCTTCTCTCCTCTATCATAAAACCTTATATATCACAGAGCTCAGCTACTCCCATCTATCATATAACCCTATATATCACAGATCTCAGCTTCTGTCCTCTATCATATAACCCTATATATCACTTAGATCAGATCCTCTCTTGTATCATATAACCCTATATATAACAGAGCTCAGCTCCTCTCCTGTATCATATAACCCTATATATCACAGAGCTCAGCTCCTCTCCTCTATCATATAACCCTATATATCACAGAGCTCAGCTTCTCCCTTCTATCATATAACCCTATATATCACAAAGCTCAGCTTCTCTCCTCTATATAACCCTATATATCACAGAGCTCAGCCTTTCTCCTTCTATCATATAACCCTATATATCACAGAGCTCAGCTTCTCTCCTCAAGACTACATAAAGGGAAGTGAAGATGAACCGTATCTAATTGCTATTTTCAGCAATTTCTGACCTTTTGCTCCAAGGTCGAAAATTTTCTCCAAAATGTTTCCATATATCAATATTTAAAAAACAAATATTTGGCAGAACTGCCAAAAAGAAATACATTAATTAATTTTGACACCCCAAATGGCGACATTTGGCTTTGCCATGCATGACCTTGATCACGAAAGAGTCAATTATCTTTTATAGTAATAAATTACAATAAGGACATTTGGTGGAGACTAAATACTGAATATGAATCCAATTAGCAGTGTTTTCATACAATGTTTCATGGAGCAGTTGTCAGTTTGTGAGTTGGGATTTGCATAAACCAATGTAAGTGTCGGTTTTTTTCTAATTTTTTATCACTACATCCATTTAACACTTTAGGTGCCATTTTATAGTAGGGCTCAATAGGGATATTTTTGGCAGGGATAAGGTTCCAGACAGGGTCGTCCTTATTAGGACGTTTTTCCCTGTAATTTAAGTAGTATAATATAGGTAGTGCTCATAATAGGGCCTGTATAGGGTGTGAGGTTCTACTGAATTATTAATCCTACTCACTCCTTCTTTTTGCTATCTATTTTTCTCAGCTATAAGGTGGCTATACATAAATTTTGTGGCTTAAAACACTCTGTGGTTTAAAAATTTGGCTCTAGTCTTAAATGTGTTTACTTCAGTACTTTTTCACGTTTTTTAACTAAAACTAATAAAAGCTATATTTTATTATTTAGTGCGCCTTTCCATGATTGTCACTTAAAAAAAAAATAAAAAAAAAAAATCTATGTAAAGAGGGTTACAAGGTGAACCCCTCCCTTAGACTGTTGCATAGAAATCATTAGAAAATCGTAATGCTAATGTCTTGCGCCTCTTGCTTGCTTTTGCTGGTACCATCATTAATCATTATGATATTATTAAGAGTAGGGGACCATTGTGGTAGCACAGCACACCCTGTAAGGGCACATTTATATGTGTGCTGGGGATAATGAACTATCTGAAAATGTTCAATCATTCAATCTGATACAATCAATGTCTGGGTGTTGTAGTGTTGAGTCAATATAATACCATTTACAACTTGCATCTAAACATCAATTTATATAAATCAATATACGGAAGTCTTCTCTTTGCAAGAAAAACTCTAAACAATGTCCAATAGATTATATTCAATTTAGCATCAGTCGCGGGTTGTCAGAGCTCAAGTCCATGGAACGAGCTTAGTTTATTATGTCTGAGTCTAATACGATATTACCGTAGTGAAAGAGAGAGCTGGGGAACAGACGACATGAATGATGTTAGGTTGAAGCAAGTAAGCTTCTATATTGTCTCAGAAAGAACCAGGATATAATTACTGCTGATGACTGGCACCACCATAATGTAATTATACTGATCCACTCTTTCTCCTACTCTCAATTTCGATAGTAGTACAGAACCTTGCCTGTCTTATAGGAGATGCAGAAATCTGTTGGTATCTCTAGTAAAAATAATTTTCAGCATAGTTACAAAATTGAAACAAAATCATAAAGGCTTTGGTAACTGGCTTTCATCGTGAAGAAATTTTCCCATGGGAACGGTCTACAGTACTAGGTGTAGGTACATCATCTGTGAAGATGGGCTCATTACACCATGGCATAGTTATGTATTCACCAAGCTTTGTAGTTGTTGACATACTTAAAAGGGTTTTGCCACGATCTAATGTTGACGTGGGATCCTCCAAAGTGGGTATTTAAGCACTTTTCTAAATATATGTGATTAAAAAAAAGTTTAGCCTCTTAGAGCTGCAGCGTCGCTTAGATGCCCTTAGTTTCCTGACTGTTTATACTAGCTATTACCAGGAGCTGATCTGGCCTCACTTGTGTTGTTTGCATTTCTTATCTGATGGCAGGGCACATGAAGGGAGGGGGAAAACAAAGCCTGTGTCTGCTGTATAGAGAATCTGCTGGTTGTAATGTAATTATCTGAGTAAACATGCAGAAGCGCCATGCTCAGCCATCCTCCCTCCCCCCTGCAGCAGTTCGTGAACGGATGCCTGCTTGGATCTTATCTTCTTTAATGAGCAGATAAGAGGGAGAAAACAAAACCTCTAGAGCTTGTGCACAACATAATTATCCTCTCTGGTTTAGCCAAACAATGTTTGCTAAACTACAGAGACTGAATATCGGCCTCGGGAGCATGCATGGGAGTTGGAGTGAAGACATCATGGAGGAGGCACTTGTTTTTTTAAAAACAGAAACACAACGCCCCTTTTTTCAAGGCTCAAGAGGACAGTTCAGGCTGTTACGTGAGAAAATCACTTCTTGGCAAAACCCCTTTAACAAAGATCTGTGACATCTCCTGACATGTCTGTTTTAGTAAATCCTTGTGCTTCCTGTGAAATAACAATACTGGAGCATCTTCTCTCTTATCTCTGTATTTTGCCGTTCCTCTCTTATTCCTTCTAGAAATGAATTACTGATCTGTCAGCTGCTGACAGATTGGTAATGAATTTCTAGAAGTAGTAACAGGAGACCAGCACAAGATAGAGATCTAAGAAAGATGCTCCAGAATTGTTATTCCATGGATAGTATTTACTATCAAAGATGACCACAGGTTCTCCTTAGGCTATGTTCACACGGCGTAATTGCAGCGCGTACAGTACGCGTCGTGGGGGGACCGGCAGCCCACCGGCCCCATTGCCAGTCATTACTCGCGGCACGTATTCGCTGCAAGTAATTGACATGTCACTTATCTCCCTGCGCGTACAATATGATCGTATTGTACGAGCGGGGAGAGGAGTTCTCTATGAGAACTATGGATTACCGTAATTTCGGCGCGCATCTCGCCCGTATTAGAGCGCAAATAAGCGGCGAAATGCGTGCCCAAATTAGCCCGTGTGAACATACCAGTAAGGTTCATTATCACATTTCATACAGTGAAATCCGTTTTCTATACCTTTAAAGATAGCTTGGTTGAATAGAAACATCAAACCAAAAGTCTATCCATCTGGTACCCGATCAGTGGCTTTAGCCTCTCACAGGACTGAGATTCTGCATGCAACAATTCTCCAGTTAAAGGGTTGTCTCGCTACATGATGGTTTTAATTAAAGATCTTATATATAAAAACAGCTTTGCAATATATTTCATTACAAATGTTCTACTGATTTGAGCTAGCCTATGTTAGTTATACTACATCGCTTCTAAATTATAGTAGCCGACTGTTGACCTCTTCTACTGTGCTGTCAGGCTTCAATGAAATCATGCACCTCTTGAGACAGGTCGGAGTAGAATGCACCTCCGTCACAGAATGCTTCTGTATAAGGGAGGGGGAGGGAGGACTCTGGGTCAGTGTCCCATGCTGCACTGATTAACCCTGTGATCACTGTTCCTTCAATCTACACAGATACGATGTACAGCAGTGACCCTTTCTGTTACTATAATCATGATATGTCTTGGAACTGTGTGACTAGTATAATACATCAAATCAGGCATGTGAATACTTTATGTTCTCCAGTCTTAGGGACACAATTCCTGAGTATAGAATACAGCTGCCCTTGTTGTGCTGTAGAGTGGAGACTTGTTAAGCTATAGAGGGGATATAGAAACATGCATCCTACTGCTCTGATGTTGTGCACACAGCTTCGAGTATTCTCAACTACGACTCCTAGATCAGCCCCTCTCTGTAACAGACCTAGGAGGCACAACAGGAGAAAAAACAAACCCCCTACCCACCCCCCCCCCCCCCTGTTAGCAGGTTATAGCTGCTGATGCTAGGTGAGGGAGGGAGAGGGAGCGAAGAACAGGACAGACAAGCTGCTCAGCCCCAGTTCAATTACCAGGCCTACAGGCTGAAAGCATCGAATCAGACAACTCCTTTAAAGCTTACTGTGGTTCTTACATAGATGGACAACACAGTTATGATCAGTAGAAAAGCATTTTTTTTTTTGCTAGGGAACCTATTTGAATTAAGAATAAATGAATTATGTAAGTACACCCACTTTGTCCTAGACAACCCCTTCATTGATGTAGCCTATACAATTAGAATAAAAGAGACACAAATCTGATTTTCAGGTATTATATTATATGATCAGTATATTGCAATGTTCAAATCTCAAAGGGAGGAATCTACGACTCTTTATTGCCTTCTCAGTGATGCATCTAAATTAAACAAAATGCATCACACTAGTTTTACAATGGTAAAAAAACATTACAAACCTCTTCATCCTAGGAAACAATGAATCAGTACTGAAGCTTATCCCTAGTGTAAAGGAATAGGATATTATATGTCACCCAGTTTTGAAAAGAAGGAAGTAAAGTGTTTTTAAATTATTATTTTTATTATTGTGAGGTTAACCCAAGATCTGGTACCTGAGACAGCTAAGCTTAGGAACCAGGGCTCTATTAGCCCAGACGGGAATACCTGTCCTGTTACCCACCAGGAGACTTTTCCTGGTAATGTTCGGGTGTTGAAATTGAATAGATGACTTCTCTGGTATGTACAGTCTTCTCTTTTAAACACATGTGACGAGGCTGGATATTTTGTTGCCCCACTGAGGAGTCCTTTTTGAGTTTGGACGAAACGCGCCTGGGAAATCTAATATAAGTGAGATATATCTACTCAAGTACGTTATTCATTTATCTGAATTGGATGCAAATATCATATTGTAGTTATATGTGTATATAGGTATAGTAGTGGTATGTTGAAACTAGTATCACACTTATTAAGATTTTGCTAGCTTATACTACCCAGCAGCCTACTCACCAAAAATTAGGGCTGTATAGGATAATATAACTGTGGGGTCGCCCTTTTCGGGGCGAGTTCTCCGCTAAGGAAGAGATTAGGGTTGTATAGGGATTAGTGTTCCTCTTATCTTGGGTAGGCGTATTTTAGATTAGATAATATTTAATAAAAGTTATGTTTTATACGGAATTATTTTTTGGTTGGTTAGTTTAACCCAAGATCTAGTTTTTTCTTCTCATTCCGCTGTCTAAATTGTTTCTCCTGATACATGGTCCCTTCTCTGCTCTATGCAGGGAAAAAGGGCTGAGTGAGAGCAGTGTAATGACAGATCCTGGCCTTTTCCTCTTCTCCTGTCCACTTCCTGGCTGTTACTCGTGGGCCAACTGAAGTGGAAATCATAACTGTTATATAAGTTGATAATTAAGGCATCCATTTTAAATTACTGTCATCCATGTTGTAGCTAGCTATGATAAATCCAAATTCACTAATTCACTATTCTGATAGTCTGTAAAAGCTGACTTTTCAATATACAAAAACATGTTATTTAGTTAAGACCATCATGCTATTTACTTTAGAAAGCATACTATTTGTTTAACCACAGATTTAGGAGTCATAATGACCTAGAATCTTCTGATATGCAAGCATTGTATCTAGGTGAAATGTTATTTCAAATTAATCATTATAACATGTCATGAATCGTCAGTATAGTATAATATATTGTAATGAACCTAATTAATAGTAACACAAGCCACACCTTATGAATCCCTATTGGTCGGTTCATAATGACGCTGTATCATTGATTGGATTTTGATGTAACCACCTGTTTTAATGGACACGCCTAAAGCCTTTAAAAGACACTGTAATTCAATAAATTTTTATTCTGATCAACCTTGATTTGAATCCAATGCGTTGTTATTATCTGATCGTGGAAGACTGAGCAGGCCGCAACATTTGGTGTTTCGCCCGGTTCCAAGATACCTAAGAGCCGACGGTGGTCAACAGGCAACTTGAGGGCTGTAGGCCAGTCTTGGCCCATGGGCCTGGGTTTGACGTCCCTGTTATAGATCAAGATCTATTTCCTTACAAACCTTTTTGTTACAAATACAGTAAAGCCTCTTCCAGAACACCAGCTTCAATAAACCTACCAAACACATTTATGGCATATCCACACAACATACTGTACTTTAAATGAATCAAAAAGAAAAAAAAGTGTTGTACTTCATGGAGTATGAGTCCAATAACACAGTCATTGAATGATAATCCGCTCCAGGGAAAAGCCGTGGGACAGCAGGCAAGTCTCCACTAGATGCCACTTAAAGTTTGTCTTCCAGCACCGGGATAGTTTAACTCATACTATATTAAAAATTAATAGCTCCCATCCTCTGACGCATTTCAAACCAGTCTGCTCTGAGTAACAGGATGGATGTCAGAGGATGGGAGCTATTTGTTTTTAGTACAGTATGAATTTAACTTTTTGCTAGATGCAGGTCGATGGACTCAAGGTGGGACCTTCACCTGTCAGACATTTATCTCTTATCCTGTGAATATCTGATTGGAAAAGCCCCTTTCAATGATGGACCCCAAAAAGATAGCTAGCTTGCATAGTATAGGATGGAACTGAAAGCTTATCACAGGAAATCCGATCTAGATAAAAAAAAAAAGTGAACTTCTCAAGAGAAAGTGTCACAGTACATTAGATACCAATCGAGATGGAGTTTTCTCAAAGGGATAATCTTATAGAGAGAGATCACTTTGCTTAAAGGGGTTGTATCACTACAAGGATTGCTTTTTATGTTAAAGATCTTGCATATATTAATATGTCCATTACCAGTTTACTACCTATTGTCAGATATCCCCTCTTGTATCAGCTCCTCAGGCCGCTATAGCTACAGACCTGTTTAATCTCTCATGATAGGCTGCCAGCACTGATTGCTATAGCTACCGACCTGGCTTCTACTACAGCCTAGTAGAAGCCAGTAACACGCCCCTGAATTCAAAATAAAACCAGTAAAACAGGACTGAGGTAAGATGAATCAATGTAGTGAGACAACCCCTTTAAATGCCAATAAGATGGAGTATTCTAAATATTCTATTGTAAAATATCTATTTGTAGCAAATATGAAAATATAGATTTAAACATATTAAATATATACAGTTATGTGGATATTTTATTTCACTCTACATTTTTATGAATCTTTATAAGCTAAACTATGTATCATTTGGTCACTGTGCACTGTGTGGGTACATACCTTTAGGCCCGGTTCACACGGCTTATTGCCGGCATAATTGCGGGGACGGATTTCGCCCTGCAATTACGCCGGCAGCCGCGGGGCGGGGGGCCGGCAGCTCGCCGGCCCCATAGACTATCATTATCTACGGCGTGTATGCGCTGTAAATAATTCACGTCACTTTCTCCCCGCCCAGCGGATTCGCCGAGCGGGGAGGAGAGACGGAATCCATAGTTCTCTAGGAGAACTGTGGATTACCGTAGTTACTGGGACGGATTGGAGCCGTGCTGCAGCACAAATACGGCGCGCAGTACAGCTCCAATCCGCGCCCAAATAAGCCGTGTGAACGAGGCCTTAAGCTGTGTTTAAATGGTTATATTGTGGTTTTTGTCATAGTTTTGCCGAAATCCCAATAAAACATGTGTTACAACCAGAATGTGTAAACAGATTATTTCTGCCTAAAGTAGTTTATTATTGTTGTTATTATTTGTAGCTGTCGACTATTGCCCATTAAGTATAATCACACTGAAATTGTTTTCTTATCCCCTTTGGCCCTAGCAAATATTGAGAAAAGTCCTTGTGAAGGCAAAAAAGGTTAAAAAAAAAAAAGGGAAATGGAAAAATAATTATGTAATACTTTATCCCATTTGGCCCAATGTAATGGGATTTACTAAATGATCTAGAGGGAACTGTTATACAGCCTTCAGCTAGATACAGTTCTCCATGTTTCTTTTGTCATCCTTATTACCTAAGTATTTAAATGTCATGAATTTTAATTCTTCATGTTTGTGTGAAATGGTGATTACCCCTTCACCTCTCCGGCACTGAAATGAGCCGCTATTCAGTCCTCTTCTCATAATATGTTTGCTAATATCCATCCTGTAGACTGAGCCATCCAAAGCCGTGTAGGTGGTTTTAATTATTCATTACTCGGTTTGTTCTTTATAGCTTTCCCAGCTGTGCTTTATTATTCAAAGGTTAATGCAAACTGAGACAGATTAACCCTTACAGTTAAGAAAAGTCTGTAAAACATTGGTCAGTAAAACCTTCCAGCAATAACCATCTTGGCACTTGGGTTATTTGCTAACATGAGGCACCAACTAATTTAATTCTCCAATTATTTTATCTTAATTTTATTCAATATTTTCAGCAAATTTTTTTCGGACCTATCATTCCTGGTCATTTTCAAAATGATCCATTTTACATGCATAATATGATTTTTTACTACTTCTCATTTGTGGGATGCACAATTCAAAACAAATACAAAAGAAGAAGAAAAGTGGATATATGGTTACACCAAAACCTATAAAACCCATCTCAAAATCAATATACGGTATATTTAATGGAAAGATGTATAAAATAGAACTATTAATAAAGTAATGCTCACGTTTTCCTTTGATGGGTATCAATTTAATAAAAGTCCGATTTTATACGTTTAATGCACAATTCAACAATATCCACTTTCCGTAGTGAATATCAGTTTTTCCTGAGCTCGGTTCCAGAAGGAGCATGCACCTTGTATCTGTTGTTTTCCAACACTCAGAAGCACTCTGCTGCTCAGCCAACAATTCGGTGCCGTCTTCTAATGAATTAGCTAAGTGTTTTGATGAGTGTCCTGAGTGAGCTCCCCATGAACTTCTAGCATTAACGCTATGGTGAATCATCTCTTCCTCCATGAAACATGAGAAGTACCAGCCTATCTGCAGATTCCACCAACACTTATCTAGCAGCCTTAAAGGGGTTTTGCCACGATCTAATGTTGATGTGGGATCCTCCAAAATGGGTATTTAATCACTTTTCTAAAAATATGTGATTACAAAAAGTGAATCCTCTGAGAGCTACAGCATTGCTCAGTCCCCCTTAGTTTCATGACAGTTTACATTAGACACGACCAGGACACTGACATGAGCTGATCTGGCCGTGCTTGCGTTTTTGCACTTCTTATCTGATGACAGGGAACATGAAGGAGCTTGCAAGGGACTGGGGAGAAAAGTGCAGTGTATGAGGCTGTTTGCTGTATAGAGAATCCACTGGTTGTAATGTAATTATTTGAGTAAACTTTGCAGACGCTCCCTGATTCCTCGCTCTCTTCTCACCCCTGCAACCGGTCATGACACTGCATGCTTTGTTTATCTTCTCTCCTGAGCAGATAAGAGGTAAGGAATTTACTTCGTGGGAAAACCCCTTTAATTTGGACATTGTGGTTAAGATTTTACACTAAAAACACCGACTAGTGCTACACGCGATCTAGCCTTTGGGTGAGGTTGTCTATTATTTAGTAGAAGATGATCAGTAAGCGAAATAGCTCTTCTCAGAAGAGAATTGAGTATGTACTGTATGTTGGGACAGGATCCATTTCATAGCTAACATGGTTTTTCTGTGAGTGCAGAGTTTCTGAGAATTTACAGGCATAGCAATGACATAATATATGGAGATATATTGCGGCATACCCTTTTGATTTATGGAAAAAATGTAAACCATGTGTGACAGTCTATAAACCACCTTTACTTTTTGCCTGCACAGGTGCTTTTTCTCTGCAACACTAATAAAGGTTAACAGCAAGTGTTTGGCGATTTTTTTTAATTTTTTTGTTTAAACAGACAGTGGATTCCTGAATTCCTTGTGTTTAGCATAATTTTTAGTGGATGCTTAAATCATTGGTGTTGAACTAAAGGAAATTTACAGTATCCAATTATATGAAAGCACTTTATAGAGAAATGCCTTTCAGAAAGGCTCCAGCTATAGACGGACCCTTTATAGTTCACCTTTTGTTATCCACTGTCTGCACACCAATAAAGGCAGCAGGGATTTTTTTTATTAGGGGGTGGATTTTCTGCAAACATATAGTTTCCTGTCATTTTAACTAAAGAACAGCAAAAAACATTTGTTCATTCACTTAAGAAAAATAAGCAGATGCATGGCACAACTTTTAATGCTTTTACTGATGGATATGTGGGTTCTGTACTTGTTTAGATGTGCAGCCTCCTCATCTGCCCAACGGTGCCAGCTGCTGATGCAGCCTTATGGACACCTACTGCAGTTTTTCATCAATGCCTAAAAGTTTGTAAAAATAGCTTAAAATGTATGTTGACAGCTAAAAGTGTGACCCAAATAGACCAGAGAAAAGCAACACCTTCAAAAAATATAGATTTAGGATGTTAAGAGGTCATACATGCCACCTATGTTTATGCACATCTCACATGTTCACCTAAACTGAAAAGACCAAAAACCTCTCACATCCAGATGCCAGTTAACGTTTATTTCATGGAGTCGACAAATATTCTGTTGGGTGGCAGGAAGTTATTTCTCCTTTGTTCTTCCTCTTATTAACAGGGGGAGAGATGACAGTAACAGGCCGTAAATGACTTGAAATACAGCAGTTTCACAGAGCCACAGCCAGCTTTAGAATCACACATGCTGCTCAAGCTGAGGGTGGATCTATAGCAGTGATTTACATATCAACTCTGCCATTCCTAGTTATTCCTGTTACACTGACATAAGTGCAAGAGATTTATAAAGTATAGTACTCAGGCTGCAGAGCTCTAAAGAGTGTTTACTTAGCTAAATAAGAAGCTTTCAAAGTGTGTTCCTAGAGATAAGACTCTGCTGTAGGTGACTCACCATGGTCAGAGTGGGTGAGTAACGGCAGCATAGAGCAATAAGAGAAAGAGCAGGGAGAGATGTTAATGTCAAAAGAGAAACGTGTGCACTCAGAGGAGATAAAATGTTCTTTATCTCCTGACCAAAGAAAAATCAACAAAGCAATATATTTAGAAAAAGTCTTTAGTTACCTGTCGCTACATGTTAAAAGCTAATCATTGTGGTAAGAATAGAGTACTGAGAAATTGTTTCATTTGCAAGATTATAGGCTTTAAAGGGCTAGTCTTACCACATTGTTTTGCTTTAAACATGTAGACAAAGGTAAATACAGGTCATTACCAAATACATTGCTGTTCTGATTTTGCATCCTATCAGAGCTATAGTTGTGTTCGCAAGCTTCCCTAGGTTACCGACCCCCTCTTCCTGCTCTAACAGGCTGTAGCAGCAGTGGCCGGGTTATTGACATTATTCCCTGCTGTTTGTCATCAGTATAATGGAGCTTGTTTATGTTACTCAGCAACAAATTTTAATGCTTTAGAGCTCTGTAGCCTTGTACACTGCTGTTTAGAAATCTCCATCACTAATGTTGCTCAAACAGGCTCAGCTAGGTATAGCAGAGCTTATATGCCAATCATTACTGTAAAACCACCAACAGCCTAACCATGGAGTGGAAGCCTGAAGCTGGCTTTGGCTCTGTAAAACAGCATGGTGATAGCACCCCTTTAAGGAAGACCTGTGGTGATCCTTATGTTTGCTTTAGTAAATGCTTGTGTTAACTGTGAAAAAAACAGTTCTGGAGCATCTTTCCCTAGATCTCTATGTTGTGCGGTTCCCCTGTTTTTCTTCCTAGAAATTCATTACCAATCTGTCAGCTGGTTGTTACCATTTGGGGGATGTCCCTGCACAGTCTGACATTGTCCAGGCGGTGCTGATCAAGTCAATGTGTGCAGGATCACCCACCCATGTGACAGATTCAGTAATACATGTCTAGATGCAATAACAGAGCAACAGCACAACATAGAGTTATAGAAGAAGATAACATCAGGAGAAGTCACAGGTCTTCTTTAACGCTATATTAAAGGAGTTTTACTCGTGTGTGTACTGCGATCATCACTTCAGTGTATGGGAGTACTCCGAGAATAATTTTGTAATTTTGCCAATGCCATAGGCCCTCATCAATATGATGTAAAGATATGCAGTAAGTGATAATAATTATATTCTAATTGTATCAGGTGTTTAAAATATTGGCAAAATTACTGAATTTGTTATAAAAGTATGAAATAAATGAACATATACATGTCGTCAAATGCGCTGTCCTCTTTTTAACCCCACCCACATTCATAAACTCCACCTCTTTTGTAAGTTGTACAATACAGTCAAAATAGAGACAAGTAGAGGCAATCATTGATCACAATCCTTACAGTATGAAGATAAGATTGGGTGGTTGTTTCTTTTTTAATCAAAAGTTTTTTTGCATTTCCAACATTTTCCAAAAGTGTTAAATGTGTCAAAACGTTAAGCCATGTCAAGTAACGAAGTTTCTTCAATATACAGGAGGTGTCCATGAGGAAAATACAGTGTACCAATACAAATACAGTAGAGGAGCAAGCACAAGTAGAACTGAATAGTAATATATAATGGGAGTAACATAATCACTAGTTAAAGAATAATTGACCGAATAAGACCATCTTGATTTAAAGTGGGTTTTTCGCTACAAATATCATATCTGTAATGATGGAGACAGTAAAAATAAGCACTTTTGCAATTGGTTTGCATTATTTAAATCATTAAGTATAGCAGATATGAGCTAATCTGTGTGTGTCTAGAGCTATTTCTGCAGCAAGTGGTCGGGCCAAGCCCCCTTTAATGTGATTAGCTGTCTGATATTTCATTCAGCCTTCTTGGGACCCGCCCCCTGGATGGCACATGCCCACTGTGCTGTGATTGGCTGTCTGCACTCTCTTCACTATGAGCTGTGTAAAATGAAAGTGAAAATGGCTGCTGTCTGTTTCTGTGTTCTTATTGTCTTTCACTGCACCCTGAGCTGTGTAATAATGGATGCTGAGCTCCTCTATGACCCTTCTCCCAGTGATGCCTCTATGTGAAGGATCTGGGCAATTACTGAGTCTCTAGATGCTAGATTCTCCCCCTCCCCTGCCCCCCCCTCCCCGTATAACAAAGCCTTATCCACAAAGAGGATGTCACAGCACTGCAGACTTCCTGCAGTGGTCAGTTCTCATGCCTGCAGAGCTGTCACCTCCCTCCCAGGCTTCAACCCTTGTAACCAGAACACATGCATTGCTGTAAACATTTATACATACAGCCTCAAATGATAGAACAAATGTGAAATGCACTTGCCTCCCCCCCCACACACACACACACACACACACACTCTACCGCCTGCCAGATAACAGAGTGGAGAGGAGAGTGCATTTTTCACATATTTTTCTTCATTTGAGCCTGTATGTATAACTGTTTACAGCAATGCAGGTGTTCTGGTTACAAGGAGCTTGTGGAGGGAGGTGACAGCTCTGCAGGCATAAGAACTGACCACTGCAGGAACTCTGCAGAGCTGTGACATTCTCTCCTTTCCACTGCTCAAAACAGAATGATATCACAACTCTTCAGGGAGGGAACACATGTCTTCTGGGAGGAGAGACATGCCCACTAACAGAAGAGACCCGCCTTCTGGGCAGAGAGACCCACCTACTGGGTGGAGAGACACACCCCTGATTTGAAGCTGTAAGAAAGAGAGAAAGCTTAAGATACCCACAAAAGCCTGTAATGAGAAATCCCGTTTAATTTTTGTTACTACATGAGGGGGCACTACTAAGCTAGTTTCCGATCGATACTGGAAATTCAGTCTTTTTATCACAATGTCACTAAGTGGCAGAAAGACCTGTGTAAAACGTTTTCTTATAACAACTGGACTAAAGCATCATTGTCTTCTTCCAGACATTCCAAATGCACTATCCATACTGAGCTAATGCGGAAGATTAGGTTGTTTTATGAAATACGCAGATATAATAGGTAAATGTTTGGGGGTTTAGGCATTGTTCACACTTTAAGGCAGGCATCCTCAAACTGCGGCCCTCCAGCTGTTGGGAAACTACAACTCCCATCATGCATTTATATCATCTATAACAGTGGGAATGATGGGAGTTGTAGTTTCCCAACAGCTGGAGGGCCGCAGTTTGAGGATGCCTGCTCTAAGGTAACAGCACAATGTTTGTCACAGTTTCCAAGAGTGGTGCAAGCAGTTGCGAGTACTACAGCTTGTGAACTCAGCCTTCATTTACCAGTTAAACTTCAGGATAGGTTATCCTGATAATTGTGCTTGGACTAAAATTAATGCTGATAAGCGGTTTATACGTCTTTTTCGCGGCACCGTTTCTCCCATTGATGTGTTCTGCTACATTTTTCTCACATCAGATAGCTGGAGAAGCAGTAAAGTGATCCAATGCACATTATATAAAGAGCTCTTTGGGGATTTGACTCTTAAAGCTGGATTTGGTCCTTGATTGTCATAGCTTTTAATGCTGATCAAGCTACAATGTGCGATGCTCCTCTTACCTCGCCTCCGGAGACCTGTCATTAGCTGTAGAATATGAATTGAAATAACATCAGCAGTTTAAATCAGATTTGTCTTTGCAAGCTTTAAATAAGACCTGTACATGATCAGGGCTGTTGCTGGCTAAATTAGTTCCCAAGGAAGCAACTTTGCATGGGTGTCTTCATTTGCTTGGCTTTAAGGAAGCTGACCTGTCAGGTAGTGGATTTTAATTGGGAGTATCTCTATGACTACAGTACTTGGGTGAGCTGTACAGTATTGGTGATTGACCTATTCCTGCATGTACTGGAACCTGAGCAACCTACATAATAAAAAAAAAAATCTCTAAAAAAAAAAATCTGACACCTTAGCCGTCACACATTTATACTAACATGCCTGCTGTTTTTATTATTTGCCTAGTAGGAGTTGTCATAGGCCACCTGATAATCTGCCAGGAAAATAACACATTATTCAGTTTAAGGGGGTATTTGCACATTGCAATAAAGGAATGTTCACATATTGGGCTTTTCCATTTGGGAAAATCTGATGTGGAATCCAAGGCAGAATTCCGAGGTGAGAACTTAAAGGGGTTGTCTCACTACATTGATTCATCTTACCTCAGTCCTGTTTCATTTTTTATTTCAGGGGTGTGTTTACGGGCTTCTACTAGCTACGACTGTCCTGCAGTGAGGACAGCAGGTCTGTAGCTATAGCAACCAGCGCTGGCAGCCTATAAGGAGAGATCTAACAAGTCTGTAGCTATAGTGATCTGAGGAGCCGCTGCAGCCCATACAAGAGGGGATATCTAGGAATAAGTAGGACACTGTTAATGGACACTTATTGCAAAGTGACCTATTTTTGCAAGATCTTCAGCACAGAAAGCAATCCTAGTAGTGAGACAACCCCTTTAATCTTTGCAGAGACAGTTTTTCCTCTGATGAGGGCACGGTTAACCTCGTTCTACATCATGCCTGGCCACAATAGAATCTAAGCAGGATCTCCTGTAAAGAAAGGACATATCCTTTTTTTTCTTCACCATGGATTTGAAAATCCATATAGAAATCTAGAAGATTTGCAGTAGTTCACAGTCAAATGAATGGGACTCAGTTTGCACCTGGAGTTTATTGTGGAATCCGCATCAAAATCCACGTTAAAATCTGTTGTGTGAACTAACCCTTAAGGGCATGTCCCCACGGCACGGGTTTTCGGACGGTTTTTCAGCCAGTTTGCGGTTTTTCAGACCGCCTGAAAAACCGGCCGAAAATGAGCACAATGGTGCTCTATGAAAAACCCGTGCAGCAGTCCACCCGGGCCGGTCCGGCCGCAACACCTTGAGCCAGCACAATCTTCCGGACGGAATCTGTGCATCTCAAAAGCCTCCAAAAACTATGGTCAAAAGAGTGAGTTTTACACCTAAACAGGTTCATACATGTGGCCCTTTGTCTTCAGGCTTCCACTTCCTGTGCAGGCTTTGGGTGGGTCTACAGCACTGATTGACATTTCATTCCTATCTGTCGCTGAGCCTGTTACAGAGATATTTCTAATGAAGGGTTGTGAAAAATGATGACACTGTCCAAGCAGGTTGTCTGACTATAAATGTAAGCTAGCAGAGGTGGATTTGTCATGAGATGAAGCTTCTAGTGAGAGACAACAATTTGCACGCTGCAAAAACACATTGTTAGCTTCTACGTAACTCTGTTATCTAGAAGTACACATAAATGTGCTCTATAGACCTGACTGGCTGGTACAAGGCTCATCCTAAATCTGTAATTTTAAATGGTTTTTAAAGCTTTCAACATGTAGGGAACGTTAAATCAAAACTTTTTTCTAAATACATTGCTCTTTTGATATTGCCCTGCTCAAGGGAGATTTTATCTGAATGCACACAAGTGTCTCTAGGTTACCGTCTCTATCTCCCTTCCTGATTAGACAGAGAAAAGGGAGTGACGTCCCTATGGTCGGATTAGCAAAGTCTTTGTCTTTAACAAGATTAGATTAATTACCTTTAAAAAGCACTTTTTTTCACTCATGGGAGGTGTGTAAAGATAGTAGAGCTGATATGCTTATAGAACTACCCACAACCCGACCAGGAGTGTGAGTCTGAAGCTGCTTGTGACTCTGAGAAACAGCATGGTGAGAAAACCCCTTATCAGGGTTCAAGTTTTTCTCAGTAATCAGGATTCAAACTGAAAAATTGGCACAGCAGTGTTTTTGGTAATGGTCTTTATTTACCTTTGCCTACATGTTTAAGGGAATCTGTCACCAATTTCCTTTTTTCTAATTAAAACATTTAAACAATTAAATTTTTTTAATTAAAAAAATTAAAAAAATATATTTTTCAAAAAGCTTTATTAAGGAAAACAACAGATTACTTGAGAAATAATCCGTTTCCGACATTTGTAGAAATAATTAATTAATAAACATTCTTCTCACATAAAAAAAAAACACGATACAGGGTAAAGTATCAAAGAACATTAATATGGATTGGCATATGTGAACAGTATTAGAAGCATGATACATATGAATTTTTTCTGAGCCGTTTTTATTTTCTTTGTTATTTTTTTATCTCTGTTATCTGTATATGATTTCGGGGGCAGCCATCTTGTCTGAGCTGCTTTTAACAGTATTTAGAGGGATGTTTTACAGCAGCTTCATGGACATTTGAGCCTGTGAACAGGCGTAGACTCATTGACCTATATAGGAGAGTTTTCTATCCCTGATCAGAGAGCTGGGAAGAAGTCAGTGTGCAGGGAGGAGGAGCAGGGCAATCTTCTACTGTGAATGGTGGGTCCTTTGTTATCTATACACATTGGTGTCACCTTTCAGTGTAATCCTGCCTGTGCTGATAATGAGGAGACTGCTGAAAAGTTTTCTCTACGGAACAGGAAGTGTCAGACTATTATTAGACCTAGTGGCCAAAGTGAAAACTACGGTATTTCAGGGTTTTTAAAAGAATATTGATAGTAATAGGAAAAATGTAAACCAACAATTCTTGGTTCAACATTAAAACGTGACTTAATCATTAGCGCATTTTCTGATGACACATTCCCTTTAAAGTTACTCAACAAGATGGAATACCCCTTTAAGATAAAGCAGATATCCATACCCTATGGCCACATCCATTTACAGAAGACATTTTATATAATATTACATGCCGTTTTGCTGCGGATTCCCTTTGGATTTCACCCGTGCTTCAATGACAGTGGTGAAGTCCACAATACACATCTGCGGAATGCTCATATTCTCTAGTACAAAAAAGTTTGCAGTATATGTATGAGATATGTAAAATCTCATTCACTTGCCTGTACTTTCATCTGTTTTAGATTTTATGTGCACAATCTGCAGGTAAAATCTGCAAAATCTCCACTATATATGAACTTAGGGCCACATGTATGAAAACTGTCTAGGTCTAAAATTCACTTTGTTGCCCATAGCAACCAATCAGATTGTCCCTTTCATTTCATATGGTGCTCTGGAAAAATGAGAGGGGCGCTCTGATTGGTTGCTATGGGCAGCAAAGTGAATTTTAGACCTAGACAGTTTTCATACATGTGGCCCTTAGTCTAATGGTACAAACTCCAGAGTTGAGCATACACTGCATTCACATGTAGCACCCTTTAAAAAAATAAATAAATAAATGAATGTCCCCTAAAATAGTGAAGTAGTCTGTCCATTATTTTCATTGGGACCCACACTAATCCTAAGGCTATGTTCACACGGCTTATTTGCGGGGCGTAATTACGCACCTCGCCGGCCCATAGACTATCATTACTAGCAGCGCGTATACGCCGCTAGAAAATGACATGTCACGTCTCTCCCCCCGCGGCGTATTCGCCGAGCAGGGAGAGGAGACGTAATCCATAGTTCTTTATGAGATCTGTGGATTACCGTAATGACTGGGACGGATTCCAGCCCGTAATTCGCACAGTACGGCGGGAATTACGGACTGAAATACGTCCCATTTTAACCCCTTAAGGACCAGGCGTTTTTTTTTGGTGACATGTTCGTTTTTCCCTCCTCGCCTTCTGAAAGCCATAACTTTTTTATTTTTCCACCTACATAGACACATGAGGGCTTTTATTTTGCGGGACAAGATGTACTTTCTAATGGTGTTATTCACTATACTATAGAATATACTGGGAAACCGCAAAAAAATTCCAAGTGGGACAAATTGTGAAAAGAATGTATTTTCGCTATGTTTGCGGGGGGTTTGCTTTTACGGCGTTCAATCTTCGGTAAATATAATGTGTTATCTGTATTCTACAGGTTGGTACGCATCCGGCAATACCAAACATGTAGGGTATCCGTTATGTTTTGGTACCATGAAAAAATTCCAAACATTTTCTATTTTTGAAATTTGCGCCACGGCGCCATTTTGTGCGACCAATTACTTTTTTGTACTAACACCTACGGACGTCAGTGAGGGGGCATTTTTTTGCGGGCTGAAGTGTACTTTTTATCGCTAACAGTTTGGAATGCATGCGACTTTTTTTGATCATTTTTATTCCATTTTTTGAGTGACGTAAAATGACCAAAAAATGCAATTTTGGCGTTTGGAATTTTTTTTCTTCTACAGTGTTCAGCGTACGGGATAAATGATGTTATATTTTTATAGATCGGACTTTTTCGGACGCAGCGATACCAAATATGTGTAACTTTTTTATTATTTTAATGATTTTATATGTAAAATGGGGAAAGGGGGGTGATTTGAACTTTTAATACTTTTCTTTTCTTTGTACTTTAAAACTTATTTTTTTTTACTGTAACATTGAGGCCACCTATGGTACTTGATCACTAGGTGGCGCGATTGTTAATACAACCTAATGCATTGGGTGTACAAAGATGGCGGTTTCCCCACTTTTTGTCTGCGGACGGAAGTGGGGCAAACCGGCCAGAGTACGTGACGGGAGCCTTCACAGGGCTCCCCACCACCATACCCGGTCATTGGATCGGTGCAGCATAGCTGCGCTGATGCCGATGATCGTAACGATCGGTGCGCGACACCGATCGGCGTTCATTTAGACGCCGCGGCCATCTGATGGGTTAAACAGCGCCAGCGGGCGGAGCCACTCGCCGGCGCTGTTACTGCCGGGTGTTAGCGGCTAATCGCCGCTAACACCCGGCGGCTGTGCAGGGGGGTCGCGGAGCGATCCCCCTGCAAAGCTCCTTAGCGGCCCTGGGACGTACTCATACCGTGTGAATATGGCCTAAGAATGAAGATAAGCACGCATTGATTTATTCTTGCATTCTTATTAAGTTTTCCCAGCCACTAGGCACTTTTAAATCAGAAAGTCCTATTAAACTGATTGGGCTAAAGCTAGAGTTCCCTGCACAGCACTAAATCAGAGCTGTACGCCCTTACAGTTTACAGAAGTGATTACACGTCCTAGCTCTACCCTGTCATTTTATAATATAAGAATACCCCTTTAATGTTTTTCATTCATATAGGTTCACACTCCTGTGCTGATAAACTTCTTAAAGGGGTGTTTCCACAAAGTAAAGTCTACTGCACAGGTCGGCTCCCTGCTAGCTCCGAGCTGACCATGCCTGAAAATGAGGAGGAAGGGGCTTGCGGCCGTCCTCCACATTCAGATAAGTAGCCTGCTCTGAGTGAGCTCTCGACCATGGTGATGTCACTCCTTGCTCAGATAGAGAGATATGGACGGGTAACCATAGAAACCTGTTTGCACTCAGAGCAGATAAAGTAGTAGTTATCTCCTGACTAAGGTAAAATCAAAAGACTGACAAAAGTGTAGCCCTTTTCTATAAATTAAAGATTAGGTCTCTTAGGCAAAGTCCACAGAGCATTGTCAGAATGCCGTCCAAAATGTATGGGGCCGACGGCAAATCTGAACAGAATCCAGCACAATATACATCATGTTGCAAATTCCGCCAGATTTTAAAACCGACGGTAGAAGATCCGTGCTGTATAGCCCACATTCTTCATTGATGTTTCTGTAGAACAGTGTACAGTGAGATTTTCGGCAGATTCAAAATATTGAATCCACCAAAAATCCGACGGTTAAGCTATGTTGTGTACACATAACCTTACACTGCTCTTTGTAATGTTTTAGCTAGTTTCAGAGAATCTAAATATGCTAATCACTGCTATAGAACCACTCACAGCCTGATAAAGGCAGAGTGAAAGAAAAACTGACGGTGACTATGAAACTGCATGGTGAGAAAACCCCTTTAAACACTTTGCCCGCAAGCACCACTAGGTGGGGTTTAATGTATACTGATTATACATTGATATTAGTAATAAAACTGTATATAGTAATAAAAAATGTTTCACTAATGGGGGCAGCCTACACATGATGCTAAACGGACGTTAAAGGGGTTGTCTCACTACAAGGATTGCTTTTTTTGTTAAAGATCTTGCAAAAACAAGTCACTTTGGAATATATGTCCATTAACAATATGCTACCTATTCCTAGATATCCCCTCTTGTATGGGCTGCATCAGCTCCTCAGGTCACGATAGACCTGATCAATCTCTCTTGATAGGCTGCCAGCACTGGTTGCTATAGCTACAGACCTGGCTTCTACTGCAGCCTAGTAGAAACCAGTAAACACGCCCTCGAATTCAGAATGAAACCAAGAAAACAGGACTGAGGTAAGATGTATCAATGTAGTGAGACAATCCCTTTAACTTTAAAGGAGTTTTTGCCACAAAGTAAAATTTACGTGGGAAGTTTGAAAATTAAATAATAAACATTTTCACCATTCATCATTATTAAAAATTCTGGACCGTTTTTGTTTGAGCTGCGCCTTTAGTGATCCAGTGTTTACAGCTCATCTCCAGGGGATACGACCAGGGCTGTGAGCTCCTCAGTCCTGGTCGCACATGCCCAGCCATCACTTCTCCTTTCAGGCAGCTATTTAGGGTTCAAACCCCGGGTGCTGTCATATTACTCCTGTACTTTGGACTAGTTAGTAATAAGCAAACAGTGCAAATAATAAAAGACACCTCAATGACGTCTGTGCATTGATAAAGAGGGAAAAAAATCCACAGGTTAAGTTCCTGCATGGATTTGAACCTAGGACCCTTGTGCTGTAAAGCAAAAATGTTACCTCTGAGCTACAGTGTAGCTACTTACAATTCTATACATAAACAGACCTTTCTTTGACTACAGAGAGGAAAGGCATGGTGATGTCATCCTGCTGGGTCACATGATATGCAATTCAAACAAATCACACACACCCCCTTCTGACTGAGCACACAGAGCTGAAGAACTGGATGCAGGAGGTATGAAATGAGATCATGGCAAAACCCCTTTAAGGGTGCGTTCACACGGTGCGTTTTTGATGCTTTTTTCAATGCGTTTTTTGTGCAGGAAGGCACAACAATTAATGCTGTACATTGCTGCACAAAAATTGCGGTAATTACTGCGATTTTGCCCCAATTTTTGTGCAGCAATGTACAGCATTAATTGTTGTGCCTTCCTGCACAAAAAACGCATTGAAAAACGCATCAAAACGCACCGTGTGAAAGCACCCTTAAGGTTGTAAAAAAAAAAAAGGAAACACATGTACGTGAATGTTTTTTCATAAAACCTTTAAAATGACCTTAACCCCTGCTCCTTCACATTTTTTTTTTTAGAATTTTTTGGATATATAAAATGAAACATGAAAGCAAACCATGTAAACAAGCCTGTAGCCATGGCAGGAACATAAAGTTTTTTTTTTTTGTTTTGTTTTTTTTAGTTTTAGATAAAGAAAAAACAGTTCTGTGAATGGAGTATTTATACCTTTGCCTTCTGTTTGATGCATGTTATGTGCTGATACAATGTATGCCAGATATGATGACAGCTTTATTCCCTTTTTTCATCATAGCAGTTTATCCCTCTTTAACCTGCACACGGAGGCACTTTGACATTCAATCGCTGTTGACAATAAATGTCTGCTATCTCGAGCGCAGTATCAGCTGTGTCACGCTGGTGACGACTGTACATTATGACTATTATTTGGATGTTATACTGAGAGACAGTGAAGGGTACGCAGCCTCGTTTTAATCTTGCTCTCTGGAAAGCTAAGGGGACTGTCAGAGTCAGCGTATGTCTTGCTATATATCAGTGTCACCCTGTCAGCTGGATCAAAAAGCAGATGACATTACATTAACATGGTAGGAATAGGCTATCGAGCTGTCATTTTATTGCATCCGACCCCACCAGCAGAACTGTCCTTCACATCGTTATTCCGTTTTGCTCTTATTTATCATAGTGAAAGCCATTAAGCTATCGTCTTCTTTTGTAAAACCTTCTCTCTAATATCAGGACTTCATTCACTGGAGAACGGGTAGAATTAGACCCATATTGAAAGAACCAGTCCAAATATTGGCAACTTTTTTCTCGCGACTAAGTGAGGTCCTAGTAGAATAGTCAGGTGCCTGCTTTAATCCCGTTCATGTCTTCCTGCTACCAGGTTTAGGACTGAGGATTTGGCATAAGTACACAGAATGAAATAAGTATGTTCCTGATTAGAAACCCAGGAGCCAGTCCAAATTTTTATAAAAAGTTACCACTGTCATAATTTATATTAATGGGGTTTTCCGCCACAGGTAAAAAAAAAAAAAAAATCTTAAAGGGCTATCTCATAAAGTAATGGCATATCACTAGTAGTCATACCTCTGGAAGCCAAACCAATCCCACAATGCTTATTCAATGCTGTGGCCCCTTCACACTCATTCCCTGCACAGTGACACCCAGCCACCCGTGTCTGCAGAGTAAACGCTGCACAACCCTGTTCAAATAAAAAGAAAACGGCAATACTCTGCAACCAGTAAGGGGGCTATAGTGCTGAATCAGAGGCTTTATTCTCAGGATCAGAGGGGGTCCCATAGGTTGGACCCCAACAAATCATTAAAGGGAACCTGTCAGATGGTTTATGCTGCCCTATATGAGAGCAGGATGTGATAGTGGAAGAGAAGCTGAGCTCGGATATATAGGGTTATATGTTAGAGGGAGAGAAGCTGAACTCTGTGATGTATAGGATTATATGATAGAGGAGAGGAGCTGAGCTCTGTGATATATGGGGTTATATGATGGAGGAGAGGAGCTGAGCTCTGTGATATATAGGGTTATATGTTAGAGGGAGAGAAGCTGAACTCTGTGATGTATAGGATTATATGATAGAGGAGAGGAGCTGAACTCTGTGATATATAGGGTTATATGATAGAAGAGAGAAGCTGAGCTCTGATATACAGTATAGGGTTATATAATAGGGAGAGAAGCTGAGCTCGGATATATAGGGTTATGTGATAGAGGGAGAGAAGCTGAGCTCGGATATATAGGGTTATGTGATAGAGGGAGAGAAGCTGAGCTCGGATATATAGGGTTATGTGATAGAGGGAGAGAAGCTGAGCTCTGGGATATATAGGGTTATATGATAGAGGAGAGGAGCTGAGCTCTGTGATATATAGGGTTATATGATAGAGGAGAGAAGCTGAGCTCTGTGATATATAGGGTTATATGATGAGGGAGAGAAGCTGAGCTCTGTCATATATAGGGTTATATGATAGAGGAGAGAAGCTGAGCTCTGTGATATATAGAGTTATATGATTTAGAGCTGGATTTCTGAGTAAAAAGCAGAGAAAAAAATTAAAATGAAATTATTGAAAGCAATCACTGTATGTGGGCGGGTCAAGCTGGACTCCTATTCTATTTTAAGGAGTCCGGTCAGGATCTACTCTGCTTTTTACTCAGAAATTCTGTCCTAACTCATATAAACCTGTGACAGAGCTCAGCTTCTCTACCTCTATCACATCCTGCTCTCAGATAGCCCCAGGTTCGCTTTAAGTAATGGAATATCCAGGCTAATATGCCATCACTTTGTTAAATAGGAAGACAGTTCTCTTCCTATAAAAATCATAGCAACAACTCTTGGGGCCCGAGTAAAATTAAAAAAAATTATACTCCACTACCTCCGGTGCCCGATTCCAGCGACGCATCTCTCCGATCTTTTGTGGACATTCTGTCCCTCTTGAATGAGGACGTCATCTCGGCAGCTGCTGATTGGCTGCAGCAGTTACATGCCTCTAATTAACATCACCGCTCCGGACCATAATTTTTTTTATTTTAGTTGTTGCTTTGGTTTTTAGAAGTGGGGGACAACCCCTTTCATTTCTTCAAGAGCTTAAAGGGGTTGTCTCGCTACAATGATTGGGTTTTAATTAAAATATCTTTAAAAAACAAGCAGCTTTGCAATATATGTTCATTACAAATGTCCTACTGATTTTGAGTTATCCCTGTTAGTGGTAGTGTATCAGCTCCTGAAATCAATATAGCAGTGGATCTGTTGATCTTTATCTCACTGGCTGTCAGTGTTTCTGAATACAGGTCAGAGCACAGAGCCCCTCCAGCACAGTATGCTTCTGTAGTGGAGGGAGGAGGAGGGCTCTGGCTTCTGTGTCGGTGTGGATCGACCCTGTGTGTGCCTGCTCCCTCCTGTTCTCTACACAGATTGAGGAGAGCAGAGGTGAGTTTGATCTGTGGTCAGTAGGATGTAACAGCAGTGAAGTGTGTTACTATAATCATGATGTGTCTGTGGAGCTTTGACTATACTAATAGAACAGATCGGGGGGGCATCTGAATGGTTCATACCCCTACCTGCTCTGCTGTATTAGTGACACATCGTGATTATAGTAACACACTTCACAGCTGCCCTGTGTCTGTTCTGACAGGGTTTGTTTGTTGTTGCTTATGATGGAGATTTGTATGCTAAGCAGGGGGTATAGGAACACTTGCATCCCCCCTGCTCTGCTATTAGCATACACAGCTTCACAGACCTCTCCACACTCATAGATCAGCCCTCTCCTGTCTCCTGACTGTGGAGAGGAGCAGCAAGAGCCTGCAGCAGACCTAGGCAGGCACACACAGGGTTAACTCTGGCAGCAAACCCCCTCGCCCTCCCCCTGCTGTATAGAAGTTATGGAGGAGAGCTTTCTGTGTGCTGAGGGGAGGGGGGAAGAGGGAGGAGAAGAGGCAGACAAGAAGCACGCCCCTGAATTGAAAAATTTGTTGCTGCCAGACACTTTGAAGTAGGCTGAAAGCTTGTAATGAGACAACTCCTTTAACTTACTCTCAGTGAATCGAGACGTTATTGACAATAAAAAGCAGGAAAAGCAGTCCTGACCTTGTCTTAGTTACATATATAGTACATTTAACAAAAGACGTCTGTGCATCAACCAAGGATGGGGGGAAGATGTGGAATAAGGGAGGGTTATAAATCATTTTAAAACTTGTTTCCCCCTATTGATCCAGATTATGGAACCGATAAGGCATGAAGAAATCTGCCCTGTTCAGAAAACTTTCACCCCTGATCCCTGGTGGCGCTTGTGAACAACTCATTCAGTTCTATGGGATTTCTGAGTACAGTTCGGCTGTACTCGGAAATCCCAGGGAACAGACTAGAGAGTCGTATGACCGCGCAATGTGCTCTCTTGCTCTTCGCAGCCAGCTTCAGGCTCATACTTCCTGTTCAGGCTGTGGGTGGTTCTATAGCAGTGACTTGCATTTCAGCTCTGCTATTCCTAGTTGAGCCTGTTAGAGGAAAATTGGTGATGGAGGAGTTTTAACAGCAGGGCACAAGGCTGCAGAACTCTTAAGGGTAAGGCTATGTTCACCCGCCGTAATTGTGGGGCGTACAGTACGGCCGCAATTACGGCGGGTGATTTGGGAGTCGCGCTGATACGCGCATACTCCCGCGACGTGGAGGGGGGCAGCAGCCCGCCGGCCCCATAGACTGTCATTACTCGCGGTGCGTATGCGTTGCAAATAATTGACATGTCACGTATCTCGCCACATGTACAATACAATCGTATTGTACGCCCGGGGGGAGGAGGCGTAATCCATAGTTCTCTATGAGAACTGTGGATTACCGTAATTTCGGCGCGCATCTCGCTCGTATTAGAGTGCAAATACGACGTGAAATACGTGCCGAAATTCCCCGGTGTGAAAATAGCCTAAGAGTTTATCAGTAACATAGAAAAACAAGCTCCTGTGCTGCTGAGAAGACACAGCAGGAAGTGACCTCACCATCACACCCACTGCTACTAGAGCAGAGAGAGGTGGTCGATTACCTAGAGACGCTTATGTACACAAGCAGGAGATAAGGACTGATCTGGCTCTTAGCAGAAGCAAAATCAGAACAGCAATGTATTTAGTAATCATCTTTATTTACCTTTGCTTATATGTTTAAAGTTAATGTGGTGGGAATAACCCTTTAACATATAGGGAATGGAGTAGTTGAGCAGATTGTATTTGAAATCATAGTTAACCTGTATATATAGTTTTTCCTTCCGTTCTATATTGTGGGTTTTTAGATTTGGCACAGGATTTTATGCTGTTTTGTGAGTTTTTGGTTTTTTTGTCAGACAACAAAGCTGTGTTCTACAGTCGGGTTATCTTTTGGATTCCATAATGAATATAATAAAGCATCTGAATTTCTTTAATCAATAATCATTCGATTCATTAGCCAGTATATGGCTCATTAGGCAGGTTACTAGGAAGCAGTTCTGTCAGGGATCCTACGGCTCAGAATACAGTACAGTGATGCTGGGTAGAGGTATCCTGCTGACTGCGGGTTTCATTAGAGAAAGAAAAACACTGCTGCTGCCAAGATCTTGTTTTTGTACAATTCTAACTCGGAACTTTGGGAAGGCTCGGCATTTTGTATGTTATTATTTTATTTTTTTACCCTGAATTAACATGAAACCCTTTAAATACATATTTAACCTGTAAAATTTGGGTAGTCACAAACTGCATTGAAAATCCATGTTCTTGCCATGTAGTTGTTGGGCATAGAGCCTGCTGCTGGTAATTGCCTCTAAATAAGAAGTTTTTGATAGCTTAACTTATGTATCGAATAATCGTAAGCTGCAAAATATTTTGGCTGGGAACTCTTAGGCTATGCTCACACGGCGTAATTGTGGCGCGCATTTCGCGCCATTTTTGCGCTTTAATACGAGCGAGATGCATGCCGCCGTTACGATAATCCATAGTTCTCATAGAGAACTATGGATAACGCCACCTCTACCGGGCGTACATTACGATCGTAATGTACGCGCAGGGAGATAAGTGACATGTCGCTTATTTGCGGGCTGCTGGCCCCTCCGCGTCCGCCGATCAGCACGACTTGTAGCTGTGGTTTTTAACTTGAGTATTTAATGTTTGCATTAGTAGCAGGTGAACAGCAGCAAAACAATGTGGCTGTTAACATTGATTGTTATTGGCCATGCAGTCTTGTGATTGAAACTAAATACTGGAAAATTTGTGCAGCCATCTACAGGGGTTCTCACCTCCTTTGTCCTCACCTCCGTTCCAGTGTCGGCGGCATTACAAAGGTTACCAATGTCGCCGGCGGAATTAGAAGTCCAGGGAGGAGTGACCCACAGAGTCAGCAATGGAACGGAGGTGAATGAGTTTTTTTTTATTTTATCAGGGCAGCAGTACTTTAAATTAATTTTTTTTTTAAATGGAAAACCCCTTTAACAATCAAATTAAAAATATTAACGGCCCGGTGTGGTCTTCAACTGCATTATGGGTGTGCCATAACCATACTATTTGGCCTTATCTTTATGGTAAGATTCCACTGTGCAGCTTCTGAATGCAGACAAAACTACGTCTACATGTGGTGGCCAGTGGCAGGTAAAACTGAAGTATTGACCGCAAAATTGTACAATCATTGGTTGTGTTTGCATGCAGTAATAGCGCTGTAGGATCTTGGTTGTGGCCCAGAATACTTTTTTACAGTCAGCTTGCATATCTAGCAGGTATACCCTTGACTAAGATTCACATTACGGATGGCTCGTCATTAGCCACAGGGAACGAAGAAGTGGCAACACATACATAGATCTTTCCATCCACTTCTCTGTGAGTTCCAAGCACAGCCTAGGCACTTTTGTAATGTATTTTCATTAAAGGTGTATTTCACCATAGACTTTGATGGCATAATGATAGGATATGCCCCTAAAGTCTGATAAGTTCTGGTCCCTTCTCCCACCTAACTTGGGAACATGCCCCCAGAAGTTAAGGCTCAGAATGAAGAGCCGATTGCGCTTGTTCACGACTCTCCATTCTGTTTTATGGAAGTTTTAAGTAAAGCCAGGAACCATCTTCGGCTTTACTTAGAAGTAGAAGTAAACAGAGAGAGCCAGGCATGCGTGGCCACCTTTCCATTCTGTGTGGGCAGCGACGAGTCAGCCGTAACGTGGAAGTTAGGTTATGGGAATACCTCTTTAGCCCTTAAAGGGTTCTTCTCACTACAAACATCATATCTCTAATGATGGGGACAGTAAAAATATGCAATTGGTTTGCATTGCCTAAATCATTTAGTATAGCAGATATAAGCTAATCTGTGTGTTCTACACCTAAAACTGCAGCCTAAGGTCGGGCCACAGCCCTTTTTCTGTGGTTTTCCTGACTGATATTTCATTAAGTCTGTTGGGAAATGCACCTTGGATGGGACACAACCCCTGTGCTGTGCTGTGATTGGCTGCCTGCACTCTGTGCTTACTCCCCTCTGAACTGTGGAAAATTAAAGTGGAACATCTTTCTGTGCTGGGCGCTGGCTGTGTAATAAAAGCTGTCTGAGCTCCTCTACGCTCATGTCCTAGCTCTATGTGAAGGATCTAGGCAATTACTCAGTCTCTAGCTGCTAGATTCACTCTCCCATCATATAACACAGCCTTATACACTACACTCTACCTCCTGACTGATAAGAGGGGGAGCAGAGTGCATTCCTCACATTTGTTTCATCAGTTCAGGCTGTATGTATAACTGTTTACAGCAATTCAGGTGTTCTAGTTACCAGGAGCTTGTGGGAGGAAGGTGACAGCTCTGTAGACATGAGAACTGACCAGTGCAGGAGGTCTGCAGAGCTGTGACATCCTCTCCCTCCCACTGCTCACTCAGAATGATGATGTCACCACTCTTCAGTGAGGGAAGAAACGCCTACTGGGAGGAGAGGCACATCTACTGAGTGAGAGACTCACCCCTGGATTTGAGGCAGTAACAGACAGAAACAGTTCAAGTCTGCGAAAGCGTGTGATGAGAAAACCCCTTTAAGGAGAAATAACCAGAAGTCTTTGATATTTTTTCTTTTGTTGTTCTCATGTTTTTCGTTTATTAGAAATTTTTAGGAACCATTCGACACTTCTTAAATTTGCCTGACGATTGGTGCCGTAAAATTCCACGCCGGATTTGCTTTCAATCGCGAGCAATCTGTACGGAAGATCATTCGTAATCCACGCTCCTTAGAAATGGAAATCGTCGCTCCTCCCTGCTCGGTAAATCCGCCGCGGGGGGAGAAAGTGACATGCACATTATTTACGGCGCGGACGCGCCGTAAACAATGCATTGTCTATGGGGCCGGGAGCGGCGCCCCCGCCGCGCTCCGGCCCCGCCCCTTATTCCCGACGGATTTGTGCGCTCAATACGGCGCCCAAATCCATCGGGAATAAGCCGTGTGAACACGGCCTTAGTGTGTGAAAATTTGACTTTTTTACTTAAATAAAAATTAAATAACTGTTACAAATTCAGGTTGTTTTCTTAGTAAAGAATATGTATTGTCGGAGATTTATTTACAAATCTGCAGAGCATAGCATAGTACAGGAAATATGATCATGTCAGACTGGGAATTCCCAGAAGAGTCAACCTTGTAAGAGAAATGTGCTGACACCAAGACAGTCTCGGAGATGTCTGCACTGTATTCAGCGTTTCATACAAGTCTAATATATTTACCAACGATAAGGGAATGATGGAGAAAATGCCACTGAATATTTACTCTGATTATAGACACTTATGTGTGCAGTGTAAATATTAATTCATAGCACATGCCTGCTGAGGAACCTGGAAGGCCTCCAAGGTTGGAATTTGCAGGGTGAATGAAATAATAAAATCTAATGCATATTAAAAAGTGATTTAACTAAAATTTGGACATCTAGGATCCATTGACAGGCAATTGGTAGAGACACATTTCCTTCAGTAGATCTTCATTTTAATAGTTCCTTCTTATTTTAGTACCAGTTCTACATCAGAGTTTTCTTTTATACCCATTAAGAGATTTTCTTCCAAATTAAAAATCATTATATTACAACAAACGTTGAAGCGATATAGTCCTTACATTGTCCCAATGGGAAATGTGATGCCAGCTATTATTCTGGAATAGTGAGAACAGTTACCTGCAGAGATCTGTTGGCTCGAAAGCTTGTTCTTAGTTGGTCTTAAAGTATATTTCCACTTTGTACTCTCTATTCTATCTATAAAGAATTGATTGCTTAACCTTTTAAAGACCGGTCTATTGTGGCCTCTAGGACGCAATTTTATTCATCACTGCATTCCTACAGCCAAAACGTACATTTTTCCATTGACATAGTCCTACGAGAGCTTGTTTTTGCAGAATGGATATTTTTCTATGGCATAATTCTGTGTATCAATAACTCAGACTGCCATCTGGAATTTTAGGACCCCATACATCCAAAGAACCTGGGCCCTCCCGCCGATTACAGTACCTGTCTTGCACCACATTACGCTCCCTGAAATTAATTATGATGACTCCCTCTAAAATTATACACGACCCCCACCAAGCAGATAAAAGCTCCTGTATGAGGCAGATGGAGAAGCAGTGGGCCACCTTTTTTTTTGTATTTGATCTAGCCCCTGACAGCAGTACAGCCCTGATGGTGGCCATGCTGATTAAATTATTTTTTTTTTTTTTTAGGTGGTAGTGAGAAGAAGAAAGCTGTAATTTTCCTTTTTTCATGTTCTTTTTATGCTGTTCGTAGATAAAAACTTATTTCTACAGGCCATTTACATTAATGCTAACTTCAAATATGTGTAGCTCTTTTTATTTTTTTTACTATTTTTGCTCAATTAAACCATTATGCATATAAAAAGTTTTCCATATTTACTTAGCCATATTTGTTTTTTATTTTTTCATCAGTGTTGTATCATCAGTGCCTGTTTTTTTGCAGAGCGAGTTATATTTTCCAATAAAACTTCCAATGGCTAATTTTGAGTACAGTTAAATCCTTGATTAACTTTTAGTACGGTAATTTTATTAGAAGGATTAAGGATAGAAACTACAATTTCATCATTGTTTTTGGCCATTTTCTTATGCTATTCACTGAGCAATACAAATAACATCTTATCTTTATGTTAGAGTTTATTTATTGTGTTGTGACGTGAAACTTTTTTTTATATAGTGAATTTGAATTACAGTTTTTCTTTTTTGGGAGGCACTGGCTATGATTGTGCTACCCTCCTGTATTGCATTGTATTATTGTCTGCCACTTATACTGACAGACGACCCATACGGCAATGCCATACACACGGTCTATATAGCAATCGGTCATGGTCATGGCAACCCATTGCCAACTATACCATCTATCTGAAATGGGCTCAATTGAAGTTATTTCCGATTGCAGCATCTATAACAGGATATCGGCTGTTCATTGTAGTCAGCACCTACTGGTGATGGTATAGGGACAGCTCCTCTTATTGCACCTTCACCATTATGTAAGGTATCTTTATTCAGGGGAACAACCTACTTAAAGGGGTTGTCTCACTACAAGGATTGCTTTTTATGTTAAAGATCTTGCAAAAACAAGTCAGGGTCCTACCTATTCCTAAATACCCCCTCTTGTATGGGCTACATCAGCTCCTCAGGTCGCTATAGCTACAGACCTGTTCAATCTCTTCTGATAGGCTGCCAGCACTGGTTGCTATAGCTACAGACCTGGCTTCTACTGCAGCCTCGTGGAAGCCAGTAAACCCGCCCCTGAATTCAATGTGAAACCAAGAAAACAGGATTGAGGTAAGATGAATCAATGTAGTGAGACAACCCCTTGAACAAGATGTACTTTTAGGTTATGGGGTGGTCAGGACTTAAAGTGAATGTCCATCTTTTATCATCATTGTGATTTTAGGTCTAACTTTCTGTGTATTAATTTCTTAACATATAGTATTTTTATAAGAGCTGGAACTCCATTTCTCTGATACTAAGCATCAAGTCCCCTGCATAGACATAGATGTGAATTATAGCATTCTTACTGCCTGCAGCTATCACTTGGGGGAGCTTACTGCATACTGTTTATACATTGAACTGAACAGTAAGACAGTATGCAGCCGCAAGCAGCCTGAATCTTATCCTTTCATTTATTGTCTATGAAGGTTATACGGAGCTCAGAGTAAAACAAAACTTGCATATACAAGCTTATTAGTTGAAAAATTCAAGGTTGGACATTTGCTTAAAAAAAAAAAAACCTCACTGCCATAATGTTGTATTTTTAGACAGTGCTTTTTGTTTTCGTTAGAGCTCGTCAATGAGTTTTTAACATGATTGCCTCTTAAGATGGTGTGTTAGGCTATGTTCACACGATGTATTGCAGCGCGTACAGTACGCGTCGCAGTACATCACGTGTCTCGGGAGCTTGCGCTGATCGGCGCGTACTCCGGCAGCCCGCTGGCCCGATTGACATGCATTACTCGCGGCACGTATTCACCGCCAAGTAATTGACGTAATTCATAGTTCTCTATGACAGCTATGGATTACTGTAATTACAGCGTGCATCTCGCTCGTATTAGAGCGCAAATACATGGCGAAATGCGTGCTGAAATTACCCCGTGTGAACATACCCTTAGAGAATTACTATTTAAGGCATGACTAGTCAAGCGCAAACCTATTCTTTCTAATCCATATGATCAAAACAGATTCCAGATTTTGTTTTGCAAAAATCATCAAGTAACTACATCACGCTGCTATTATAGAAACCTTAAGGCACATTTACCAAGGTAGTTAACCAGAATTCTGGAGCATTTGTGCCAAAATAATGGGGTACATGCTTTACACCACATTTATTATGTGTTTTAGACACTTCTTCCCCTTGTTCAACTAAAGGTTTAAGTAAGCATTAGACATTATTCATAGATCTGCCCCTTTGTGTTTTTGGCATTTTATGCATTTATTGGACTCTTCAAATCAACTTAATATAACACTGTTTTTGTTTTTTTGCAGTGCTAGACCCAAAGGAGATAACATATATGAATGGAGATCCACTATACTGGGTCCTCCTGGCTCTGTGTATGAAGGAGGTGTTTTCTTCTTAGATATCACATTCTCACCAGACTACCCATTCAAACCACCGAAGGTAAGCCATTTTTGTCATGTAACAAAATATATTATTTGTGTTGTTTCTAGAATTTGTGCCACCGTCATACCGTTGTAAACAAAAATAATTGTATTATAATCTGTAACCTAATTTCTAATTCGTAATCAGCAAATCTTGTAGATGGTAAGGTACATGATCACTGGTGAGTTATTTGTTTTCCTATGTAGAACCCCTTTTGAACAGCAGGGCCCTTTTTTAGACATAATAGACAAGCCCTTTAACACTTAAAAATAAATAATAATGGTAATAATAAATGTTTATTCTAAGACTGAGGATTCATATAGATAATTGTTTCCTCTTCAAGCCCTGGTTGAAGAATAACATTGCTCTCATGATCTGCTCAACCTGATGTGCTTTAAATCTGATTGACTACATTCCACAGTGTCAGAATCAATGGTATTGCAAGTAAGGAGATAAGCCCGACACATTGGAAGACATTCGCAGGGACAGGATGGTTGTTCTCTTCCTACTAATGTTGTTGGCTTTGGCTCTGGAATGTGCTTAGGCTGGTTTTATGGTTCTTACTTATCAGCAGTCTTATTTTCTTGTGCAGTGAGAAATGGAAACGTAATCAGAGACTTTCCACAATGAACTGAAAGAGCAACCAGGGCTCAGTGTACAGCAATTTATTTCCTACCTTTGGTATATCCATCTGGAAATTGTTCAACATTTGGGGAGAACACACAAGACAGATTTGATGTGGAAAATGTCCGCTGCAAATTCACATGTAAATCTGCACATAAAAAGTTGCAATAAATGGTGCACAGTTTGCTGCAGATTTTGGTGCCTATTTCACCCAATTTACTTCAACATAATAAAGTCCAAGGTAAATCTGCAATAGAAATTGATATACCACAAATTTAAATTTTGCACTGCAGGTCAATTTCTGCATGAACATTTTTTGACATGTGACATAGGATTTGTAAAATCCCATCCACGTCTGGTACTGTAATCTACTCTATTTTCCATGTGCCGATCTACACTAAAAATCCACAGCAACATGTCCCATGTGCATGTCCCATGTGCATTCACCCTTATATGGAGTGCGTAACCCCAACATATGCAACTGTATGCCACAGGGCACGAGTGCATAACATGGGGCTCCCAGCCATCACTACACAAACATGCTTTGTCTTTGTGTTCATACTTGAGAGAGCTACATTCAGCTGCATTCAACTAATGGCACTGTCATGGGGCACTGGTGGGTAATGCATGGCTGACACTGTTACGGTGGGTGGTATTTGGCTGGCATCATAAGGCTGTACATGGTATTTTAAGCAACAGGCAAAACTGTTTCTGTATTATTCTAGTATATGAGCACAGTTTTATTTGGATTTCTTCCATATCTACAAAATATATATAGTTACATAGTTAGTACGGTTGAAAAAAGACACGTGTCCATCAAGTTCAACCAAGGGTGGGGAAAATGTGGGCGATGGGAGAGAGACAAGGACACCATGCCCAGCCTCACTACTGGTTTATACCCTGATACCCACAAGGCAAGAACCAATCTGTTTCAGGGGAGACCCTATCTCTGACCCCAGAGCCTCCACCAGCCAGGATCCAGAATTTTACATGGCTACATACGCATTAATATTCTTTAGTTCCAGGTAGGCATCTACGCCTTTCTTGAAACTCTTTACAGTTCCTGCTGTGACCAGCTCCTCAGGCAGGCTATTCTACAGATTTACAGTTCTTACAGTGAAGAACGCTCTTTTCCTCTGGAGATTGAATCCTTTTTTTTCTAGTCGTAGGGAATGTCCTCTTGTCTTTTGAGGGGGCTTCACTTGAAATAATTTTTCCCCATACTTTTTGAAGGGACCATTTATATATTTATATAAATTAATTAATTATATCCCCCCGAAGCCATCTTTTCTCAAGACTAAATAAGTTCAATTCTATTAACCTCTCCTCATAACTAAGACGCTCCATTCCCCTCACAAGTTTGGTTGCTCGTCTTTGTACTCTCTCTAGCGCCATTACATCTTTTATATAAGCTGGAGCCCAGAACTGAACAGCATATTCTAAGTGAAGTCGCACCAATGCTTTATACATCCTTGTCCCATGAGTCCATGCCTCTTAATACATGCCAATATCTTACTTGCCTTAGAGGCAGCTGATTGACATTGCATGCTGTTCTGTAGTCTATGATCTACAAGAACGCCCAGATCTTTCTCAACAAGCGATTCTCCAAGATTTTCTCCCCCTAGGACATATGATGCCTGTAGATTATTTCTCCCCAGATGCAGAACTTTACATTTATCTACATTGAACCCCATTTGCCAAGTGGATGCCCAAGCACTCAGTGTGTCCAGGTCTGCTTGTAATTTATGAGCATCTTCCATAGATTGCACTACCCTGCATAGCTTGGTGTCATCTGCAAAAATTGAAACCGTGCAATCGATCCCTTCCACTATATCGTTAATAAATACATTAAATAAGAGTGGACCTAATACTGAGCCCTGCGGCACACCACTCTCAACCGGGGACCACTCAGAGTAGGAGTCATTTACCACCACTCTCTGAGTACGATCCAGCAGCCAGTTTTTAATCCAATTACACACTGTTATCTCTAACCCAATGGATTCTAATTTACCCAACAAACGCTTATGCGGTACAGTGTCAAATGACAATATCCACAGCTGTCCTGCTATCCAGATCAGATTGGTCTTACAGCTTCTGTCCTTAGTAAATCCATGCTGGCAATCACTAATAATATTGTGTTTGTCAGCATACTCCTGTATATAGTCCCTTATGAGCCCTTCAAACATTTTTCCCACAACAGATGTTAAACGAAGTTATATCTAAAAAATGTCTGAGATCTAAAGAGGAGGAGATGAGTTGGAAAAGAGGCTGTTCTCTCTAGTTATAGATGTGAAACAGACATTCCTGTAACCCCCAAAAACTTCAATAAAAATAGACCTTCCCGGGGACCCTCCCAGTCCGATCACCGGCAGTCCCTAAAGTGTAAACCAAGACCTCTTGGCCATTTGGGGTATTACAATTGAAGTGTCATAAAGATCTTAGACAGGGAATACCTTTCTAAGATTTACTGCAGCCCCTGGGAGAGGTACAATGTGACCCTTGGACCAGAAATTGTTGTGCACTTTTGCCATGGGATCAATTCATACGCCGAAGTTTTGCAGTGCAGACTCCAAATTCCAAATTTGTAGCAGTTTACTGTACAGTGCATGTGGATGGGTTTCCAGTGGTTGTGGATCTACATGGAAAACCAACATGCTTCAGGAGTGCAGTATGGACATTATGTTGCGAAAATACTGCAAATTTTTACCACAGATTTCAACTCTTCAGTGTATCATTTGAAATCCACATTAAATTCATAGCCTAGTCCATGGCAAAATCCACAAGTAACACCTGCAGATTTGCAACAAGATCAGAATTTTTCTGCCCGTTTTTCCCCCACTTCTAATATCAAATGTAATTGACTTGTATACTCATATGCATTTACATGTTCTTTTTGTTTCATTCCCTTGTACTGAAAATGATAGTCATATTAATAATAAAAAGTTAAAGAGGTTGCCCATTTATTGCCCAGAGGCAATAAATGGGCATATCTGCTTCACCCAAGGGACCCCATTGACTAGAACAGGATCCGTCAATTTTTCTTAGTAATGACGGACATTTTAATGGAAAAAATAGCCCTGCATTTTTTTTTTTTTACAGTATCTGTTCCGAACTGCACTTCTGACCTAGATGTGAACCGAGCTTAAAGAGGTTGTCTCGCTACAAAGATTAGCTTTCAACATGTTGGGAACACTAAATAAAGATGTTTTCCAAATATATTGCGTTGTTCATTTTTTTTTTGTCAAGGAGCTATAAGTGATTTTATCACCTGTGCTCTCTCTGGTTCCCAAAGTGACCCACCTGTGTACTTCTCCCCCCTGCTGTTTGTTCTATCTGATAGCAGGGAGTAACTTCATCACACAGGTCATGGGGCAGCACAGAACTCCAGACAGTGAGAGCTTGTTTGTTATCTGATCTTTCAAACAAAATCCAGTAATTACTGCTGTTTACTTTACTTCAGAAGCTTCCCTGGTCCTGACAGCATGAGATTTATCTAGCAGAAGTCTGAATGCACCGAGCTCATATACTAATTACAGACCGCTTAAGCAGGAAGTGACAGAGCAAAGCAGCATTATTTCATTCATGCATCCTATGAAACTTTTAGATGAGACAACCCCTTTAATGTACCTATCCCCTGCTGCTGCTAATGCTCTGAAGCACCCTAGCACTCCACTCCACTACACAGGAGAGGATCGTGATCCATTTTCTTACAATACCATGTCCTGACTGTCAGGACGAGTACCTGGAAGTAAAGAGGAGCCCCATTTCAACATATTTTTTTTTCAAGTGGACAACCCCTTTAAGCCTACATATACTACCATATATATAACCAATAAACGCTTTAGCATATGTCGGGACCCCTATAACCTATGGTCACATTTTCATAGAATATCTGTCCATTGTTCTGTAAACGTATTATTTCCCTTATGCTTTATGAATGTCCAGCCTGTTTCTCTTGTAATAATTGTTCTCACTTTAATTTGGTTTACTGCTGCCGCACTCTCTCAGCCAGTCTGATATCTCCCTGCTCCTGCTCCTTCTCCCCTCTCACATCATGGGATAAGGAAATTCAGTTGCAGCCCATCCTTCCATCCTATCTGTCAGCTTATTACTGTATTTCAGAGGGATTTTTGTGGGAGACTGAGGACTGTTTCCAATAATAGGTTACAATAGAGTTTTATATCTTTGCATATTTTATTGATTATAATAAACAACTGATGAATCTGTGGGCATACGGCTTACACCTGGGCTGCATATACCTACATGAAAACAAAATTTGCTGAGAAACTAGAACTTTAACACCACAGGGAGTCTGTAGCTATTTTTCTAGATACTACTTTTTGAATGTTGCATTATTTGATTACAATTTTCATTGTACGTTATGGTGAGTTATACAGTATCTGTGAAGCATCTGTACATCCATGTGCCGTATTTAGGAGATATTGAATAATTTTTGTGTACGTTTTGTTTTCTACTCTCATACATGGTATGTCCAGCAAAACAAAAAACAAAACAATTGTCATATGTCTTGCCGAAGTTTTATTCATCTTCATGATGTTTTATGTGCTAATTTGTGCATTTCATGTGTGGCATGAAGCCTCCTTTCACTGCAGATGAGCAGTAGCATTTCTTGTGTAGACTATTTCCTTTTTAAACATACCAGCCCCTCCTTTGCTGTGCTTTGTCTATCTAACTCCCTCCAACTTTAGTTTCAGTCCACACCCCTTGTTTCCTCCCTCATTTTGGAAGACTTGGGAGGCAGGACCAAAGGTGTGGTTTAAATGGCTGCCCTGAAAGAGGTCACACCCCTTTGGTCTCCTGGGCTGGACACACAGCAGTATCCTGTGTGTGGAGACATAGAGAACTAAAGAGCCTCCTGTTGTAAAACAACTGACGTAGAACTGCAGGAAGCCAACAGAAAATTGAAAAACTTTGCGAGACATAAGACATACTTATTTTTCAGATTTTTTTTTTCTGTTGAAAAACTCCTTAAAGGGTCAGGACTGGATACATAGAGGGACATGTATGAAAACTGTCAAGTTCTAAGACTTTCTTTGTTGTCCATACACCACCACATACAATAAAATATAATACAATAAAGAAAATTACACTAACATAATTGCACTTCAGAACTACATAGGTAAAGTAGATTCATGAAAGGTATCTGTAAAGTGTATACATTTAAGGGGCTTTGCCACGAAGTAAAATTGACGTGGGAAGCTTGCAAATGAAATAAAAAACATTTTCACCATTCATTATTATTAAAAATTCTGCACCGTTTTTATTTAAGCTGCTCCTTTAGTGATCCATTGTTTACAGCTCGTCTCCAGGGGATACGACCAAACTCCTCAGTCCTGGCCGCACATGCTCAGATATCACTTCTTCTCTCAGGCAGCGATGCTGTCCCTCTACTCACGTGCTCTGTTCTCCTTAGTAATTAGTCAAACAGTGCAAATAAATTAAATAGAAAATGAGGTGTGTGCATTGATAAAAAGAAAAAAAAAAACACAGGTTTGGTTCCTGCAGGGATTTGAACCTAGGACCCTTGTGCTGTGAAGCAAAAACATTACCTCTCAGCTACTCACAATGCTTTACATAAACAGACTTTTCTAAGACTGCATAGAGGAAAGACATGGTGATGTCATCCTGCAGGGTCACATGATATGCAATTCAAACAAATTACACACGCCCCCTTCTGAGCACACAGAGCTGAAGAGCTGGATACAGGAGGTATGAATTGAGATTGTGGCAAAACCCCTTTAAGAGAACAAAGTGTGGGTGAAAGCTACATTGGAACATATATACATAGGGCCACATATATGAAAACTGTCTAGGTCTAAGACTTTCCTTGTTGCCCATGAGACCTCCCCTTTCCTTTTGTATAGTGTTCTGAAAAAAATAAACGGGGCTGTAATTGGTTTCTACAGGCAACAAAGAAAAACTTAGACCGTTTTCATACATGTGGCACATAAGGTTTTAAGATTTAAGTAGTAAATTGTCAGATTTTTGTAAAATTTTTTGTAGTAAAGGTTTTCGGATAAGAAAAGTGCAGCCTGTTGTATACGTCTTTTTATCTTTGGGTGAAAAGTTGTAAAACAGAATGATCATATTAGTAATATCTTGCCTTTTGTGTGCTGCACTTGGTTACTAAAAAATGGAAATCGGTATATTGAACAACAGCAGGGAAAAACAGAATGAGAATGCTGACACAGGGCCCCTCAGAACCAGCTCTTACTCATGTTCACTAGATAGAAAATAGATGTATTGGTTTATAAATGCATTGTATTACTTGTGTCTGTGTAACTATTTCCCTTCTTCACAAATCATCGTTGGACCTGTCATCTGCGGCTTCAGAAACTGGTGGAATGCCTTTATAAATTTTATACATATTGAGGCCAAGCCATTCTTTGCAGCCAGACTATATTTTAGAAATGAGACTTTATTGTTGCTCTGAATAGACATTCCCTGTGGTAGACTCCTTTTCACAGTATCACATGCTGTATTTTGGCAGTGTGTAAACTAGTCTGTTTTAGGATGCTGTGGTTTATTATGTGTTATGGTGTTTATGAGCCGCATAATTTACACATATGCCTCCAGTTTTAGTGTTGTTTGACCACTTTTAGAATACGATCGTCGAATATCTTCCAGTCATAACACGTGAACAGAGCGAAAGTCTCAACGACATCTTGACCAATCTAAACTCTGTAAAGTCTCCAATGCATACGGAGTATGTCAGCTTATTTTACTGTTTAGCTTTTGCTTTGTTTTTATACATATTTTAGTTTATTTTTAGATATATTGTCATCCATAAATCAGGATTACTCAGTTATACTGCACAGTAATTCTACAGTGCTATATGCCTGATGCTGCTGAATGTATTATCTAGCGTGTACTGTGTGTATATTACTAGGTGGACTGCAATACCCAGAAGGTTTAGCAAAATTAGGATTATTTAGTTTAGAGAAAAGACGGCTTTGGTGGGACATAATAAATATGTTTAAATATATTAAAGGTCAATATAGAGATCTCTCCCAAGATCTATTCATACCCAGGACTGTATCCAGAACAAGAGGCAATCCTCTACGCCTAGAGGAAAGAAAGTTTCTACATAAATATAGAAAGGGATTCTTTACTGTAAGAGCAGTGAGACTGTGGAACTCTCTGCTAGAGGAACTTGTCATGGTGAATTCTATAACAGGGTTCAAAAAGGGTCTGGATGCATTTCTATAGTGTAATAATATAACAAGTTATAGTGACTAGGATTCTGAAGAAGAATTGTTGATCCAAGGATTTATTCTGATTGCCAGATTGGAGGCGGGATCAATTTTTTCCCTAAAATGAGAACAATGGGCCTCTACCTCATGGGGGTTTCTGCCTTCCTCTGGATCAACACTTTAGCACAATAGGCTGAACTAGATGGACGTCTGTCTTTTTCCGGCCTTACAAACTATGTAAAAAGTTATATATGCCAGTCCCTAAACATTCCCCTGTTGGCTTGATCGGCCATGATACATCATTACAAGCCAGCTCTGTCTGGTATTAGTCAAGCCAGGAAGGGCAAGTTTAGATATCGGGCTGCCAGGCTCCTCCCAGATGACTCTTTACCATTAATTTACAGATATAGTTAATGTTAACTTGACATTTATTGTGTTATAATTACTTACAGTAGTGTTTCCACGAAGCAAAGTCTAGTGCCACCGTTGCAAACGCCGCCCTCCTCATTCTCATGCATGGTCGGTTTGTTTCCTCTTGACGTTTGTGCAGTGCTTTTCATTCATTTCATTGACACACTGCTGTAGTCAGAACTGTCATGGAACAGAATGGAGAGTACTGTGCAGACGCTACCCCTTCTCTTTTCTGGGGGCAAACTTTCAAAGGCCCATTCTCAAGATAGGTGCGGCTACCAGAGGTAAGACCCTCTCCTATCAGGCATTTAGGGTATATCCAATCAATATGCTCCCATTGTCTGTGATAGGAACAATTCTTTACGCCTCTTTCATGTACCTATAATTGAGTTACAGTTCCAACATTTTCATCACCCCTGCTAGAACTGGACTCAGGTGAACTGAACTTCGATCACATTGGGGTCCAGTATGATCTAAGTTTGGTCCACTGCATGGATTCCAGGCCCTGCTCCGTAAGTACAAATGATAAGTTTCGGCCGCATTAAAGCTGCATAAAATACAATAAAAAAGAACAGATCTGTCTGCAGCAGCTTGTTGATATTTTTCACTTAAAGGGGTGTTATCGTTTGAAGTGTTCGTTCTCTTCAGCTAATTCTATGAGATTGAATTTGAAATCCAGGGGCGAGTCTCTCCTCTCAGAAGGGGGGTCTCTCCTGCCAGGAGGTGTGTCTCCCCTCACTGAAGAGCTGTGACATCATCATTCTGTATTTGCAGTAGAAGAGGAAGGTTGTCTGGAACGGAGAGCTATCCTGCAGTGTTTTCTTGTGTCTGCAGAGCCTTCAGCTTCAGGCTGGCTCCACAAGCTCCTTGCTTTGTTATAACCAGTGAAACTGATGAAATACATGTGAGGAATGCACACTGCCCTCCCCCACTTCCTCCCCCTCTGTTATCAGGCAGGAGGCTGTATGACTGTGTTATATGTAGGAAACACAGGACGTAAGACTGTGTTATATGAGGGGATCTACGAGTTAAACAGTCAGTAATTACCCAGATCATTCACCTTAGAGCTGGGAGATGAGTATGGAGCCAGCAGCCCTCTCACATAGCTGGTTTTACTTAGGGTTTTAACAGCTCAGAGGGGAGTAAACACAGAGTGTGCAGGCAGCCAATCACAGCACAGGGGCGTGTCCGGGGCGTTTCCTATCTGGGGGGCATATCCCAACAGACTGAATGAAATGTCAATCAGCCAATCACAGTGCACGGGGCTTGTCCAGGGCGGAATCCGACCGGGGGGTGTCCCAATAGGCTCAATGAATTGTCAGCCAGCCAATCACAGAAAAGGGGGCATGTCCTGACTAGCAGCTGCAAAAAAATAGCTATTGATACACAGTAAAGCTTATATCTGCTATACTTAGTGACTTAGGTAATGCAAACCAATTACAAAAGTGCTTACTTTTACTGTCCCCATAATCTGAGATATGATCTTTGTAGCGAGACAACCCTTTTAACAGTTGCAGATTTGCTCCTACATTGCACAAAATAGAAGCAAATTACAAGATATGCTTACAAGGGAATACATGGTCAATGTTAGTTAAAAGTGGCTCTTTACATTAATCAAGATAAAATATTTTACTAGACGATATTCTTTTATTCTTCCTGTTTTTAATGCTTTCTTTACCTGGATATTCCTTGTAACGTGTTATTGATGTGAGCTCTCAGCTGCCAGCGAACTGTACAAGTCATTAAAGAGGTTGTCTCACTACAAAGATTAGCTTTCAACATGTAGGGAATACTAAATGAGGACGTTTTCCAAATATATTGCTTTGTTCATTTTTTTTTGTTGAGGAGCTAGAAATGATTTTATCGCCTTCTGAGGGCTCTTTGGTTTCCCAAGAGACCGACCTGTGTACTTCTTTTCCCCTGCTGTTTATTCTATCTGATAGCAGGGAGTGACGTCATCACACAGGTCACGGCAGGAAGTGTGAGAGCTTGTGTGTTATCTGATCCTTCAGACAAAAGACAGTAATTACTACTGTTTACATTAGCTCAAAAGCTTCTCCAGACCTACTAGAAGGTAATTTATTTAATCTAGGAGCTCATATGCTAATTACAGACAGCTTGACCAGGAAGTGGCAGAGTAAAGCAGCGTTTCACACGCTCTATTGCAGACGGATTGGCACCGTTTTCCAGCGGCCGGTGTGCCAGCTTCAATACGGCGAACAATAAGTGTGATAGCAATTAAGGAAATCCACTTTCAAATCATAAGAGAACAGTATTGGAAGGCTATGTGCTACCATCCTCCGGCATCGGCAATCTACGTCAGAAAATGTGACAGCACATTATTTACGGCGGACGGCGCCCCCGCCGCGCTCCGGCCCCGCTCCCCGTCCAGCCCCGTCTGCACGGGGGATTTGGGCGCCCCATCCGGCACACAAATCCGCCGTGAATAAGCCGTGTGAACGGGGCCTAAAGCAGCATTATTTCATTCATGCATCCTATGCAACTTTGAGATGAGACAACCCCTTTAAAATGGTAGCAAGTCAGTGTCCTGGTGAGGCCCCACTGTTTATCTTATAACACACCTAAGGTTGCTGAACTGAATTGAAGTGCTGATAGGGCAACTATAAAAGAAAATACCCAGAAAACTTTTCAAAAATTCAGTGTCCCCAGCAGCACTTTCTAAAGAGGCAGTATTTGGAAGGAGCATTATGTGAAAGCTTTACCAGCTGGCTGCTTCCAGACGATCAATATCTTTAAGACTCCATTCATATGTCAGTATGTCACACAAATTTTGTTATAGAAACGCTGTGCTTTTCATGACAAAATCTGCATGTATTTTGTCCCATTAGTCCCTAACCCCTTAAAGTCCTGTGCTAATAAGGCCTTAAAGTGGTGTTCTCACCATGAGGTATCACTGAGCTCACAGCCAGCTTCAGACTCGCACTTCCTGTTCTACAGTAGTAACTGACATTTTAGCTCTGGCTGAGACTGTTAAGGGACACGCTGGCTTTTCATGACAAAATCGTGATTTTGTCAAACCCTATTGCCGTGCGCTAAATGGTTGCGCTGCAATACGGCTGGAATCCGTCCCAGCCATTACGGTAATCCACAGTTCTCATAGAGAACTGTGGATTCCGTCTCTCCTCAGAAAGTGACATGTTCATTATCCCGGTGGGTTACGTGCCGTGGATAATGAAAGTCTATGGGGCCGGCGACCTGCGCCCCCACCCCTTACTCAAGCCGTAATTGCGGGCAAAATCCGTCCCGCAATTACGGCTTGAATAAGCCATGTGAACCGGGCCTTAGAGGGATATTGGTGATGGAGGGTTCTAAACAGCCGGGCAGAAGGCTACAGAGCTCTAAAGGGTTAAAATGTGTCTGTTGAAAAAAAACTTAGGCTCCTTTTCTGCTGATAAGACACAGCCAATAGTGTCATCATCCTGGCCAGAGCTGCCAGAGTAGAGAGAGGTGGTCGGTAACCTAAGGAAGCTAGTGTACACAAGCAGGAAATAAGAACTGTTCCACCTCTAAAGGGAAGCAAAATCAGAACAGCAATGTATTGAGTAATAGTCTTTATTTACCTTTGCCTACATATTTAAAGCTAATTAATGCAGTGAGAATACCTCTTTAATGACTAGCTAAATGTTTTTCTGTTTTTTTTTTTTTTTATTGTTTCAATGACTCCAATGTGTGAGGCCTTGTTTTATGCAGGAGAAATTGTATTTTTGTGGCCTAGTTGGAGGGTACAAATAAATTACTGGAATCTTTTTTTCATTGTGAATATACAAAGAAAATGTTTTATGCATTTTCTTCTTGATTTTTTTTTTTTTTTTATAATCACATTTTACACTAATTAGCCTGTTTTATTTAACTTAAGGTTATCTCGGTCATGGAACAGCTTACAAGGTTTTTATGTCATGTTTGTACAATAAATTTTTTTTGTATTAAATATTACATTTTTATTTATTTTAATTTTTTTGTTTTTTTATATTATAATAACTTTATTTCCTCTTAAAAAGCCCATTAAAGGGTTACGATTTTATAACTTTATTTTACACTTAGAATGTATTAGCATACTCCTTTATGTTATGTCACTAAGGAAAGAACTAGACTTAACTTTTAATACATCAAAATAAAATGTCAAAAATAATCACTTAATACCAGAGGTATACTCTACAGTTGATATATATATAAAACATATATAAACAGAGAACAGGGAATAGTCACTGTGTAAATGATTTAATTCACCAGTTGCTCCTGCAATGATGTATATGGACCTAGACAATCGTCAGGATCCCACATGTGATGCTATAACCATAATCCTAATGAGACAAGGATTTTGCCCTCATTTCTGCTGTGGTTCAGTTGGAAAAAGCCATCATGTGAACAGAGCTTAAGGGGGTTTTTACTTAAAAGGGTTGTCTCACTACAAGGATTGCTTTTTATGTTAAAGGTCTTGAAAAAACAAGTCACTTTGCAATATATGTCCATTAACAGTGTCCTACCTATTCCTAGATATCCCCTCTTGTATGGGCTGCATCAGCTCCTCAGGTTGCCATAGCTATAGACCTGTTTAATGTCTCATGATAGGCTGCCAGCACTGCTTGCTATAGTTACAGACCTGGCTTCTACTGCAGCCTAGTAGAGGGCCGTAAACACGCCCCTGAATTCAAAGTGAAACCAAGAAAACAGGACTGAGGTAAGATGAATCAATGTAGTGAGACAACCCCTTTAAGCTAACTGGCAGCCATCCCTGTATTTCCAATCAGTGTATACATGGCACTCAATGACTCTTATGTATGGAGGAGGAGTCAGGTAACTGCAGAAGCTGCTGGATCGTAACAGACCCAGATTAGCTCTGTAGTCAGTGCTGTGGGCTGTATCCCTCTTGTAACAGGGGCTAATATAATAGCCCCAGCTTCAGGGGATATCAGGAATAAAAAAATAAAATAAAAGTTTATGAATATACCCCCCAAAGGTTTTTTTTCTGAACGTGTCGGGAGCACAATGTGTGAAATAAAAAATAAAAACAAAATAAAAAAACACTGATAGCCCAAACTGCAACTTTTAGCGCTGCCCCGACCACCTTAAAACTATATATCAGCTACATAAAAACATCTGTAGCCGAAAAGTGGCATAATTACTTGACTTATTTTAGTGGCACTTTGTACTATAAAATAAAAGAAAATTGAAAAAACAGACATTTTAATTTGTACCATTTTTCTCTTAAAGGAGTTGTCTCACTACAGGCTTTCAGCCTACTTCAATGTGTCTGGAAGCAAAGTATTTTTGAATTCAGGGGCGTGCTTCTTGTCTGCCTCTTCTCCTCTCCCTTCCCCCCTACCCTCAGCACACAGACAGCTCTCCTCCCTGAACTGCAGTAACTTCTATACAGCAGTGGGTGAGGGGGTTTGCTGCCAGGGTTAACCCTGTGTGTGCCTGACTAAGTCTGCTGCTCACTGCTGGATCAGCTGCACAGAGTCAGGAGACAGCAGGGAGAGGGCTGATCTATGAGTGGCTATGGAGCCAGAGGTCTGTGAAGCTGTGTATGCTAATAGCAGAGCAGGGGGGGGATGTAAGTGTTCCTATACCCCCTGCTTCGCATACAAATCTCCAGGGACATCTCAAGCAACAACAAACAAACCCTGTCAGAACAGACACAGGGCAGCTGTGAAGTGAGTTACTATAATCACGATGTGTCACTAATACAGCAGAGCAGGGAGGGATATGAACCGTTCACATGCCCCCCTGATCTGTTCTATTAGTATAGTCAGAGCTCCACAGACACATCATGATTATAGTAACACACTTCACTGCTGTCACATCCTACTGACCACAGATCAGCCTCATCTCTGCTCTCCTCAATCTGTGTGGAGAGCAGCAGGGAGCAGGCACACACAGGGTTAATCCACACAGACACAGAAGCCAGAGCCCTCCCCCTCCCTTCCCTACAGAAGCATACTGTGCAGGAGGGGCTCTGTGCTCTGACTTGTATTCAGAAGCAGAAGAGTCACCAGGACTGGCAGCCAGTGAGATAAAAATCAACAGGTCGGCTGCTATAGTGATTTGAGAAGCTGATGCACTCCTACTACCAGGAATAACTCAAAATCAGTAGGACATTTTTAATGAACATATATTGCAAAGCTGCTTGTTTTATAAAGATCTTTTAATTAAAACCCAATCATTGTAGCGAGACAACCCCTTTAAGTAAAAAAACACCATCAACCCCATCACAACTTTTTGCCTCTCCTTTCACTACCCTAAAAATATATATCACCTTTGCAAAAATGTCATAACAGAAAGGTGATACAATCACAAAACTTATTTTAGTAGCACGTTTTGCTATTAAAAATAACATTAAAGGGCATGTCTCACTACAGAAATCAGTTTTCAACATATAGGGAAGGGTAAATGAAGACTTTTTCCAAATATATTGCTTTGTTGAGGATATAAGAGAGGAGAGATAAGAGTTGAGGAGCATTACCTGCTCTCATGTCAGTACAATTAGAAGAGCTGTGAATGCAGAACTGATAGTGATAATCACTACCCATAGCCTAACCAGGAAGCGACAAGATGCATTAATCTAAAACTGCTTCTTTAAATAAGAAAACATATCTTGATAAATGACATTTCTTCTTTTTATTTCTGCCAGTTCTTCCTGATATTCCGTATTAACAGCTCTTCTAATTGCACGGACATGAGAACAGGTGATGTAATCTATGAGCTTTGAAGATCTTTGCTCTAAAGTAAACAAAAATAATTATTCTCTTTTGTCCCTTAGGGTATGTTCACACGGCTTAACTGTGGGGCGTACAGTACGCCCCGCAATTATGCCGGGTGTTGGGGAGCCAGCCGGTCCATAGACTGTCATTACTCGCGGCGCGTAAGCGTCGTGAATGAATGACATATCAATTATCTCCCCGCGCGTTCAATACGATCGTATTGTACGAGCAGGGAATGGAGGCATAATCCATAGTCCCCTATTAGAACTGTGGATTACCGTAATGATTGGGGCGCATTTCGCTCGTATTAGAGCACAGTACACTCTCAATACGTGGCAAATGCGCCCCAAAATAACCCGTGTGAACATAGCCTTAGAGATAACACACTATTCTCAAGCTGCTGGCAGTCCTGTGTGTATATGTATGTATAGTGTAAAAGTTACATAGAAATAAAACCTCACGTATCATGGAAAATAGTGAAGGCATCCGAATAACTGAGCACAAGAAAGCATTATAGCTCTAATATCGTAAAATAATATATATAATAATAAAAATGTGCCTGGTTAGGTACATGGGTAAATGGCACATTCAGGAAGTGGTAAATCCTGTAATTCGCAGCAAGCAGAGATCTTGCATACTGCAAGGAACTAATACAGAAGGCATAATAGAAAATTTAATCTTTTGCACAGAATTAATAACCTAAATTTGCTGAATCCGTATTAGCACTTTAAAGCGATAAACGTTTCTGTTCTATTTACTTAAAGGAGAATTAGACTTTAATGAAAGAACGATAAAATGACTAATCACCGTAAAATTGTACTACGAATTATGTCAGATTTTGATACCATAAGTGTATGCAAGGGGCTTTTGGTTTTATGTAAGGTTTAATCACCATATGACAGAAAAGTTTTACTACTTTCTAATATATTTTATCGGAAGTTGAATTAGTGGTTGTTCACACGGCGTTTTAACTCCGTGTTCACATCCGCTTTTTAGATCAGGACGGACCCAGAGACAGATCTAATAATTAGCAGTGAGTTTATCACTGCGGACTATGAGGAAGACGCAGCGGCGTTCACATGAGAGATCAGCGCTGCGTGTTTTGCTCCTGCCTGTCGGCTCCATCTTTGAAAGAATTGACATGCAATTCCTTCAAAGACGGAGCCATGGAACACGCAGCGGCGATCTCTCATGTGAACGCCGCTGCGTGTTCCTCATAGATCGACCAGTAACCAGTTAACAAATGTCAGCCCGACTAGCAATATAGCAGTTTGCAGAACATATATACTTTTTAAAAGTGTTTACCTATCTTAGACATTTATGGTATATTGATGGTAGATGGCGTAAACGTCTAATAGCTGCAGGTCCCGTATGTGGGACCTGCACCTATCTTGAGGACGGGTCTCTGAAAGTCTCGAGTGGGTCTGTTGGGCTATGCTTATAACTCCCATTTAAGTAACAAGAGAATGCTAAGCTTCCTCGACATGCCAGGAGGCAATTGGCACAATGTTTTATGGACAGATGAGACCAAAATAGAGTTCACTTAAGGGTATGTTCATATGGCTGAAAACCGGCACATACTGCACGCGCCACTATCTATTAGGTGCATTAGAAGTACCCGCTGGCCAGCGCTTACTTCTAAAGCACTCTGTCCCAGCTCCCATTCACTTCCGTTTCGCCAGGCATGTGAGCACCGGGAAAGAGTGACATGTCACTTCTTTCTCCCGGCGTGTACTGTGCGCCAGGAAAAACAGCAGGTAATCATAGCTCTCAATGAGAACCATGAATTATCACATTTGCGGGCCGTACTTCAGCGCAATTCAGCAGGTAATCATAGCTCTCAATGAGAACCATGAATTATCACATTTGCAGGCCGTACTTCAGCGCAATTACGTCCCAAAGTATGACCCGCAAATACACCGTCTGAACATCGAATAAACCGAAAAGCTCTGTTTTGTTCTCATCTGTCAATGAAGCATTGTTTCCATAGACTTCTGGTTTGTCCAGGTGATCTTAAGCAAACTACATAAGGAAAGCAATGTTCTTTATACAGACTAAAAACTTTTTCCTTGCAATCATGCCATGCACACCATTGTTAAATATCCTTCTGATTGTGGACATATAAATGATAACATAGACTAATGGAAGAAAGGGCTTTTGGTGCATAGAGGTTACCTCGGGTTCCTTTGTGATCTCACAGACTATTATACACCTTGCTCTTGATATGATCTTTGTTGGTCTACAACTCCTGTGGAGGGAAGTATTGGGCTTGAATTTTCTCCAATTGTACACAGTTTGATTGTAGATTTGTGGAGTCCAAACTCCTTATTGATGGTTTTGTAACCATTTCCAGTCTGATGAGCATCAACAACTCTTCTTCTGAAGTCCTCAGAAATATCCTGTGTTCATTCAATTATACACTTCTACAGATGTGTAAATATTCTTTTGACTGTTTTTTTTAGTTTTGGTTCTCCTTATCTCCCTTTAGGATTTTTGGGAATATCTGATAATCAACTTTAGTTTTATTACAGTTTTTTTTTCAGGTTCCTGGTCTATTTAAAGTGTTTGATTTCATATTCTTTTCATAGGAGCAAAATTCTACTTCCAAACACTGTGAATTTCTCCATATGCCTTCCTTTTCTATACTTTTTTAAGCAGTAACAGTTATATACATCCTCCATCAGTGTATCAGGCTGATACATACACAGTGAGCACAGACCTTGACCACTTATGACTACTTAGTCATAATATTCTTACTATAGAAGAAACCTATTCAGGGTAGACAGTTCTCGATTCTCCTATTCATTACAATGGTTTTGCCACCTTAATGCAGCTTATTCAAGAGCCGTAACTGCACAGAGAAAACCGTTTCTATGTTCTTGAGAGCTAATACAATAAGGTCTGAGGACAGCTTTATATTCTCTGTCACCACTTATCATATTTGAGTCAACTTATATGTTGAGAGCATTCTGTTGAATGATATCTTAGACTATGTTCACACTGTTGGATTCAGTTTAAATGTATCCATAGGGCCCCATTGATCGAGCGGCTGCCAGAAGAGTGTCGCTTTGGCATCCTTTGGGTCACCATGTGATGCCATTTTTTCCGCCAGATTAAATATTGAAGTCAGTGGTATTCCACTCGGAAGTATCTAGTAGAAAAAAAGTATATTGTGCATTATACGTTTGGCACCCTATGGGTGATGTGTGACCTTGTATGCCTTCTCATAAAAGTAGACATCGGAAAATATTCCTGACATATACTTCTTATAAAAAGCTTAAATGTTAACTGAAAAGCTCAGTGTGAAAAGAGCTGTGCTTTTAGGATTTTATTGCTGTGTTGTATGGTAGCCAATCAAATGCTTTTAGATTTAAATAGAAATAAATTACAGCTAGAACCTGATCGGTTGATAGGGACAACACTTTGTTATCAGGATTAAAGGGGTTGTATCACTACAAGGATTGCTTTTTATGTTAAAGATTTTGCAAAAACAAGCCACTCTGCAATATGTGTCCATTAACAGTGTCCTACCTATTCTGAGATATCCCCTCTTGTATGGGCTACATCAGCTCCACAGGTCGCTATAGCTACAGACCTGTTTGATCTCTCCTGATAGTCTGGCAGCACTGGTTGCTATAGCTACAGACTTGGCTTCTACTACAGTCTAGTAGAAGCCAGTAAGCACGCCCCTGAATGCAAAATGAAACCAAGAAAACAGGACTGAGGTAAGATGAATCAGTGTAGTGAGACAACCCCTTTAATGAGGACCTGTGGCCGTTCCTGATATGTCAAAGGGGTGTTTCCCTATATAGTCTGACACTGTCCAATCAGTGCTGACAGAGTCAGTGTGTACAGGGACATACCCCATGAAAACCAGAATGGTAACACCTTATTCAGTAACACATGTCTAGAAGGAATAACAGCGGAACAACACAGAATTAATAAGAGAAGATGCTGCGGAAATGTTATTTCACAGGAGAAGCAGAAGAATAATGATACAAAACCTATAGTGTTAGGGTTGCCCTGGTTTACCACAAAAAATGAAAATAATAACTGCTGACGGTCCATAAAAATATATATACTCTGTGCCACTCCCTTGAATCACCATTTGGAAGTGACCAGCTCCAAACGTTGATGCAAGCAAAGGTATGTGATGGCTGCATCCAAGCAATGGCTGTTGGTGACGTCCTGTTCTGAAAAGAATAAGTAAGACAAAAACAAAAAAAAAATAAAAAAAGAAAAATAAAAAAAAAAAACAAAGAATAAAAAAATAAAAGAAGAAAAAACAGAAAAAAAAAATAGAAAAAAAAAAAAGAACAAATAAAGAAGAGAGGCAATGCTAGAAATTAGGTAGAGTGGGGTTTTGTTTTTTTGGTTTTGTTTTTAATTTGACGCCACGCAGCAGCTTTACTACAATTATAAAGTTTTATATGAATTGGACAGCCTTTTTACATCATGGTGATAGGAGGAGTATTATCAATACTAATGGAAAGTAAAAGTGGTAGAGTTCTCCAAGGCAAGTAATCAGATCACTTTACGTTATGTTCATACTGAATGTTTTTGATGTGTTTCGTTGGCAGAAATCTGAAGCAACACCTCGGATTTTCACTTACAGAGGCCTCTGATTCTGGAATAAGGGGTTTAACTAAATTGACAATTATGTGACTTACCTGCGTCGTCGTCCCCTTAATCCCACCTTCCTGCTTAAAAGAGTGAACACGTTCATTCTTTTTTTCTGCAAATCCCTGCTGTAACCCACTGTCTGAACTTCATCACAGACTGGCCATTCAAATGAATGGCTGTCAGTTTCCACGAGGAATTTAACGAGGAAATCAATGCTGAATCAGAGCTGAAATCCTTGTTTGGATTACCCTTGTAATTACCCTCGATGAACATACCCTTGTTAAGTCACCCTGGATACAACGTTGTGCCATCTGGAGCACCGTGCTTGCCCAGCCTACTGTTGAGAAAAACATTTTAGAAAAAATATGTAAAAATAAACACAGCTCTAACTGCTTCTCATATTTGCACTGACATATAAATTCTTATTGAAGATAAGATGTAATGATCCACACTCCACACATTTTAATTACTAACATAATAATGAAGTTGCATGTAATGAAAAATGCTTCAGTGGCTCGGCAATGTAAATGTAATTATTTTTGCATCATGTTGTTAATGTATAGGTTTCTTGGCCTGATATTACTTAATTGCATATTCATTGTGTTCTCCGCCAGCTAGTTAGTATGTCTGTTTTACATATTCACTCTTAATCTAGTGATAGGAAACCGACTTATAGAAAAAAATAGCTAACCATGATCAGCATGTAACAGATTGTGAAGTGTCTGATATGGTTTTTTGTTCCTCCCTCCGCTCTACCTCCACTTCGATTCATTTGAAATGATTTGCTTTTATATAAAAAAATATCCAAGCAGGATTAATAAAACTTACCATTGTTCGGCTGTACATCAATAAACTGAGTAAAGAGAAATATCTACTGCAAGAGAGAAACAAAATGTCTAGGCCCAAGATATCACAAAATGGCTAATTCTGGCCAACTCCCTACCTAATACGCCTGCTTTACAAAGTACAAGCCCTGCGCCACATCACCCATTCATCATTTCCTGTCATTGGGTAATTAGACTCCAAAAGAAGTCACTTCTTTGTGTAGGACAAGTACTAGTGTGACGAGGAAATACCCTGGAAAATCAATAAGCACTCAATAAGTGCTTATGATTTTTACCGTATTTGTGCGGTGTGCATAGCAGCGCAAGTTACGCCCTTGCAAATGCACCGATGGTGAATATACCCTTACAGAGGATTCGTGCTTGGAGGTGAGGTTTACACCTTTGAAAAGAGCTATAGCCACTAGTGATATTCTTGCCTTAAATTTGTCCTTTTTATAAACATTAGCCAGATTTATTGATAGCACTGTAATATTTTGGAAAAATGTTAATTACATTTAGAAAGATCGTACACATAGCACTGGTTTAGGCGCAGTCCCCAACGCATCAGACAAATACCAGTTGTCCTTTTTCTTGGTGCCGGGAGCAAAGCCCTCCCCCTTCCCATTACATGTTCATATTCCGTCCGAAAACGGAAGAATGAACATGTACAATTGTTTTATTCAGGCCGGCCAGCGTTTGAAAAAGAAACCCTGTGGTCAGTGGGCGAGACGTCTGCACGGTTTTCTATCTAGCGGGCCCTTAGAAAAAAGTTTGACGGCCGCATATAGCCGAGGGGGACAAGTGGCCCATTGGTCATGTAAGACCCCATTCTCATCATTGTAGGCATAGGAGAAACCGTCAAAATTTATAGACTTATATAAGAACACACATAGTCCATTGGGGACTGCCTGTGCCCTATTTAGCAATGCATTGTATACTCACGTTACATCTGTCCAATGGAAAAATTTAGAACAAGCATCGAAAAGATTAAATTTTATATATCCCATGGAAAATCAAAGGTCGAAGTGAAAATAGAAACTCCAATATATGTAAGTTAAGCACTCAGTGCAGCTACAGGGGCTGCAATAATAGAATTTGAGGAGTTGTATGATATTTTTTTACAATGATAAAAAAATTTATAGGCTTAACACGTGACTAATTTGTAAAAACCCAAAATTTCACTATATCAGTGAAAATTTGGTAATAATGTGAGTAATGTGAAATTTTAAGGTAATGATTACATTTCACGACGTTGTTCACACGCAAAGGCATTCTAAGTCTTTAATTGGTCCCTCAGTCTGGTTCAGTAGGCTACACAATCATGGGGAAGACAGCTGAATTGACAGTAGTACCAGAAGACAGTCATGACATCTTACTACAAGTAGGAAAGAGCCACAAAAGGCATCGCCTAAATAAGCTGCTTGTTCACAGAAGTGTTGTATCAAAGCTTATTAATGGCAAGTTTTGTGGAAGGAAAATGTGGTAAAAATAGGTGCACAAACAACACGGATGACCACAGCCTTGAAAGGATTGTAAAGAAAAGGTCATTCCAGAATTTGGGGAAAATTCACAAGGAATGGACTGCAGTTGGAGTCACTAATTTCACCACACACAGACATATACGGGACATGGTCTACAACTGTCTCATTCTTTGTATCCAGCCATTCATGACCCCTATATCAACTCATCATAACGTCCCTATTACGCTGGGCTAAGAAGAAAAGGACCTGGAGCTGTTGCTCAGTCGTCCAAATTCCGTTTTCTCAGATGAAAGTAAGGTTTAACTCGTTTTATTTGATAATAAAGGTCCAAAAACTGGAGGAAGAGTGGAGAGGCCACAATCCAAGTTGCTTGAAGTCCAGTATGTAAAGTTTCCCTGGTCAGTGATGGTTTTGGGAGCCACGTCATCTGCTGGTATTGGTCCACTGTGTTATGCCAAGTCCAAGGTCATTGCAGCCATCTACCTGGAAATTTTACAGCACTTTAGACCCGGCACCTGAAAACACTGCCCAAAGTTCCAATAACTGGTTTTCTATTGGCCAGCAAACTTCCCTGATCTAAACCCCATAGAGAATCTGTGAGGTATTGTCAAGAGTAAGACGAGAGGCAACAGAGCCAACAATGCAGAGGAGCTGAAGGACTCTATCAAGGCAACTTGGGCTTTCAGTGTCACAGGCTGATCGCCTCCATAACACACAGCATTGATGCAGTTTTCATTCAAAAGGAGGCCCGGCAAAGTTTTGGGTGCATATTATTATTCATTATACATTAACATTTCAAATTTTAAAGCGCCATAGCTTCCATGGCGCTGTACATTTGAGGGAGGGTGGGGGTCACATACTGATATGTCAAGTGAGTACAAATAGCTGACAATGAATGACGTATAACTGGTACATGAGGGAGAGAGGACCCTGCCCGCAAAGGCTTACAAATCTACAAGGAGGAAGAAGAGGACAGGAGGAGAAGGGGCAGACATGTTTGGAGTAGGGGTAGAACAGTGGCAGCAGGGAGTATTGTAGATTTAATGAAGGCAATACCTGATAGAAATTGGTTATTTCAGGTTAAGCATCTTGAGCTGGGTGAGAGTGGCAGAGAGTCTGATGTGTTGGGGCAGTGACATTCCCAGAGTGTGGGTGAAGCGCGAGAGAAGTCATGGAGTACGGTTATGTGAGGTAGCTGATAAGAGGAGGAAAAAGACAAGAAGGTCCTGTGAGGAAGCGGAGATTGCGTGAGGGTAGATATCTGGAGATTTGGGCAAGAGATGTATGGAAGGGGAGAATGTGTTATGGAGAGCCTTGTAGGTCATGGTTTAGCACCTGAAATGAATTCAGCTGAGCTATTGGTAGCCAGTGAATGTGGATTGACAGAGGGGAGAGGAGCAGGAGGATAGCGAGGAGAGAGGTGGATAAGACGGGCCAGCCATAGTTAAGGATGGTCTTGAGTGTAAGAGAGAGTGCTAGATGGAGGGCCACAAGAGAAGGATGTTGCAGTAGTTCAAGGTGTGGGAGATGACAAGGGCAAGAGACGAGCATTTTTGTGGGTGTTCGAATTTGAGAATGAACGTACAGAACAAGACTTTCAGTAGGCCACACATTTTTTGTACAGCAATATGTTTTTTCTCCATTGGTTACTTCATAGCACTGATACATAATTTCAGATGTACTGAATTTAGGGTTTTCATTAGCATTAAGCCATAATTATCCACAAGAAATAAACGCTTGAAATATATAGCACTGTGTGTAATGAGTCTATATAATATATGGGTTTCTCTATTTGACTTACGAACATAAATGTTTATGGTATCTGGGTGGTGTGAGACAGTGACAGGGTATAAAATAGTTTGACGGCAAGTATAACTTTCCCAAGAGCCCTCCTCTTATGCTGCCTTTAGGCGATATATGTGGCAGATGGGCGTGACACTCGAGAGCCTGGTCTCGAGTGAGAAGGACACACGACAGCATAGTGTCAGTAACACTATGTTGCTGAGACACATGTTTTTTTAGATGTAGCGGTTCCAGACCGCTTAGTCCGCGGGTCGCCTTTCTGGAGTGGATCACAAAGGAGCTGGGTGGGTTGCGCCCTCCCCCGCCCAATGTTGAGGCGGGAGCTCGTAGGCACTTATAAACCCTGGATCTACAGCCTGTGTGAGTGCAGCGTGTCACTCTAGAAGAACCTTGCTGCAGGTTAACAGTACGCTGTCCTGCTTTTCATGCCATAGTAAGGTGTAAAGACACTAGGTGTAGGCCGTCTCAGGCCGATCAGGAGTTTAATTCTGTTTAGCCTGAAGTTAAAGGCTTGTTTGTTGTTATAGTTCTGCTGAATAAACCCAGCAGCGCCTGGAACTTGAACGGATTTCCGTGTCCCTGTTCTCTGGCTGTGGAAGCCCTGCTTGTCCTACCTGACGCTAATCCTCCCACATATGGTGCTTCGGAAGCGGGCAGTCGACCGATTAGAAGAGACATACACGTGTTTTTGCTTCAACTGTTTTGCTAAGGTCAACGACTCTTGGAAACGGCTAAAATAAAGGCTTTGAAGTCCTATGTCCTGATGAAAAGCTGCCACTGACACAGCCATCCAGACGCGGACAAGTATGGACTAACCTGGTAAAACAACATCATCCAGCGCCAACAGCATCCCACTGATGACAGCACAATCAGCAAAAGTGCATTATTGGAGACCATGCGCGCCCAGAGAGCGGAAACCAATGCACTGCTAATTAGAGGCCAATCGACTTCGCCTTGCAGGAATCAGCAAGCACAATACAACCCGCCAGCTGGATAAACAGGAAGCATGGTACAAGCCGTGGCGCAAAGCGTGCAGAGGTGCGCCAAGTTCGCTTCCCACCACCCGGGCTGCCGTACAGACTCTCTACAGAAGATAGACACTCACTGGACGAGTCGAGGCCTACCACGCCCGCTCTAGAAAGGTTGGCAGAGCGTATAGCACCTACCAGTGGCACAATGGGCGGAGGTAGTAGGCCGCCTTTTCTGACTGTGGGAATCCCAAAAGGCATAAATTGACCTTCAGCGCGCAGGATGCCTGGGCACATATTTCCAAGTTGAAGGGTGAGATTTATGGCTCGCTTTAGGAGTGAACGTTCCTCACGGAGAGCCGGGCCCGTCGGGTGCATAACTGGACGTTTCTGTAGCACCTACCGCTCGCCTCCCAAAATTAAATGAACCTGGTCCATTTGTGAAAAAGTGGCTACCACCGGAGGAATATCTACACCTGCGCAGAAGGGTCAAGAAATGTGGTCCTTCGATAAGTTTTATCCACTCTTGCCCCGGAGAATCTCCAGCGCTGAGATGTATGATCAAGGGGACCCACAAAGATTCTGAGCAGCCACCTTCGTTAACGCTCGTCGAGAGATACAAGGCCACCGAGGGACTTACTGCAACCGTACCTCATGGACGCATCAACCCCGGTAACAGCAAGTCGGCCGGAATAGACTGTAAGGATCGTTTTCCTTATCAAAGGGGGGTAAAGATTATTCCCAAAGGGTGGTGTCCAGAGGGGTTCTGGATGGAAAGGAAAGAATCCCAAAATTGGAACAGTCCGCACAGGCCCGGATTCTCAGGGAGCGACCAGGCCCGGGTCCATATGTTGGCGGTGTCATGGAGCCTGTGCCAGTGATGGCCAGCAAACTGATCCCCTCACTGTAGAGGCTATGGGAATGTGACTCAGCTATTGCGTGAGGTCTTGTGTTGTCACGCCCGTATGCTCCTGCAGAGACCTCTGCCAAAACTGTATCAGCAGCTGTGTCACATCAAGGTGAACGACTATCCGGTAACTCGCTTCTACTGAGACTCTGGGATTTGGTCACACTAGTGCACGCCAGCCTGGTTTGACCCAACTCATTCAACGGGACAGCTGTTATATCGGGGTGCCGTGTGCATACATGGGAGACAACCAAAGAGTACCCTACCGGCCCTAGTAAAACTGGAGAACTTCGGTGGTGTTGCCTCCCATTGTAGGTGGGCGTGGTGAGGACCCTTAGTTCACACCCGAGATTCTGGGGAGGAGACTTCCCCCTATTTTGGGACATATGGCGTAAAAATATGTACATGTACTGGCAAGTGTCTATAATATGTTGATTCTTGTCCTGTTAACCCTGAACCATTTGACCCCGAGGCTACTAGTTAGCAGGCAGTAGGGCGTAACCCAGGATCTGTTTACATAACTTTTCCCCTAGCGGTACCCAATGCAGGTGAGAACGAGACAGGCCAGAGGTGGCAGGTATTGTCCTGACCTGGAGTGTTCACCTGATAATTTTCGGGACTAGCTCAAGCATCCGGGACCCGCACCTTGGTGATAGGCCCGGAAAATGTGAAGGTTGAGAAAATAGGTGAAACTCAGTATCCAGGGCTCCTAAGCGTGTTCCCCACCTGGCAGTCAATCAAATAGTATTTATATTTGCTGCATGTATCCGGTTGACATGATTCAGGGGGGAGTTGTAGATACCGCTGTTGGTGCCTCAGCCATACAGGATGATGGTCTTGGGATCACGCGCATAAGCATGTACTCGGAGGTCACCTTGGGCGAGCGAAAAGACGCACAGGAGCGTTATCTCTCCAACGGTTTTTCTGGCCAGGGGTCCATGGGGATGTAAAACGGTACTGTCGAGACCTGCCCAGAGTGTCAACTTACGGCTCCTATGCCCCATTACAGGGATCCTCTTGGTGTCGATCTCCAAACCCCCGCAACTCCCACTACCTAAATCATAAGTACCATTTGAGGACAGGATCGCAATGGATCCTAGATAGCCCACTAGTAAAGTCTTCCCGGTCCATTAGCATTATATATTGGCAGATCGTAGACTGATGCCCACCCGTTACCCTGGAGGCCTGTTCGCTTTAAGGAATACCATCCCCAAGGTTATGTTGGCGAAAGAGCTGTTTTAGTATGGTTCTCCTTACCGGTCATACCAAAGTAGATCCATACAGATCAATGGGACCCCCTATTATGTCCAAGGTCACTTAGGGGGTAGGTGGGGGGGGGAGGTTATGCAAACTGCTGAACATTAAGCACTTGTACATCGTGTTACAAACACCCCCAAACAGACGGTCTTGTGGGAGAGATTCAACAATACGTTAAAAAAGTATGTTGAAAGAGGGTGGTTAGTAAGGATGAGCTACGGGAAGAATAGTTGGACTGTCAATGGCCCTATTTAATGTTCTCAGTCGGGAAGTTCCACAATCGTCCGCTGGATTTCTCTCCCTATGAGCTGGTTTTATTGGTAGAACACGTCCACGTGCCTCCTGGACATTGTCAAAGGAGGCCTGGAGCAGGAGTCCACACAACCCCTACCGGAGTGGAGACGAACACGATCTCCCAAATGCAAGATCAGATCGCTGCCATCATGCAATAGTCAGGGAACACACTAACAGTAGGCAGGGTGTCACTAAAACTCAGTTAATAAAATTGAGGCAAACAAGACTGGCCCGCAAACCCACAACAAAAAGGCAGGTGAGAAGCTTTTTTTAGGTTTTGTGGGTATTATCGGCGCCTTTTCAAAATTTTGCCAGCAAGCAGCCCCCAAAAACAGATTTGCTGGGCCCTAGCAAGTCTTTAGGTCAAATGGCCCCCGGGGCAAAAAAAAGCGTTCCAAAAGTTGAAAAGCCCTCTGCAATTTCCCGGGTGTTGATTCCCGAATTTTAAGGGGGTTTCATTGTAAGCGGATGGTTACGTTGGAGGGGGAGCAGTTTTTTCCCCAAAGAAGTGGGGGAAGGGACCCCGTCAATATCAGGGGGAAGCTCACCCAGCGGAGAAAAATATAGTATAGGGGCGGGAGGTTTGGCCATCAAGTGGGCCCTTGAAGCACTGAGGTATTTCTTCGGTCCCCGCTTCAATTTAAATTTACCGATCATTTTCCCTAACGGGATGTCCGGCAACGGAGGAAACGCAGGGTCACGGGGGGTTTCCTTACCCTGCAAAATTTTAAGTTACAGTAAAAAAGAGCGGGTAAATTTTAAAGGAAATGCGTGTCTGTCCAGAACACATTTTTTGGGGGCCCAAAGGTTGTCCGACCCCACAATTCGAACAGAGGGGGGTTATGGGACAGTGACGGGGGAAATAGTTGACGGCAGAAAATTTTTTCCCCAAGAGCCTCTCTTATCGCCTTGGGGGTTCTGGCAGATGGTGTCCCCGAGGGCCGGGGTCGGTAAAGGGAAGGGCCGACAGCATAGGTGTCATAACACTTGTTGCTGAAAATTTTTTTTAGTGTAGCGGTTCCAGCCCGTTTAGCCCGGGGTCGGCCTTTCTGAGTGGTCAAAGAGCTGGGTGGGGCCATCCCACGCCCCAGGTAGGCGGGGCTCCCGGGCCCTTAAAGCCGGATCTACAGGCCTGTGGGAGTGCTGGGGTCCTTGGGGGAAAAAACCCTTTCTGCATTAACGCGCAGTCCTTTTCGCCCAGTAAGGGTAAAAAACTGGGGTAGCCAGTGCTCACCGAGCAGGTGTTTATTTTTGTTTAGCCCGAAGTTAAGGCTTGTTTTTGTTAGTTCGCTGAAAAAACCCGGGGAAAGAGCCGGGGAACTTGAATTTTTTTTCCCGTGTCCCTGTCTCTGTCTGGGAAAAGCCCTGCTCCCTACCTGAGCAAAACCTCCACAGGGGATACCACGTTTGGGCTCCCAAAAAGTATATGGGGGATGGGTTTTAGCCCAAAATTTTTCTTTTTAACCTTCGGGGTTTGGGGGGGGTTTTGGGATATTTTTCAAGATTTGCAAAAAAAAAAAGGGGGAAAATTTTTTTTAATTAAAATTTTGTTATTATGATTTTTTACCATTTTTCAAAAGGGTTCTTTCACCCCGGATTTTGGAAAGGCATCGGCGCGTTCAGGGGCGGAATCCGATTGTTTTTTTCCCCCGATTTTTTTGGGCATTTTTTACATCCTATTATTGTAAATGGTAAATTAATGCCTCAGTGCAGTCAGCGCTGATGTTCCAGATGTAGATATTTAAGCAACAAAGCAGGATGAGGAAGAATTTTTTTTCTTTTTATCCCAACCTTTCCCCATATATCTATAATATTTTTTTTAACTGGTTAAGCCCTTTAAGGCTCTGTTCACATTTTTGTTTTTGGGTTTTGGGTTTTAAAGGCCCCAATCTGTCATAAAAAACCCAAAGCAAAACAAAATGGGTAAAAACCCCCTCCATTAGGGCTAGGCCTTGCAACATGACTGAGAGTAATGCCAAACCAAATGTTTATCTGCAAACAGCTGTTTTCGGATCTTTTTCTCCTCATCAGTGCAGACTAGAGTACTATTTTACGGGTTAGAGAAAATATTGTAGTCAAAAAGGGGAAAAAAAAAAAAAAAAAAAAAAAAGTTTTCCTCATCAGGAAGAAATACAGTGGGGGAAAAAGATTTGGGTAAAGCCATAATTGTGCAAGTTTCCCACATAAAAGATGAGAGAGGCCTGTAATTGACACCATAGGTAGCCCTAAACTATGAGAGACAAAATGAGAAAACAAACCCCGAAATCACATGTCTGATTTGGAAAGAATTTATTTGCAAATTATGGTGGAAAATAAGGTTTTGGTCAATAACAAAGTTCCTTTCAATACTTTGTTATATATCCTTTGTTGGCAATGACAGAGGTCAAACTTTTCTGAAAGTCTTCAAAAGGGTTTGGGCAACACTGTTGCTGGTATGTTGGCCCACCCCCATGCGATCCCCTTAGGCAGTGATGTTTTGGGGCTGTCGCTGAGCAACACAAACTTTCAACTCCGCCAAAGGTTTACTTTGGGGTTGAGATCTGGAGACTGGCTAGGCCACTCCAGGACCTTGAAATGCTTCTTAAGAGGCACTCCTTCTTTTACCCTCAGTGGGGCTTGGGATCATTGTCATGCTAAAAGACCCAGCCACATTTCATCTTCAATGCCTTTGCTGAGGGAAAGGAGGTTTGCACTCAAAATCTCACATACATGGCCCCATTAAATTCTTTCTTGTACACGGATCAGTCTTCCTGGTCCCTTTGCAGAGAAACAGCCCCAAAGCATGATTGTTGCCCCCCCCCATGCTTCACAGTAGGTAGGGTGTTCTTTGGATGAAACTCAGCTTCTCTCTCCTCCAAACACGTTGTTTTTTTTTCCCCCCAAACAGTTCTACTTTGGTTTCACTGACCATATGAATTCTCCAAATACTCTTCTGGATCACCCAAAATGCTCTCTAGCAAACTTCAGACGGGCCCGGACATGTATTGTTTAAGCAGGGGACACGTTGGCACTGCAGGATCGATTTCCCTGGCAGCGTAGTTTTACTAATTTGGTAGCCTTTGTTAATTGGTCCCAGCTCTCTGCAGGTCATTCACTAGATCTCCCCGTGTGGTTCTGCGATTTTTGCTCACCGTTCTTGTGATCATTTTTACCCCACGGGGGTGAGTCTTTCTTGAGCCCCGATGAGGGAGATTATCAGTGGTGTTGTATGTCTTCCATTTCTAATTATTGCTCCCACAGATGTTTTCTTCACACCAAGCTGCTTGCCTATTGCAGATTTTGTCTTCCCAGCCCGGTGCAGGGTTCAATTTTGTTTCTGGTGTCCTTCGCAGCCTTTGGTCTTCACCATTTGTGGAGTTTGGAGTGTATTTTTGAGGTTGTGGACAGGTGTCTTTTTTTACTGATAACAAGTTCAAAAAAGGTGCCATTACTACAGGTATGAGTGGAGGACAGAGGAGCCTCTTAAAAAAGAAGTTACAGGGCCTGTGAGAGCCAGAAATCTTGCTTGTTTTAGGTGACCAAATACTTATTTCCAACTTAAATTTGCAAAAAAATTTTCCAAATCAGACAGTGATTTTTGGATTGTTTTCTATTTGTCTCTATAGTTGAGGTCCCTATGATGTCAATTACAGGCCTCTCATCTTTTTAAGCGGGAGAACTTGCACAATTGGTGACTAACTAAAGACTTTTTTCCCCACTGTACCTTGTAAGTTTGTGGAGAGTAAAGTCAAATCAGATGCTCTTCTGCAAACAGCTGCTTTAGGGTGTTTACCCCTCACCAGTGCCCATTAAAGTACTGTTTGACTGCAGATGAGTATCCGGTTTGCTTTTACTCCTAGTAATATTGCAAGGATCAGTGAGTCAGATGTGACCTGAGAAATGCTACATCCTATAGGCCCTAGCTTTTTTTCCCCTTATTTGAATATATAGAACTGATAGCACCTGACTGATTTATAATGGGATCTGTTTGTAATGTTAAGGTTTACATCCTTTTGTCTGGAAATACAGCATATTACTGTGTGCAGCATTATTCTTTTTGTCATATGTAATGGAATTTTTCAATGAAGGCGCCAACTGAAATGTGAACTTAGCCTTAAATTGAAATATGTAAATGTTTTCCTTTGCAAATAGATGTTCCATAGCAAGCACTAAATGTGAATGCTGTTCTGAAGGTGAATTGTATTATTTTACGCTGTGCTTCTTTACCTATGATTACTTGTGCATTTCGAATCTTTACAGTATAACAACCACTAAAACTCAGATATTACCTTTACAACACATTTGTGAATGACAGCAATTGATTACAACTTTACGCTAGTATTTCTGAAAACTGTGAGTGCATTGATTATACAGTTATGGTGAATGTTGGCACCATATGATAACTAGTAAATATTGGGTTTTATGATAAGATGTGTTAGTATGGAGCAATCAATATCATATACGAGGAAGTATTGATAAATAGTTGAATATTTCTAACAGATGAAAATAAATTTCATCACTATGGAAATAGGTATGAACTTTAACTTGTGCATGTGCTGAGTTTTAGCAGAAAAGGTTATGTCAGTTAGAAATTGTAAGTAAGGAAAATAACCACGTCGGGTAAAAATTGAAATTTCAACAAAAATCAAGTAATGTTCGGTCATCAAGTACCTGATTTTGAAAGGACTGGTAAATAAATTTATGGTGACGTGTACAGCATGAGGAGACCAATGTCCATCTTATTCAGCCATTAGAAAATGCTTGCTTGCTGATTTTAAACATGGAAGAAAAGATGTTTACGGATTAGAAAAGGTCCTTGAGACCGATTTGTGTGTTTCCACAAGAAAACATCGATGCTGCCCATGATATGATTTTGGATAATAGAAAAATTGGCCTAAGATACAAATCATAGACTTTGATTAATAATAATGAATGGGAAATGAGAAAGCAATGCACAAAACGGATGCCCAAATGTCTTAAAGGGGTATTCTCGTTACAAAGATCATGTCTCAGATTATGGGGACAGTAAAAATAAGCACTTTTGTAATTGGTTTGCATTACCTAAGCCACTTATTAAGTAGATATGAGCTTTTCTGTGCATCTGTTTTCTATTTCTGCTGCTGCTAGTCGGGACACACACCCTTTTCTGTGATTGGCTAGTCGGGACACGCCCCCGGTTTGGATTCCACCCTGGACACGCCCCCTGCACTGATTGGCTGACTGACATTTCATTCAGTCTGTTGGGATACACCCCCAGACAGGAAACGCCACGGATACGCCCCCTTCGCTTTGATTAGCTGCCTGCACACTCTGTGTTTAGGAGAACAACTTGCAATTGGCCACCTTAAATACCTTTTCTCATCATTGGATACACCTGGCTATGAAGTTCAAAGATCAGTGAGGTTACAAAACCAATGTTGTGCTTCAGAAAGTCAGTAAAAGGTAGTTAGGAGTATTCAAATCAATAAAATCATAAGGGTACCCAAATTTTTGCACCGGTCAAATTTTGGTTTAATGCATATTACACATTTTGTGTTAGTACAATAAACATCATTTCAATCCGGAAATTTTATCTGTGTCCATCAGTTATTAGATATTCAAATTGAAATGGGTTGCAAAACACCCAAATATTTAGAACTAAAAATGATTAAGATTAATAGGGGTGCCCAAACTTTTTCATATGACTGTATATGCAGTAATTTACTAACTCCAGTAAGGGATCCCAAGCATCCTACTTGGGCAGTTATCCCTAATCTAATGGACATAAAACATATTAGGCTTTCTTGTAACACCCTCTGCAGCGGGTGATACTTTAGAGACAGAGGTGAGAAATCACAATTTAAAATGTTATGCCTGACCTCCCCAACATGTTTCACCAGCTAAACTGGCTTCATCAGGGGTAAGAGGTCCGGACAAGCAGTATGTGACTATTGTATGTAAATTTTTGGGTAAAAATTTGGTCATTGCTTTTTTATATAAAAGTCCCCTATGTACGTGATTTACTGGTTTGTCTCTCTGACTTCTCCTCTGTGAGCTCTGGTAGCATAGGAAAAAGGATTGTTTGATTGTCTTCCAGCACCTCTCTATGGGCCTGAGAGGTGTAAGTGTTATCAGCAGGACTTGATAAGTGTGAAGAAAGCTGGAAAGCCTCAGTTTCAGAAAAAGATGAACCCATTATCCCTTCATGTATTGCTCTTGTCATTACCATGAGCATTAGAGTTAATCTCATCGTTACCTACTATTTGTAATGACATTCCATGCAGATAAGCACTTATTGCAGCAGCTGCAGCTAGAGAAGGGGAAGATTTTATATGTAATTTTTAACTGCACAGGACTGTTAATATATAAAAAAAAAATTACTGAGAAAAATTCTAAAGAAAATTGTTTTCCAGAAATATTGAGGATAAAAAAATACCCCATTCTGTTGGAAGTGTCCTTTTAACATTAATATAACCAATGTTTTTTGGAAGGCAAACTAAATAAAGAAAATATAAACTTTATTTAGATAATATTTAAAAAAGTTACGGTAGATTCAAATTCAATTATTCCAATAAAATATTATCATAGAGTCGCCATACGACCAGATTGTTACACAAAAACCGCCATGTACGTTTGACAGCAAAAAAGGTGTCAGTTATATAATGTCAAGGGACACAATGAAAAGTAGGATTTAGAAACTCAGACACCTGTAGCATCAGATATAGCCTATAGATAGTTTGTTTACTACCCATTGGCCCTATACTGTGTCTATTTAAAATCTTAAATCTAATCACGGGCAAAAAACGTCCTGACAAGGATGATCCCGTCCGAAACCTGTCCCTATTGCAAAAATCCCCTTTTTTTCCCAAAAAATCGTGAAAAAAACTAGGATAAAAAGCAAAATCTTATTTTAAAGTCCAAGAGTTTCGGTACCTACCACTTCAGGGGACAAACTTGGTAGGCATACTAGATGGCGGTATAGAAGTACGTGCAGACTCCGAGCGTATGGCTCCCTATGTCCGGATACAGCTATGGTGTGCTTTTAACAAAACCCTTTTCCCAAAAATTTTGGAAAATTTGGGAAAAAAACTTTCCCAAAATTCTTGTTTTTTCAAATAATATCCTGCCCCCCGTCTTGTATTGCTCTACAAAAACTCACTTTCTGAAACGTAATAGTAATAGTTGGCAGAACTATAGTTGACAGTTTTTTTTCTAAAGCATTAGAATTCTTTTTTGATCCATGCATTAAAGGGGGTTTTTCACAATTAATTTCTACTCTGCTAGAGCTCTTCAGTTTTTTGTGTTAGAAGGGGGAAAGTGTGGGTTTTTGTTTGAATTGCATATCATGTGATCAGCAAAATGAATCAAGGCCTTTCCCCTTTGTTCAAAAAAAGGTCTGTTTATGTAAAGATGTGAGTGCTGAGAGGAAAGTTTTTCCTCCCGACACAAAGGTCCTAGGTTCAAATACCTGAGGTACCCCAAAACCTGTGTTTTTTTTTTCTTTATCAATGACAAACCTCATTGGGTTTCTTTTTATTTATTTGCACTGTTTGACTAATTATGGGCACAGGGACGGAGTAGAATGACAGCAAGGGGTTTGAACATCAGTAGCTGCCTGAGAGGAGAGGTGATGTTGAGCATGTGCGACCATGACTGAGGATCACAGCCCTGGTCATATCCCCTGGAGACGGGGGCTGTAAACAATGGATCACTAAAAGAGCAGCTAAAAAAAAAAACAGTGCAAAATTTTTAATAAAAATGAAGGGAAAAAATGTTTTTTTCATTTGCAAGCTTCTCACGTCTTTTTACTTCGTGGCAAACACCTTTAAATTACAAAGTTGAAAGGTGTTAATGTTTGCACAATTGTATTATTTTAAAAACCATTCATTTTTTTTTTTGGCTTGGCAAATATGTATTAATACCCCCTCGTATTCACCCTTTTGGGGCGCCCCAGCCCTGAGCTCAGCATGTAGCAGTCATTTTTACCCTGCAGATAGTTTTTCCTTTTAAATCCTCTGTTCTGTTGGGGAGAGTTGCAGCCCATTGCTTATCTAATAACAGTGTAATATTCTTCTGGCCTGCGGATATTCTTATACTTCTTTATTTTTTCAAAACCCGGGATACGTGACACTGTGTGAATTATTTTGCTTTAGTTTAGCAATAACCTTTAGGTATTATTAGTTCAATTCTATCTGAGTGGGAAAAATGGTTGGTTTCTATTCTTCACTGAATCCCGGTTCATATCAGTGGGTGCTAGCAGGGAAAGATCACTGAACCCATTCTCTCTTGCTGATGTAAAGTGGGCTGCGGTGCTCATGCTGAGCATATTGTAGAGCACCTTGTGATAACTCGTCTATCTTGAATGTCTGACTTTGAAATGATACTGAAGCATTGCATTAGAATATAATTTACCATAATAAAGGCCATTACTTAAAGGGCAACTCTGGTTTGGGTTTACTTTGAAGACTGTGTTTAAAAATCTGCATAACTGGCAGTGTTCGGGAGTATTTAAAATACAAGTAATTAAAATAGATTTAAATATTTTGGTTTTTTTTTGTATTTGTAATAAAATATTTTTTTATTAGTATTTTGTATTTGAATTAAAAAATTTTTGGGAAAGTATTTTAATTTTTTAAATTATTATTCAAATTAAAACAAATGTTTAATTTAAATCCCCGCCCTCACCCCCCTTAAAAAAAAAAAAACAGCGGAGTCACGTCACATTTCGTTTTCATATCTCGTGCAAAGTGCGACGAGAGGAGGGAAAAATTCCAGGCGTTCCAAACAACGCAAGTGCCGTAGTGGCGTGATTTATTTTATTTTTATCATCCCGTGCAAATCCTTTCCCGGGAAAATGACCGTATATCTGGGTTATAACCCGCCCCGGGATATAACCCGGGGCCCCCCTAATTTTACCCAAAAAAAACTGGGAAAAAATATTGTCTGAGTTAAACCCCAGGGGGGGGGGGGGTGGATCCCCTTGCAGATAAAAGTCTGGTCATGTGCATTTCAGTTTGTAACTCCCCGTGCCTCATAGTAAAGATTAACCCCTTCTGTCCCTCCATTAACCCCCTGTGTGCCTCAAATAAGAGTTATGTAGAAAAAAAGACATGGAGGAAAAAATTAGGTATCTTCAAATTTAAGGCCCTTTTTTAGTACCCCCATTGGTCTCACATATTGTAACCCTTTATGGGGCACCAGGGGTTAAAAATGAGGGACTGATGGGTTAACTGTATTAAGGGGAAGCAAGGGATTTTCTGAAAAAAATTTAATACCCCCAAATGCTGACATTAATAGGCTTTGAAAAAAAGAAGGTACCTGTATGTTTTTTTTTACTGTGCATCCTCCCTCCAGTGCGACATCTTTTTGGGCGGACACAATGAATCCGGGCCCACGACTATCTGCGGGTAGGCTAATCCTAGGGGCTAAAGGCCTCTGATCCATTTTTTGTTTTTTTTTACTTTTTTTTTTAAAAATTTTAAAGTATTTTGTTTTTGGAAAATATTTTTGAAGTAGTATTTAGTATTTGATTTAAAATACTTTCCCAAAATTTTTTCCCAAACAAATTTTTAAAAAATTGGGGCCAAATTTTTAAAAAATTAACGGGGTTGGGGGGGCCCTTTGTTTTTTTTAAAATTTTGGGGGGGGCCCCCCTTTTCCATTAAAATCAGCGAAAAAATTGTTTCATAGAAGTCAGAAATTTTCATACTTATTTTTTGGAATTATAAACCTGCATGTTGTGTTATATAACGACCAGCGCAACTCAGTAATCTCAGGCTGCAGAAAACAGTCCCTGAATTGTGCTTTTGCATATTATACTCCTGCTTGCAAAGGAAGCAAGCATAGTAATGAAACGGGTTTGTTTTGTAATCATTTTTTGGGAAAAAATGCAAAAAATTCCTTTAGGGTTGTTCAAAAGGGCAGATTGTGTAGTTTTTTGTGCAGAATTATACGTTTTTTCTGTGGATTTTTGTACTTTGATTTTAAATGGGGAGGGGGAAAAAGGTTTTCTGCAGATTTTTTTGCCTTCTGCCCATTGGTCAAGTAGGAAAATCTGCAGTAAAATCTTTAATAAATCCCAAAAAAAATTAGCATAAGTTTGCCCAAAATCTGCATATCCCCCCAAAAGGGCAATGGCAACCCTTAACTATTTTTTTAAAAAATAAACGATAAAACTTTTCTATGGTTATTGTAATCCAAATGTTTGGTTTCTGGTTAAAAGGGGGGGTCTGTACATTGATTCATCTTACTTCAGTCCCATTTTCTTGGTTTTAATTTTTAATTAGGGGCGTGTTTACGGGTTCTACTGGGTGCAGTAGGCCAGGTCGGTAGCTATAGCAACCAATGCTGGGCCCCTTTAGGAGGATTAAAAGGTCTGTAGCTACGCAAATGAGGAGCTGAGCGGCCCTACAAAGGGGGTATCCAGAATAAAGGTAGGGGCACTGTTATGGACATATATTGCAAAGGACTTGTTTTTTCAGATCTTTAACAAAAAAGCAATCTTTTTAGTGGACAACCCCCTTTTAATCTGCAAGTTGTCTAAAGGAGCCGAATAACAGATCCACCAACAGAAGTTAGTTGATGGTTTCCTGGCAGCAAAACCTTTTTTTCTTTACTTGATACCAATAAAAATTAATAATAAAAAAAAGTGGAAGAAGTAAAGAAATTAAAGTGGTGTTCTGGGACCAATCAATACACGTTGGTCCGTCATTCCATGAGTGAAAATAGACGATAAAACTCATACTTACCTCCCGGATGCTTCCTTCGTCCTGGTGATCTCCGCTGTAGCTGTGAATGGCCTTCATAAAATACTCTAAAAAATACAGTAAAATACTGTAAAAGTCTAACATTTAGATTTGATGTAACATAACCTTAATATATCTTCATTAAAGGGATGTTTGGGGATCTAACAATGCTCGTTGGTCTGTCGGGGCGTGTGTAAAAATAGAAGATAAAACTCATACTTCCCTTCCGGATGGTCTCCTTTAGTCCCGGTTGCCGATTCGTTCATCCCAGAAATAACCAGTGAACCTTCATTGTTCAGCTGCAGCCAATTACTGACCACAGAGGTCACGTGCATGTAACATTGTGGTCTGTGATTGGCTGCACCTGAACGATGAAGGTTCACTGGTTACTTTTGGGATGAACGAATCGGCAGCCGGGACTGAAGGAGGCCATCCGGAAGGTATGAGCTTTATCTTCTATTTTTACTCATGCTCCGACAGACCAACGAGCATTGTTAGTTCCCCGAACACCCCTTTAATGAAAGTATATTAAAGTTATGTTGCATTAAGTCTAAATGTTAGATTTTTATAGTATTTTATGCTTTTTTAGTAGATCTTATGACATGTAACCAGCATTAGTTAGTAGTGGAGTTTCACTTTGAAGGAGTTGCCGTCTGATAAAATCCATTCTGAGGCCAAGTGTTAGAGACAAGCTGGCCTCAGAGGCTGGGGATATGGCCACACTTGGACAATTCTGTCAGTTAACTTCTGTGCAAGTTCCTAGCAGAGCTGAGCGATTGTGCTAGGGTAAATTCGGAACTCTCATAGACATGAATAGAGAGCAAGTAAGCACAGCCATCTCCTTGTCCTCTGAGCCCAGCTCATAAAGAGTTATGAGCTGACCTTTTAAGGGATTTTACCAGATGGCAAAGCCTTGTTAAGGTCTTATGCATGTGACTATAAAGAAGGCCCTGTGTGCCACCATATTTAAAGGGGTTGTCTCACTACAAGGATTGCTTTTTATGTTAAAGATCTTGCAAAAACAAGTCACTTTGTAATATGTGTCCATTAACAGTATCCTACATATTCTGAGATATCCCCTCTTGCATGGGCTGCATCAGCTCCTCAAGTCGCTATAGCTACAGACCTGTTTGATCTATCCTGATAGGCTGCCAGCACTGGTTGCTATAGCTACAAACCTGGCTTCTACTGCAGCCTAGTAGAAGCCAGTAAATACACCCCTGAATTGGAAATGAAACCAAGAAAAAAGGACTGAGGTGAGATGAATCAATGTAGCGAGACAACCCCTTTAAGCCAGATAACCAAACATTATGGATTATCAGATAACCATAGAAAAGTTTTATCTCTTTATTTTTTAAACAAATGAGTTAACGGATTGCCATTGCCAGTTGTGGGATATACTGCAGATTTTGGTGCAAATCTTGATGCTGATTTATTTGTGGATTTATTAAAGATTTTACTGCAGATTTTTCTACATTGACTTCAATGGCAAAAGGCAGACAAGCCCGCAGATAAACCTTTTCCCGCTCCTCCCATTTAAGTCAATGTACAAAAATCCACAGAAAAATCTGTGATAATTCTGCACCAAAATCTACAGCAGATCTGCCCTGTGTGAACATACCCTAAAGGAATTTTAATGCATTTCTCAATTACTGATTTACTAAACAACCTGTTATCATTACTATGTTTTCTACTGCAGCCTAGTAGAAGGCAGTAAACACTTCCCTGAATTCAAAATGAAACCAAGAAAACAGGACTGAGGTGAGATGAATCAATGTAGTGAGACAACCCTTTTAAATACTGTGGTATATGGACACTTTGCTTTTATGTAATCTTCAAAAAAATTGGGGCTTACTTCATGAGATACCATGTCACAGTTAACCTGAATGAAAATACCAAAATTGTGGAGCCTTTCCAAAGGTGTCTCATTTTTGCATGCTAAGACACTGCGCCAAAAATCTTGTATTGTCCTGCAAAAACTCAACGGAGTCGACTTTGAAATTGTTACTGATCTGCCAAACTCTTATCTTTGATCAAATACTGTAAACTAAGAGTCCCAGGTTTTTCATATTTTCCTTAGCAGTAATGCATTTCCAATATTCCTATGTACCTTGAGGTTTTACTTAGTCTTTAGTGTGCCACTGATATTTGTGTTAGATGTATATATTGCCTTTTCAGTGTGCACCTATGCTTGCGTTTTTCAGAATATATTTTAGATGTGCACAGCCTTATTATGTTTTGTAAACTCTTATCTGGTTATTATCTATTTCCAAAATGCAACAAATCACTGAAAGAATGAAAATTTACAACCAGAGAGATGGTAATTGATGCTATGGAGTCTTGGTTTGAAAAACAAGATAACAATTATACGAAATTACATGTCGGAAAGTCTGCATGAGACCAGGAGGCGCATTCTGTTTAGCATTATTTGTAATGTTAATTCTTGTAAAGTTTGTAAGTGATAAATAAACAACCATTTTTCATATTTTGTAGGTGACCTTTCGGACAAGAATCTACCACTGCAATTAACAGAAGGTGTCATTCCCCTTGATTCTTGAAAGAAAATGGAGCCCAGCCAAACCATTTCTAAAGTTTCTCCCCTTGTGTGTCAGCTGAAACCTGGAAAAGAATCTGTTTTTTTTTCGTATTTTTAAAAATGAGTCAGGATGTATTATTGTAAAAGATTAAAAAATGACAAAAAATAGTGTTGCCGAAGGATGTTAAACTGGGCCCACTGACTGCCAGAGTTACTCCCCTAACAGTCACATTAAAATTGGAACAACCTTCTTAAAGGGTTTGCCTTTTTTACAGAAAAAAAAGCATAGATTCCCTTTCCGGGTTAGGTGTGGGTGGTTTTTTTGGCTCTATTTTCTTACCTTTCCGTTACGTGATGATGAAAGGTTTACTTTTTTTAGTGTAAAAAAGCAAAAGAGGTTTAAAGGTTAAGCTGCTATAACTTGGAAAAAAGCATGTGTAGAGTAAGACGATGGGTGCTTATTAGCCCGAAAAATCTTGGAGAGTTGATTAGAGAAAGGGAAAGGGGAGGTGGTTGGAAACCAAAAAGGAATTGTGTCATAGCGTAAAAAAACTTCTTTTTCTCCTGAAAGAGAAAAATCAAAAAAGATGCATTTGTTAACAGTCTTTATTTACCTTTTCTGATTTTAAAAAAGAAAAAATTGTGATGAAAAAACCCCCTTTAAGTGCATTTCCCTTTAGTGGGAAAGTTTTTAATTTTTTGAAAGCGGTTTTCCTTCTCGCTTTTAGGCATATTGTTTCTAGTTAGATCCCACCTTGACCCCACACCTGGTTAAGAGCGATTGAAGTTTAAAACCCCAAATGGAGGATTAGTGGGGACCCCATTTTTTTTTTGGGAGGTTTGGGGGCCTGTTCTCAAGATAGGTGCTTGTGCCATAATTGTCTCAGAGAAAACCCATTTATGAACCAATAAAATAAAATCCTTCACCGCTGCATTTCAGCAATAATAACTTGTTAATTTTTTTTCTTCAGCCTGTAGATATTTTGGTAATGGTAAGATTGTTTTTCTGGGGAAAAAATTTTGGGGAAAATAATATATTTAAATTATTTAAATTTTTTATATTTAAATTATTTACCCGGGTTTACTAAAATGTATTTAATTTTTTTTGTTTTTTTAGTTAACTCTTTTTAAAAATTTTGGTACTACTATTTGGGGTATATACAACTTGTTGATTCATTTTTGTTTTGGCATTGTTTTTTAGTTTCCTAATTTAGAATAAAATTTTTTTATCTTATAGATAAGATGATACTTTTGATGCTTGTAGGGTTTTTGGGAATAGGGTGAAACCCCCTTCATAAGCCGAAGCTAAAGAGAATTTTCCCCGGGGAAAGAAAACCCTGAAAAAAGTTTTAATCCAAAAATTTTTTCAAAATTGTTTATGCGGTCAACTCTTTTTTTAATCCTTATTTTCTGTTTTGGACAATTTTTAGTGAAATAGCTTTTGTTATGAATTAAACAACACATTTATGAGAAAGGGGTTATTTTTTTTAAAAACCCAAATATTTCTGAAAAACTATTTTTTAAGAAAATTTTTGGCGTATTTTTTGAATAAAAATTACTAAAATTTGTCATCTTCCGCTTTGTTATTAACCCTTCCCGAATTGGGGTTGCATACCCCCGGGGGGGAAAGTGATTCCCCGCAAATGGACGTATGATCCCCTGGCGATCGCGCGGGGCTGGGGCGAGCCCGGCTCGCGGTGGAACCAGCGGTAAATTCCGGGTTATGCCCCCCCCCCCGGCGGGTGAGCTCCGGCCCCGGGGTAAAAAACGATATTACGCAGTGTATGGGCCGGATAATGATCCCGCAGGGGGGGGTTTGAGCCCCCTTCCCTACGTCGGCGGGGGCGCGGCCAAAGCGGCGTCTCTACGACCCCGGAGGTTAAATGCATGGGGTAGTTGGTGGTCACATCCCCACAATGAAATTGTGGGGGGGTGTCATTTTGCCATGGCAAACCTATCCGCGTAAGCTGTGAAGGGTGCCTCTTCAAAAAAAAATTAATGATTGTTTTCCCCCGGGGGGATTTGAGTTTCAAACCCCTCACGGGGGGAAAATTAAAAAAAATGTAAAAAAGAAAAAAAAAAAAGTAAAACCACAAAAAAAAATAAAATTAAAAAGTAATCCCCTTTTTCCCCCAAAAACGCCAATGCCCAAAAAGATCAAAAATAAATAAAGACCCATTTTGGGTATCGCGCGTGCGTAAGATCCATATAAATTGTATTTTAATTAATTTTATGGTGAACGCCGTAAAAAAACAAAAACAAAAAAAAGTCACGAATTGCAATTTTTTGTGCATCTGAGCACATTAAATGGAATAAAAAAAAATCAAAAATTATAAACGCAAAGTTGTACAATTTTTTAAAAATAAAGTTTGAAAAAAAAAAAGTTTTACAGTCTTGTATGGAAAAAAAAAAAAATTTGGGGTTCAGAAAAAGGATGATAATTATTATTTAACACAAAAAAAACCCCTTTTTTTTTTTAAAAAGTGCTTCCAAATTAAAAAAAACTATTAAAAGGGGGTATGGATCGAAAAACCCTGAGAGTAAAGAAAAGGTCATGGATACTGCAGGTGAGGCTGTAAAAAAATAAAAAAAAAAAACATACTAGGTTTGCATATTTTTTACTGCTTAAAAAAAAGGGATTTAAAATGAAAAAAAAAGTTTTGCCCCCCAAAAATGATACCAAAAAAAAATGTAGATACCCCGCAAAAACAACCCCCTAACAGTGTAACAGAAAATAAAAAAAATTTGGCCTCAGATATGGCGAGCAAAAAAGTGTTTTCTTTTTGAATAAAAGTGTTTTTTTTGTGAAAAGAGTAAAAATAAAAAAAAATACAAAATTGGGGATCGCTGAACGTATCGACCTGCTGAGTAAAATAGATGTCAGTATTATGACGGTGACCCCTGTTAAAAAAAAAAATAAAAAACACTACCAGGAATGTGTTTTTGTTCAAAAAGCCTCACAAAAATTAATAAAAAATGTAAAACGGGGGTTTGCCCCCTAATGGTTTATAAAAAGTAATCTTCCACAACAAAAAAGCCCCCTAATCAGTCCAAATTCGAAATGAAAAAAGTTAGGCATCAAAAGGACAAATAAAAAGCAATTTTTTTGATTTTCTTGTGTTTAAAAAATAATTAAAAAATAAAAAAAATTATTAAAAATCTATATCTTGCAATTGTACCCACCCCCATAGTAAAGATATCCTATATTTATACTGATGGCGAAGTTGTAAAATTTGAAGCCCAAAAAAAAAAAAAAATGGGGGGGAACTGCGTTTTCCCTCTTTTATGCCAATGCAAAAAAAAAACTTTGGAAATGTGCACCAAAATGCACAAAACCCCCCAGATGAGATCTATGAGGGGTGTGAATCCAAAATGGGGGATTTGGAAGGGTTTTCCCCGTTTGGTATTTTTGGGGGGTTTGTAATGCGGGCATGGGCCCCCAAATTGCGTTCCCAAAATCCCAAATACACTCCCCCCTTATACCCCTGCCATGCCCCCCAAAAAGCAGTTTACACCCAATGTAGGGTATTTTTGAATTGGAAGAAAAAGCGTAAAAAAGGTTTTGGGTGTTTTTTTTTTAAGGATGCTTGTAAAAAAATATAAAATTTTTAGCTAAAAATTTAGTTATTGGAAAAAAAAAAATTTTTTAAAATTTTCAAGCCTAACGTAAAAATTTTTGTGAAACCCGTGGGGTCAATGCTCACTAACCCCTGGATAATTCCTTAAGGGGTTGTGTTTCCCAATTTGGGGTTTTTTTTTGGGGGGTTTTTTAATTTTTAGCACCCTTTGGGGGTCGCAAATGAAATGGCCCCAAATAAAATCGTAATGAAATGAGACCCCCGGTCAGTAGGGCTCCTCTATTTGGGGTTGTGGTTGAGCCAAATAATGCACTAGGGCCCTATGGGATTCTCTGAAAACGGAGAATTGGGAATAATATTATTGATTTCCCTGATCCAAAATTTCCGTATTCTTGTGAAATATGCTAAAAAAATTTAAAAATCTGCAAAAAAAAGTAAAAATTTGAAAATTCACTTCATTTGCTTTTAATTCCGGGGAAAAACTAATGGGTTAATAAACTTCCAAATGCAGTTTTGAATTCTTTTTGGGGGGTGTTTTTTTAGATGAGGTCATTTATGGGGGTATTAAATCAGGTCAATCAAGTCCGTTGAATGGATGGGCCCCAAAAAAAGTGTCTTGCAATTTTGTTGAAAAAATTGAAAAAATTTTACTAAAAATTTTTAGCCCCCCACGTGTAAAAAAAAAAAAAAAAATTAAAAAATTAGGCCAAACTACGAGAATTGGTAGATGTGTTATAAATATTTTGAGTGGAATAACTTCTGTCTTAATGAGAAAAAAAATTTTGAGTTTTTTTAAAAATTTGGTAATTTTTTTAATTTTCCGTTTTTTTTATATTTTTCACAAATAAAAAGATTTTTGGGGACCAAAATTTTTAATCTTAAGCCAAAAGGGCACGGGAAAAACAATCTCTGAATCATGGATGGTAAAGTGTCAAAAAGTTTTTCTAAAATAAAGTGACATTGACGATTTCAAAAAAAAGGGGGTCTGTAGAGGGCCCAAAACTGGCCCCCCGGGGGGTAAGGGGTTTTAAAAGATAAAAAACCCTATTTTTGGGGGGGGTAATTACTTTTATGTTGGTGCTACTTTTAGTTCTTCAAATAGTAGGTAATTAATAAATTCCGTTATTGTTCTTGGTAGGAATAAAAAAGATTGACTAGACCAAAGGACAATGAAAAAAAGCTGCATGAAATAATAAAGGGGTAATTTTTTTGTCTGGAGAGGGTTTTTTGACTTATCAGATGTTGTTTACCCCCAAAGGGCCAAAACAAATTGGGAAGAAAAGCCGTCAAGCAAACAGCTGTTCTATCAGAGTTAAAAAGGGGAAGTAAGAGTCAAACCCGGAAATCATGTAAAAGGGGAACTTAAAAAAAAAAACAAAAATATTTATAAAAAAATATAATATTGATAAAAGCTTGTCAATATGTAAACACAAAAATTTTATGGGGCGTTTCTTTAATGGTATCAAAGTTAGGGCCCCTGACGGGTTTTGGCCCGGTTTTTTTGGGGGCTTTGAGACGTTTAAAAAACGGCCCGAAAATTAGCCAATGGGTGCTCTATGGAAAACCGTGCAGCAGTCCCCCGCAGGGTTTTCCGCCCGCCCTTTTTTCGCCCCCGGGCACCCCCAAGAAATTTTACAAGCAAATTTCCCGGTGGGTTTTTGGAGGAATAGTGATGTGAAAAGGGGGAGGGTTTTTTCTGTCATCACGGAGACAAGCCATCCCCCCCGGCCTTGGGGGGCACACAAACGAACAAAATACCGGTCGGATAAAACCGCGGATTTGTCCCTTTATGTGGGGAAAGCACCTTAAAGGGAGCCATCTAAAACCTTTTTGTTGTGCTTATTTTTACCCCTGGCTGCAAAATTTATGCAAATTTTATTTACTGCTAAAGTGTGACTAGTTTTCATAGGCTTTTTCCCCCCTTTGGCTCCTTTGCCTATGAAAATACCCTTACCCCTCTATACAATTATACCCCTTTGGAGGGGTCAGCTCACCCCCTCTCAATTGGGGGTGGTAACGGGAAATCCAGAGACCCCTCTCGGATGAGGACTGGGCGAAATCGTATACATTAGCATTTAAGTCTTTAGTTTCTTGCCGTCTTCAAGAATTACATTTCAAAATCATCTCTCGCTGGTATAGGGTCCCTACTTTGTTGCATAGGCTTTTTTCCACTGTGTCCCTCAGCTGCTGGATATGTGGTCGAGCCAATGGAAGCATGGTACATATACCATGGTACATATACCACGCTTCTCCTTTCTGGGAGAAGGTGATTTCCATTATAAAGATTGTAATGGGTATAAACCTGCAGAACGATCCAGCAGTCCTGCTCTTGTCCATGCTCCCACTGGCGAAATCTAATCTGAAGGGAAACATTATTGTCTTTATGCTGATAGCAGCCAGAATAATAAACCCGAGACTGGCGGTCCGCTGCTCCCCCTTCTTTGTCTGATTGGTTTAAGGAGATTCTTTTTCTCCAGCGTATGGATGAATTGAGACTAGACAACATACAGGGTAGAGAAAAATATGGTAGAGCGTGGGGTGCGTGGATTACCTTTACAGCCTCTCCAGAGTTTGCTTCATGTGTGTGACTGTCGCCTCTCTCTCTGGGATGACGCTGTTTCGGGGCGACCCCCACCACTAATCTGCCTTAGCATGGCCCTCCTTTCTGGAGATTCCACACCTGCGGATACTGCCTGTTGCATTTGGATTACTTTCTCATGGACGACAGAGTGTTCGTTTGTTTTTTTCTTTTTTATCCCATTCCCTGTTGATTTTTTGTGCCTATCTCATACTCAATAGATTTTTTTGTATAGCTTATATAATAATTTCTTTGTTATCATTACATCTTATTGCTTTGATATTGTACCCTGATCACTACAGTTATGGGTTCTATTATTTTATCTATGGCTATGTGCGATGTAAATTGAGTACGTTTATTGTTTATGCTATTTCCTTAATAAAGCTTTTGGAATGAGAAAAAAAAAGGGTTTTGTCACGAGTGTGAAACACTTGCGCAGTCACTCTCCATTCTATTCTATGGGATTTACGAGTACAGTCGATCGGTACGTTTGGCTCTGCTTGGAAATCCCATAGAACAGAATGGAGAGTCGTGCGCAAGCGTGACTGACTCTTCAGTCTGCCCGGGGGCCCGAGATAGGGACCCGCACCTATCAGGCAATGATGGCATATCCTAACGATATGCTATCATTGTCTATGGAGGCAAAACCCCTTTAAATGATCTTGTATCACTTGAAAGACCCTCTTTAAAATTGTGAACAGCACAGCAAAATGCTATGATAATCCAGACAGATAATCTTATTGTAAGAACAAGGACCTCAGGAACAATAATTAAAATGATGGCACTGTATTGTAATCGCACTGCCAGGAGAACTGGACATCATAAGGCTCTAGGCGCGCAGTCCCGTCTCCTTGGATAAGAGCATGTACCTGTATAATTATATTGAACTACAGTAATATGATCAAAGACTCGTGGGAGATATATTATGTTTACATTTTTATCTCTGAGAAGCCGTAGCCCTGGATAGAAGCCAATTCATCCCAGAGGCTGGCTTTTCCGCAACCCTCCTAAATTCATTTCATGTTTAGTTGCCTCTCGCCCTTGAATTGTAACACAATACCAAGGACATGAGGTTTAGACATCAGATCTGAGCACAGATAAAATACAAGCATTGACCCTTTACAGATTCTGGAGCTGAAGAACATTGTGCGAAGGTTATTACCATATGAATGCTGCCTGGATTTATCTGATCTAATTGCTTTCTTTCAGTAGCTTTTACATGGGCTTCCAAAGGAAGCCGTGCCTTTTGTTTTTGCTACATGGAGAAGTTACTGCTTCCCCTTTAACAAGTGAAAAGACCATTAAGTGATTTCTGTTTGTCCCTGGAAAGTTTTCTGTGATGTTGAATAAGTAACTGGAGACGTTTATTAAAAAAAAAATTATTCAAAGGAAAACAGCGGCAATAATAAAAGTAACCTGTCACATTCTAGACATAAGCATGTCTGCTGCAGTTTATGGATTTAAAGAGAACTTAGGGCCGTTCCTGACATACTTGTGTTTGAAAGGGAAGATCTCTCCTTAGGGAGAGCGCCTATATAGGCGTGTGGAGATTCAAAGTTGCCTTTTTCACTCCACAAAGCATCTGCCTATCACAAGGCATTATGGGAAAGGAGCTGAGATGCTCAAGTGCCGTCTGTTGGTTGTAACAAATCCTCAATTTGCTTTTGACCCACTGGGTCTTTGGAAGGCAAAAGGGATTTTTAGCCAAGCCAGCATCACCCATCTGTAGACAGCCGTCTGTATACTCTGCCAGGAAGAAGCCATTACTCCAAAAAAAAAACATATAAAAGCCAGATTAATGTTCGCAAATCCAGACAGGAACAAAGACCTACATTTTTGAGACATGTCCTGTGGTCTGATGAAACTAAAATTGAACTGTTTGGCCATAATGACCATCGTTACGTTTGGAGGAAAAAGGGAGAAGGTTGGAAGCCTAAGAACTCCATCCCAACTGTGAAACACCAGGGTGGCAGCATTATGTTGTGCGGTTGTTTTGCTGCAGGAGGGACTGGTGCACTTCACAAAATAGATTTCATCATGATGAAAGAAGATTATGTGGCAATACTGAAGCAACATCTCAAGACATCAGCCAGGAAGTTAAAGCTTAGGCGGAAAGCTTGGGTCTTCCAAATGGACAATGACCCGAAGCTACTGCCAAACTGGTTACAAGGTGGTTTAAGGATAACCAAGTCAATGTTTTGAAAAGGCCATCACAAAGCCCTGATCTCAATCCTACTGAAAATTTATGGGAAAAGCTGAGAAGGCAGATGCAAGCAAGGCGACCTACAAACATGGCTCAGTTATACCAGCTCTGTCAGGAAGAATGGGCCAAAATTTCTACCAACTATTGTGAGAAGCTTGTGGAAGGATATCCAAAATGTTTCAACCACATTATACAGTTTAACGGCAATACTACAAAATACTAATGAAATGTATGTAAACTATTGACTTTGCATAAAGTAATAAAAATGCCTTCAAAATTCTCTCTTTCATTATTCTGGCATTGGCAAATATAAATAATTTTGGTTCCTAATTGACCTAAAACGGGTAAGGTTTATTCTGACTTCATGTCAGACAGTGAGAAAGACATACATCTATGTCTTTTTATATAGACTGTAAGCCCTCACGGGCAGGGACCTCTCTCCTTCTGTACCTGTTGTTAGTTATTAATTTGTCACCTTTGTACTTGTTTGACCTATGTTGTGTATGCAACACGAACGTACACTGCTCTGGAACCAAGGGCGCTCTAATAATAATAATAATAATAGTGTATGTAAACTTCTGGTTTTAAATGTTTGATCCAATGGTACTTGCAGAAATTTTATCTGTTGCACAATATCCTTTATTATGCAAATTGTTGCAAACAAGCAACATATGTCAAGAATTTGCTTGTCACAATAAACATCTTATCTCTTGCTCAGATGTTTCGGTCCTTCATCAAGACTTTTATGACCAGATATGTAGAGGCATGGATCCTGGTGTGACAGCTGATAGTGGCAAGAGCAGCACAAATAGAAAAAGACTTTATTTTCTTAAAAAGTAATAAAGTAAAAGTAGCAAAACTTAACCAAAACTTCACATTTTTGGTACCACTGAAATCGTACCAACCTGCAGAATACAGATAGTGGGCCACATGTATGAAAACTGTTTAGGTCTAAATCTCACTTTTTTGCCCATAGTAACCTATGTGCAAAAAAGTGAGTTTTAGACCTAAACCGTTTTCATTCATGTGGCCCAGCATGTCATTTATACCGAACAATGAATGCCATAAAAGCAAAGGCCCTACACAAATGGCACAATTATGTTTTGTTGTCATGTTCCACCACACGCAGAAATCGTAGGGGGTTTCTCAGTACATTATACGGTTCGGTCAATGGAACCAAAAAATAAGCCGGCAGACAACTATATAGATGAAAAAATATAAAAGTTATGGGTCTTGGAAGGTGGGGAGGAAAAAAAGAACGTAAATCAATGTAAAGAAAAATTGCTGCGGCCTTAAGGCGTCAAACCAATAATCTATTGACGACGCATGTTTTCAGAGTTGTCTCCAATGTTAGGAAACAAATGCATTTTAAATAGGTACTGTAATGATAGCAGTCCTGAGCTTTGTCATATAGTGTGCAGACTGTTATAACCCTGCAATTGTAGTATTCTATTGTGACCATTCAATTTAATGGGTGAGCATTTAACCCCTTCCTGACAGTTGGTCATAATAATATGACTCTACATTTTTTTCCTCTCCACCTTCCAAGAGCCATAACTTTTTTATTTTTCCAGCTACATAGACACATGAGGTCTTTTATTTTGCGGGACAAGATGTACTTTCTAATGGTGTCCTTGATCGTACCATAGAATACACTGGGAAACTGGCAAAAACATTCTAAGTGGGGTAAAATGGAAGAAAAAAGTACTTGTGCCATGCTTGCGGAAGTTTTGACTTTACAGCATTCTTTCTTCGATAAATTATGTGTTATTTATATTTTAAAGGTTGATATGATTCTGGCAATACCAAATATGTAGAGTTTTTATTTATGTCGTAGTACTGTAAAAAGAAAAAATACATATTAAGTAGATTTGCACCGCTGCGCCATAGTCTGCGACTAATAACCTTTTTGTACTTATGGACCTTAGTGACGGTGCATTTAACCCCTTACCGGCACTAGGACATATGCTATGTCCTGTGTGTTCCCACCTTGGATATTATGGCATGTTGTAAATGTCTGATAGATGGGACCCGCACCTGTATTGAAAATTTGGGTCCCCTATCCCTTTTCTCATTTGTGCTGCGGCCACAGTGAACAAAGTGGTGGCCACATATGTGCACCTTTCTCTATTTCAGTGGACGTCCCAAGTACAGCCAAGCTTTCTTACCTGGTTATTATTATTATTTATTTTAAAGTGCCATTAGTTTCAGGAACTGTACATTTAAAGAGGGTTTACAGACATAACATAGCACTTGACAAAGTACAATGGCAACACTAGATGACAAACAACTGGTACAGAGGGAGGGAGGACTCTGCCTGCAAAGGCTTACATAAGGTGAGGGGTGGAGATTTTTGTGGGGTGGTTTAGTATCAGCAGGGTTATTGTAAGTTGTAGGCAATCCTGAAGAAATGGGTTGTACTCTTTAAAAGGGTTATGCCACCATAGAGTTTGATCGCGTATCGCTAGCATATGTCATCGAATTGGGATAGGTGCGGGTCCCAGAGCCAAACACACAGCTTGGTTGTACTCAGAACTCCCATACAAAATGGAGAGTCGTGCGCAAGCGCAGTCGTTTCTCCTGTCTGCTCAAAGGCGGAACCAGCAGCTATCAGACTTTGATGGCATATCCTAGCGATATACAATCAAATTCTATGGTGGCAAAATCCTTTTAATCCCATATAAGTAAACTGACACAGCAGCGCAGGTCTCCGTTTACTGCAGCCATTGCAAGAATTATTCACAGTAACAAAAAATTCCCTGATAAAATACTTATATAAAAAAAACCCTTTTACTGATAAATACTTCCTTATACATAAATTAAGGTACCATCAACATTTTTCTGTTAGGGCACACCTTACAAACCAGTACTGAAGATAAATCTACTCACGATACAGTTGTCCTCCACTGGTCTCCTAATGATAACTGTCACACTGATGAAGAAACAGTAAATCACATAAGGCCCTTATACAGAGATACTTTCCCTTGTGCCAAACCTATTAAATCCTAAAGGGAAACTCAAGGGGTCATTGCCCTGATGAGGGCGGCCCCACAAAACTAGATTCTGACCCTCAAGTCCCCCTAATATTTCCCTAAGATAGGGCCACAGGGTATGGTCTAACCTACATACAATAAATCTCCCGACGCGTTTCCTTAATACAAGGTTCATCAGGTGAGCCTAGGTAGACCAAAAGAAGATGAATTGCGCCATGATAAAAGAGCGTCCATGGCAAGAACCAAGAAAGATGAAAGGGACCTCTGTCTCAAGACACATGCAATCCCAGAGGTGGAACCTGCATCTATCTATCAGATATATCTTGTGGATATGAAATAGCCCTTTAATACATGACTCTGCTGAGTTCTCCAGAATAGCAACCTCGTTACAGCAACTATCCTCATTGACTAATAGAGGGGTCCTGAGAATGGCCATTTACATGGTATAATAGGGAATATGGAAAATTTGACTGCCCTTTTAGATTAACTAGAATCAAACAGCTGCATACCAGGCACACAATAACTCCATTTTCTCACTAAGTAAATCTTCTCTGTGAAAGATATATTTTAATGACTGATGATAAAGATCAGTAGAACGCGGTCACCATATCTGGATTAACATTTTGGAGCACAAATCTGGCCAGATTTAAAGAAAGAATGCATCTTGCATGAGACTAGTGTCGCACAGCAAGATCTGCTTTTCTTTCTGTGAGAATGATGCAAAATTCATCAAAGACAAATTGCTCCCTTTGTGACACTAAATGAGCAAGGGGAGGGGATCATGTATTAAATATGAATGCTCTGTGCAGGTGGAGGAGGCACAGCTGTGGCTCAGACCCTGCACCTTCACTTGGAAAACCAGTTTGCCATGTGCATTTGCTATATGTGAACATTTGAAGAGTGATTATTTAGTTTTATTTGACAGGTTGATAACAGTAACATTTAATGCAAATAGCTGAGGCGGTTATTCAGTTAATGTATAGCAGTCAGTGGCTTGGTTTTAGACTATGCCTCGTTATACAAATGCTACTGACCGCTATCATCCTGAATTCCCCATTAAACATTCATATTCAGCGCAGCCAGTTGGCCTTTTTCACCACACTCCACTCTCAATAAAAGATTTTATTTGCATAATATCACTTATTGAAGTGTGTAGAGGTATCACATCAGGTATCTCGTGGTCATTATATCATAATTTTGCAACCTTTTGGGTAGAGGTTACCCTTCATTAGGCAATTAAGCAGTTTTAAGAATGTATTCAGTTCCAAAAAGTATGTCTTGTGGATGGGGAAAGACATTACTTAATCTTTTGAGACCCTGTCCAAGCTGTCTTGGAATATGCTTTGAACCTACTTTATTGCTTGATGAAGGGTAACCTCTACCCAATATGTTGGTAAATTATGACATAATGACCAGGTTCTATCTTATGCGAGGCCATTCTACACTTAAAGGGGATGTATCGCTTCTTCTGTTCGTGTGTTTAAGGCCGTGTTCACACGGCTTGTTCAAGCCGTAATTGCGGGACAGATTCCGCCCGCAATACGGCTTGAATAAGGGGTGGGGGGCGCGGCGGGGGAGCTGCTCGACGGCCCCATAGACAGTGCATTATTTACGGCATGTACGCACCGTAAATAATGTGCATGTCACTTTCTCCACCCGCGGCGGATTCAACGAGCGGGGAGGAGCGACGGAATCCACTGTTCTCTATAAGAACTATGCATTACCGGAATGACTGGGACGGATTGGAGCCGTACTGAAGCGCAAATCCGTTGCGCAGTACGGGTCCAATCCGTGGCCAAATAAGCCGTGTGAACGGGGCTTAATTGTGCGCTCAGCTTCTCAGCTCTACAAATTCAGGGGTGTTTCTTCCCCTTCCAGTTGGGTGTTTCTTAACTGATGACATCATCCCCCCCTTCACTGTTCATGCTCACTCCGAAGCTCCCACTCCCCCGAGTCCACATGTCACTGTGTCGTTCTCTCAATGCCGTCTTATTTTGAAAGTATGTTTTCATACCACAGGCTTGCAGTCTAGACAATCTTCTATGAACTCTCTCCTCTCAGAGCTGGTGGTTTGTTACAATTGAATCCAGTCTTCTATGAACTCGTGCTGAGCAGCACAGATCTCCCTGCTATATTTACGCACAGGAGCATTTAGGCATCGAGGCACAATTCTGCTGTTTTCTGATTGTAGAAGCCCTGTAGTATTATTGTGTTTCTTCTGGCTGTGCAGAGTGAAATTGCTGTTGGTCCCTTACTTTGAGTGAGAGAGGCAGCCTATTGCCCCGTTTATGTTTGCATTAGGCACCGACACACAATTCTGCTGTTTTCTGATTGTAGAAGCAGGTGCAGCGCCTCTGTGTTTCTGCTGGCTGTGCAAATTGAAATTGTGCCGGTCCCTTACTTTGAATGAGAGAGGCAGGAATGCTCACTCCCGTGAATACGGCCAGACAGAATGTAAATTAGTAGAGCCGTCAACCAATGACATGAAAGGAGGAGGAATCCGACCGGCACTGGGGAACAATGTTTACAGAAAACGAAGATAAGGGAGGCTGTGAAAACAAGACAGCTTTGCTAATGACATCCAATTACAAAGTTGCTTGTTTTCACTGTCCCCTTATTCTGAAGACCATTTAATGAAATGATACAACCCCTTTAAGTCACTTAATTAATGCAAATACAATCTCAGCCTGAGAGTAGAGTGTGGTGAAAACAAACAATCATCTTGCTGAGTTGAATGTGAATGTTTAATATGGTATTGAGAGTCCGGTTCTTCGCTTAATGTTTTGTATTTTTGTGATGGCTGAGGTCAACCCCCTGGAATGAGCACCCACCAGCATTATTACAACACTTCAAAGTTGTGATGCCTGTCAACATAGTGGTCATTTTCAATAAGGAGATGACTAACCTGCCATTCTGGCACCACTCGTATCTCAGTGAAAATTATAGGCTTAGACAATCACCAGTGACATATTTGTCACTTAATCCTGATAATTTCAGGATGTCTGTACTAACTTTAGAAGCTGTAATAGAGGAAAGATTACAGCCTTGAGTCAAAGCTTAAAAGGGGTGGTGTTCGTAACTGGGAAGAGGCACCATGAAGGTGTGTAGAGATTTGCAAGTCTTGAATGCACCACTAACATTAAGTATATTCAAATCAGCTCGAGGGAAGAGAGCTAGAACTCCAGTGCCACCTTTTGTTAGTAAAATTCTTTATAGTCACATAAAACACATGGAGAAGCGTTGTAATTTAAATAGGAATTGAAAGCCAAGCCAGATACACATCTCCAAATAGCTATTTTGGGGTGTTTGCTACTCTTAGTTAGAAATTCCAAAAGTAGAAATCAATATAAAGAGGTCCCAAACAAAACAAACAATACAATTAATCCTACCAAGAATGAATGAAAAGAGCAATATATAATAAGATTGTCATTTTTATTAATTTATCATTAAAACATGAATATTAATTAAATAAATTTTTTTAAAAATCATGAAAATTAATATGCGACAAGGTGAAGATACCAATTACCAATTCATATCTACAATGATACAGTGATTGTTAGTTAATAAGTGAAAAAAGTTTTTTTTTTATAATCAATAAATTTATATATTAGTGATAACATAATTCAGAAAATACATTATGTGTATTAAATACATATATAAAATAGAATGCCCAAAATGTTATATTCAAGTAGATAAATACCCTGGAAAATCCACAATAAATAAGCCAGTAATACATTAACCCTAATAGACCCCGACATGAACAAAGTGCAAGTGCCAAATGTTTTTTCGGCCTCTTCCCATACAATTCAGTTGTATGGGCGGTGTCAAAAAAATGAAAACAGACCGCATTTTTTGCGCAAAACGTGACAAAAACCACGGTCCTGCAGCGAGAAAAAAAGGTCGATTTCGGCTGTTTTTTGTTAGATGCAGTGTAGACCTAACCTACAGGTTAAGTCAGTGCATCAACGATTATACCTGAGACAGTAATCACTGTCGCAAATAAAGCCCCAGTGTGTGTTTCGTGTTCCTTCTTCGGGGCGGTGTGTCTCATTGGCTAGGGGGCTTTAAACATAGCTCAAAAGGAGTAATATTCCTCATTGGGAAGTAGCACCATTAAGGCTGGTGGATACTTTCAAGCCATGAATGCTCCACTAAAATTTAAATATATTCAAATAAGCTTAGGAAGAAAGAGCTAGGACTCTAGTGCCACCGTTTGGATGTGTTAGTCCTTAAAGGGGTTTTCTTGCTATGAAGATCATAGTTTAAAATGAGGGGACCAAAAATGTAAGCATGTATGTCCTTGGTTACAATAAGCAAAATGCTATGGTTTAAGAGTACGGGCTGTTTCATTAGTGCTTAGTAACGAAGTTTGAGCTCAGGTTGGGTTACACCCAACCCCCGCCCCGGTCATGATCGGGACCCCGCGTGTGACCGAGATGCAGGGGACTGGTTGTGATAGCGAACGTGCAAGAGGATGTGTGCACAAGGGAGAGCGAGAGAGATTGACTGACAGCAATCCGGGGTAGGTGTGAGGTAGTGTTTGGGGGGAGGGTGAGATTGACTGACAGCAATCAGTGGTACGTTCGAGGTAGTGTGCGGGGGAGGGTGAGATTCACTGACAGCAATCATTGGTAGGTTGCGAGGTAGTGTGCTGTGGGAGGGTGAGATTCACTGACCGCAATCAGTGGTAGGTTCGAGGTAGTGTGGGAGGGGAGGGTGAGATTCAGTGACAGAAATCAGTGGTAGATGTGAGGTAGTGTGTGGGGGGGTGGGTGAGATGCACGGACAGCAAACAATGGAAGGTGGAGGATGTTGTGCCGGGGGAGGGTGAGATTCACTGACAGCAATCAATGGTAGGTGCAAGATAGTGTGCAGGGGGAGGGTGAGATTCACTGACAGCAATCAGTGGTAGGTGCGACGTAGTGCGCGGGGGAGGGTGAGATTCACTGACAGCAATCAGTGGTAGGTGTGAGGTAGTGTGTGGCGGGAAGGTGAGATTCACTGACAGCAATCAATGGTAGGTGCAAGCTAGTGTGCAGGGGGAGGGTGAGATTCACTGACAGCAATCAATGGTAGGTGCAAGATAGTGTGCAGGGGGAGGGTGAGATTCACTGACAGCAATTTAGGGGGGTAGGTGCGAGGTAGTGTGTGGGAGGGGAAGGGTGAGATTCACTGACAGCAATCAGTGGTAGGTGCGAGGTAGTGTGCGGGGGAGGGTAAGATTCACTGACAGCAATCAGTGGTAGGTGCGAGGTAGTGTGCGGGGGGGGAGGGGGAGATTCACTGACAGCAATCAGAGGTCCTGCAGCAGAGAGAGAGCATGTGCAGTCCCATGTAAACGCAAACAGATAAAGCATATAGTTTTGTTCTGCAGATCTGTAGAGGTCAGAGGTATAATAATCTGTAAGATATATCACTGTGTGTGAGACAGAGAAAAAAAATCACCCATCTTTCCCAGAGTCCTGAATGTCAAATGCCCATTCTAGTTACAGAGTAAGTAGAGAGAACGAGAAATTTAGATATACACTATCGAGTTACACTTAGGTTTTCACTTCCAAAGACAACTGGGAACCTCTCCCTTCCCCTAGCTCACACAGAATGAATCATCACGTGCACACAGTGTAGGGTGTGTCTGCAGAGAGAGAAGATACGCCCTGCTGGGAGGAGAAACACGCCCTCCTTTTCACAAGCTTTGCTTAGCAACCAGCTTAACTGGCTGCCAAATGGTGAAACGAGAAAACCCCTTTAAAGTTTATGCTGCTTCTCCCTATGTCCAAAGCAGACCTGCACAACATTGCATGAGATGGGGACGCCCTTTGCCTGTCCAACACAGGAACAGCCACAGACTACCCTCAAAGCAGGTGGTACCATCTGTCTTGGAGGGTTTACATAGGTCATGCCCCTTCACAGGCCATATGATGTGCAGGCCTGGTCTAAAGCTTTTAGCCAGCCAACCAAATCCCTGCTATGCACAAAAGAGGAGAGAACATCTTAAAGCATGTGTCTGCAGATGCTATAAGGTGGCTTTAAACCTTTTCAAGGCTCCTTGGTGGGTCCGATTTGAGTTTAAGGAATATTACTTAGGCTAATTTGAATAAATCTATAATTGCGCTGTACTGTTATGGTGATGGGGCATGTTTTAATGTGTTGCATGTTTGCTGGAACATTTCTTAACGTGCTATATTTCTGAACAAATAAAACCATTTTGTGGAGCAACTACCGTCAGTTCTGACATTTTCTATTTAGAAAAGATATGTGGTTGCATATAATATTTCATATTTGTCAAAGTGACAAACAGTATCCAGAAATAATAAACCAGTGCTGTCACTGTGACTTGATTTTGTATAGAAATACAGAATCTTGCAGTGTATGGCCTCGTTCACACGGCTTATTTTGCCGCGGATTGGCGCCGTACTGCATCGCGCGGCAATATTGCGCTGCAGTACGGCGCCAATCCGTCGGAGTCATTTACGGTAATCCATGCTCTCATAGAGAACAGTGTGATTCCTGTCTCCTTCCCGCTCGGCGAATCCGCCGCGGAGGGAGAAAGTGACATGCACATTATTTACGGCGCGTACGCGCCGTAGATAATGCATTGTCTATGGGGCCGGGTAGCGGCGCCCCCGCCGCGCTCCAGACCCGCCCACGTCCCGCCCCTTATTCACGACGGATTTGTGAGCGCACAAATCCGTCGGGAATAAGCCGTGTGAACACGGCCTATCTGGTGAAGGTCGGCAGATTAAACAATACTTCGATTCCTAATTATTCATACATCTCTGCCAATAAATATCCACATAATGTTCTGTTGTACAGTATATTTTATTATCTCAGTGCATTCTTCATACAAGATTTTTATATACTGCTATTTTCTGGTACTAATGAGGTTTTATATAGGTATAATTTATGGATCACATTTTAATGTATATCTATTTTATACTCTGTATTTTCCTTCCATTACATGATATACATAACAGCTTAGCATGGGAAGTCATGCAGTCATTCTTTAGTATACATAAAAAGAAAATGCAGCAATTACTACAAGTTTAACGTGAGTGTGGAGAAGTAATGGGGGGGCCTGAAATGACTACTAGATTGAGGGGCGGAGCATGGGGCACAATTTTAACTACTATAGGGGGGGTTAATAACTTCTGTAAGGGTAAGTTCACACGGCTTGTTTTGCTTTTGGACACGTGTTTGGATACGTCTGTCAGTCCCCAAACAGACCCAAACACGTATTAAATAAATAGCAGTGTGATTTACATTGCTTTTTATTAGAAACACGCATCGGCGTTCACATGAGTGATTGCCGATGCGTGTCTCACTGCGTCTTTCAGATTCGGCTTTCAGATCCATTCCAAGAATTGACATGTAAATTCTTGATCCGAAAGACGCAGCAGGAGCCCTACTTAAAACTATAGCGTGCGATCCTCCTGCTTCCAACACGCAGCGTGCTTGGATACGTGTTGGATCTGTTTTAGATCCGATTGCTGCAGCGTTTTTGGATCTTATTTTCAGATCCAGCACGGATGCAAAGTTGAATCCAAATATGCGAGTGAACATACCCTAGCTACCAAGGGAAGCTGTATTAAGACTACTGGAGGGGAAAAAGCTGAGTAGAGCAGCATATTGGTATACCATCATAAGAACATAAAAACAAACACAATTGCAGTTGTGAATCCATTTCATGACGGACATCAACAATGCCCGATGGACTCCATTGATTCTAATGAGGTCTGATGAGTTTCTGCCATGTTGTCCATCATTTTAATGGAAAAAATAGTGCTGCATGCTTCGCTATATTTTACTGTAATTTTTGATGGGCTTTAGTCCTTAGTTGGAATCCAACCAAGAACATTTAGATTGAGTGTATATCTTCTTCCCATGTATGCACGGATTTCAGCTGCTCACCCAAACTTAATTTAAAAAAATACAGACAAATTAGTCTGGAACTTAGATTGTGAACCCCACTGGTAGCAGGGATTGATATGAGTGATTACAATCTCTGTACAGTACTACAGAATATGTTGGCACCATATAACTATCTAGAACTGTAATAGCATAAAATAATAACTATATAAATTAATACAATAAATAACATGTAGTCCCCAAATTAAAAACTTCTGAGATACCGATGCTTGTCACCAACTGCTGCTTTCTTTCTTCACAGTGTGGCTTGTGGCCACTGCAGCAGACCACTCCACACTGCCTCTCCCTGTCCGGCTCCAACTTCAGTTATTTTGCTGTGCAAGGACAATGTGGCGATTGTGGGAGGGCACTATAACTTCAGGTTTCAATCCATGTACTCAAATGGGTGCAGATTAGTTCATGTGTTTAACATACAGTATGTGATGTGGCATGCTAGCACTTGAAGTTCCATAGCAGCAGCTGTGTCCAGGCACACCATAAATGTTAAACGCATAGACTAATCTACACCCATATGATTAATACATGTGTTTAACATACAGTATGTGGTGTGGCATGCTAGCACTTGAAGTTCCTTAGCAGCAGCTGTGTACAGGCACACCATAAATATTAAACGCATAGACTAATCTACACCCATATGATTAATACATGTGTTTAACATACAGTATGTGGTGTGGCATGCTAGCACTTGAAGTTCCATAGCAGCGGCTGTGTACAGGCACACCATAAATGTTAAACGCATAGACTAATCTACACCCATATGATTAATACATGTGTTTAACATACAGTATGTGGTGTGGCATGCTAGCACTTGAAGTTCCATAGCAGCAGCTGTGTACAGGCACACCATAAATATTAAACGCATAAACTAATCTACACCCATATGATTAATACATGTGTTTAACATACGGTTTGTGGTGTGGAATGCTGGCATTTGTAGTTCCATAGCAGCAGCTGCCTTTACAGAGCTGCAGTTGAACTACAGGTGCCAGCATGCCACACCACTCATGTTAAACGCATTTACTAATCTGCACCCAAATGATATGGGAATGAAAATCCTCTCACTGGGCACCTCACAGACTCGCATAAACAAGGTGTATGCAGTACCAATATTATTTTCTTGAGGGACAGAAAGTGAGGTGAAACTTACTGAACAGGGGCACAGACAACTTATATACTCAACTTAAGAACAAACCCACAATCCCTATCTTCTTCATAACCCAGGCACTGCCGCTAGTATGTAAGGTCTGGTTTGCACACACCCAGTTCATTGTGGGCTTGACCCTTTAGTTATATCACAGTACCACAAGTCTCTAACTCATAATTTTTCATTAATCAAGATTAAAAAAAAACTAAATATACAGAGCATTAACATAAAGTTCCAAAATAATTAAAGGAGTATTCCAACCATAGACTTTCACAGCATATCAAGATATTCCATCAAAGTCTGAAAGAAACAAGCCAAATGTATTGGCTCAGAATGGAGTGCCAGTGGCACTTGTGCATGTTCTATGGGAGTCCTGAATACATCTGAACATAGAGGTCAGCTGTATTTGGAGCTCCTATGGAACAGGATGCCATCAAAGTCTATGATGGAAACATCCCTTCAAGCAAACATCATAGGTGACCAAAGGGCATGTAATAAAAAATTGCAATCACTTCAAATATATGTTAATCCAAATGAGAAACTAAAGATGAAAAGAAACAATATATAACCCAAAGGTTTATAACAACATTCTCAGAAAAGATTTTTTATATCAGAACATGTTTCCCCAAAATCAATGGGCTCTTTAGGAGATTAAAAAGGGGTAAGATTTCAGGTAGAATAATACTAAACAACTGCGTTTATGTCTTAGGCTATGTTCACACGGCTTATTTGGGTGCGGATTGGAGCCGTACTGCGTGCTGGATTTGCGCTGCAGTACGGCTCCAATCCGTCCCTGTCATTACGGTAATCCACAGTTCTCATAGAGAACTGTGGATTCCGTCGCTCCTCCTCACTCGGCGAATCCGCCGCGGGGGGAGAAAGTGACATGCACATTATTTACGGCGCGTACGCGCAGTGAATAATGCAATGTCTATGGGGCCGGCGGGCAGCTCCCCCGCCCCGCCCCTTATTCAAGCTGTAACTGCGGGCGAAATCCATCCCGCAATTACGGCTTGAATAAGCCGTGTGAACCTAGCCTTACTTGTCGTTCAGACATTATATACTTAACCTCTAATAGATAAAGTATAATGCTAACCAGGCTTACAAAGGAGCCACTCGCATAAACCCTTATGCCATGTGGATAATCAGGCAGCCGAGCCATGAAAACCTTATTTTCTCTCAGTGTTATATTGTCTCAGGTATTATCCCTTTTAATTATCTTATGAATCTATAGATTTTGGGGTAAATTTGGATGTAGATAAGAAAGAAATATTTTTGGGGTAAGACTGGGGACGTCTGAAGCAAATGGTTTGTTTTCCTTCTCTTTATATCCTCTTTTGGATTAGGGTATATTAGTGGTGATTGTATTTATTTATTACATGCTCTTAGGTTACCTGTGATCTCTGTTTATGTCTTTATACTTTTTTCTTGCTGTATATTTTGTCTCTTTACCTCAATTACTTAACAACTATGTTTTAGAGACTTTGCTGTTCTGTGATATGTTGATCCGCTTCCTGGTTTTTGGGTATATATTTTTGATTACTCTCAGAAATATATACCTAGCCTTCAGTGTTCATTTTGTGTGCTAAATGTGACAAGAATTGGGTGGGTGTGAATTTCATAAATTCCCATTTACTAAGGGGCCGGTAACATGTTTTTTTTTTTTTTTAATGTTATGCTTGAATACGCTTTGGAGTAGAAACATAGAGCACGATAAACGTACACAAACATATGCATTTCTATGTATACACCACCGTTATTTAAACCGTAAACATGGCATACGTTTGTATACGCTTACATCCATTTATGTACTTAGAAAATGTATGTTTTTAAACATTTTTATGCTTTGTTGAAAACAAAATCATATGTAAATAAAAAAAAATGTTAAAAACGTAGCCATTAAACATGAAAACGTATAGTTTTACGTTTGCATACGTCAGTCATAGATTTCAATGTGAAAAGAAAATCATATGCTTTTTTTTGCAGGCTACAAAAGCGTGGCAGACAATGCATTTGTATGGGTCTCAAACACAGTATCCAAATGCAAGCTATGTCAGTATGCACTATGACTGTACGTTTCTACCATTGTACTCAATGAATACATCAAGCTATGCCTTTGAATACTGTTTTGTACCATCCATACGTTTAACGGCCTAACTTCTGCAAAACTGACCATTACTTTAAAAAAAAAAAAAAAAGTGGGATGAAAGAAATGTCCTGCGTAGAATCAAACTAAAACTAGAGTTTGATTTTCAATTACCTAATAGTATTAAAAATGTTCCGCTCTCTAATAGCTATTTTTATAATCCCTCTAGTTTCATGTTTTTTTTTGTTTTTTTTTTACTGGAAAACTTTAGAAATTGCACAATAATCACTATATATGAGGCTGTGCGTGTCAGAAGAAATCCTAATGTGGTAATTATCAGATAAAATCCCATCCAGTTTAATGCAATTATGGAAATTTATTTTATAATTAGCATAAGAGGCTTTCACCGTGCAATCTCAGGCACTTTCCTGAGACCTGGCAAACATGGCACAGTAAAGCATAGCTCTTAAATAGTTTTTAAGTATTTGCTGTAAGTAAATTGTGCTTGAGGGTAAAATGCACATTAACGAGTTGACTTGATTAAATATTAATTGAATTTATGCAATATCTCCAAACCTCACTGCAACTTAGGTAAAGACATTCACTGACATGTCCACATGGATAGCTGTCTTACATGCATTATGCAGTCAGGTTGCCATTGCATAGTAAAATTATAAAAACTATAATTTTTACAGGGGTTATCTAGAATTCACCCAAAAATATATATGACCTCTAGAAAAAAAAAATATACTTGATTCTAGGCTGTGTGCAGTATTTCAGTTTAGCCCAATGCACTTCAATGAAACTGAGCTGCATTACCACACAACCCCTAGACAGGGGGGGTGGAGCTATATTTTTCTATTTTTAAATTACGAAATGTAGAGGGACATTAAAAGAAGCCTGTTTTATGCCTCAATAGGAGACAAGACGTGACTTCTGTGCTGCGCTCTGCATCTTGCTACACTCCTTTGGACCCTGCAGGTGCCACAATACAGTGAGCTTTAGGCTATGTCTACCCAGCACACAAAAAAAGTCAGATTTTCTGCGGTTTCAGTATTTTGAAAATGCTGAAAGTCCAATGGAATAACAAGCACATAGACTTTAATACAAAAGACAACCTGTAGTCAACACAGGTCATTTTTTTCTGCTCATTTTTGGTGTCGGCGGTTTTAGGAACTTGTAATAATAACTTGTAATAACGGACGACTACAGTATTCTATGTAAGCCACCAGATGGGTTTTGTGCGTCTTTTTTCACTTTTTTTTTTTTTTGCATCGTTTCCGCTGAAAAAACGCCCAGGGGGTTTAAAATTGTGCATACATTACAAAACTGACTTAGAACCATTAAAAAATTGTCCAGAACTCTTTGCCATGAAAAAAACGAAAAGCAGTTTTTTGGATGGTCTTTGACAAACCTGGCAAAAACTCAGTTTTATTATTTGGTTTTCTCTGAGTTTTTTGTCCTTTGCTGTGTGTCCCTAGCCTAACTTATCAAAACTAAGGATATGTTCACAGGGCGTCTTCAAGGCGTATAGCAGCGCGCACAGCTGGCTAGTGCGTACTTCTAAAACGCTCTGTGCCAGCTCCCATAGACTCCCACTTTCCCCGATGCGTAAGCGCCAGGAAGAAGTGACTTGTTACTTCTTTTTCCGGCACGCAATACGTGTCGGGGAAAATGGCAGGTACTCATAGCTCTCAATGGGAGCTATGAGTTACCGTATTTGTGGGGAGATTTGTAGCACAATTACGTGCCGAAATACTCCGTGTGAACATACCCTAACAGTAAAACTGTCTTTGTTGCCGCTAATGACCAGTCAGAGGCTAGCTTTAATTTTTTACAGAGCAGTTTAACAGATAAAATCTGAGCTCTGATTGGTTTCTATGGGCATCAAAGAGAGTTTGACAGTTCAAGAGTTTTGATTTATGAAGCCAAAAGTGTCCATTATTTTTAGATTGTTCCTTCGAAAACCATGCACAAAACAAAATACCATAGACTTAGATACACTACAGCACAAAATGAATAACACCTACGTCATAGTTAAAGAGTGGCATGAAGATCACTTCTAACATGATAGCCAGTAGGTGGGTATTTTTTTAAGCAGATTGGTGACAACTCATGCCACTATTCCATGTAGCTTCATGGTGGCAGTAGTGTTTTCCAGTTACTCTTCCCACAGCTTTAACATAAGAAAATTTGAGTTTTTCAACCTTTTTTTCTGGAACACTTTCCAAACTTTTGACATTTGACACAATTAAAGCCCAAATTTCTGAACCTGTTGCCCGCCTTGTATTGACTGTATATGTCAATACGAGCGGGGAGAGGAGGCGTAATCCATAGTTCTCTATGAGAACTATGGATTACCGTAATTTCGGCGCGCATCTCACCCGTATTAGAGCGCAAATATGCGGCAAAATGCGCACCGAAATTACGCCGTGTGAACATACCTTAACAGTAAATCCGACTTAGAATTTAAAGATAAATTTCTCCTTCTTATAACTTGACAAATAGGCAACGGCCTCGAAACGTTGCAAGTTAGCAACTTACCTCATGTCAATAAGCTACACTCATACCTACGATTGCAAGATTCACTGCATGTTCTATCTGTCAACATATGGACTTAAAATGGAAAGTTACTAACTTTTTATGAAAAAGGAAAGAGAAAAAAGGGACAGTGTATTTGTATTTTACTGTATGTTTTTTCCAGGTGGAAATACCTGAGGTAAACTGTGTTTTAATAGATGAAATCAGATAAAGAATTATATGTTGTGCTGGTGGCTTTCATTTAATATACGCTGACACTGCTATTTTGAGCACATCCCATTGCCTCAAGCGACAGACCTAAAGCTTTTTATTTGTCAGAGGAATACACTTAATGAGCTGATAATACTTTTCCATACTTAGCAAAACCAGATGCTTCACTAGCACCAACAAGCTGCTGTGCCAGCGCTATGTCAGCTAGTTATGCCATATAGAGGTGTAATTCATGAGGGTCCTACTGCCAGGACTTGCCAGGATTCTGAGAACAGGGAGCCTGAGGTGTGTTTTTTGGAGAGCTGCATGGTCATTCTCCATTACAGGGAATTGTTGATACAGTACGTGGAGCTGATCAACTCCCACCACTCACAGCTTTACGGCATAACTAGTCTATGCCAAACATATTTATTCTTTCAAAACTGCTGTAATTCACAAATGTAATAATACTAAATCTGGTAAGACCATAGAAATAGGAGACTGTCTAGAGATAAAGAACTATGAGAATATTCTAATTAATATATAAAGTGATCGCTTGTTTTGTTAGCATTTTATTTTGACCAGCTTCCTAAGGAAGATAATTGGGAATCTATAAGGATCCTTTGTAATATATCTGTTTAAGCAAATATTTGTGTTCCTTGTTATACAAAAAGGGCGCGTTTCCATGGCAGAGACAAATACCGGTCGGATAATCCGACTGGTATTTGCTCTGTTTTTCCGGCCGTGCGGTTTGCGGAGAAAAGCCCTCCTCCTTCACATTGATGTGTTCATATTCCGCCCAAAAACCGGGGCGAAAGAATGAACATGCTCAATGTTTTTCGGACCGTCAGCGGTCAAAGAAACTGTCCGGCAGGAAATTTTCCGTAGGAGTCCATTATAGGGTTTGACAGATGGTTTACAGACGTGGGGACAAGAGCATCTTGTTTTTCTCTTTGTACATTCCCTCCTGTCTTACACTTCTAATACGTTTTCACTATACCTGAGGCGGGGTCGTACCATCGAGTGGCTTTGTTCTGTGCCCAAGCGGCCCTGCACCACTTGTCCAGGTCGAGTGTTGCAGTTCAGGTTGTGCACCCCTGGGAGTGAGGTATTTGACGGGCGTACACTGTTCAAACGTAAGCATTCAAGGATTTCTGGAAGAATAACTCCGTGAGAGAAGGGCAAAAGCTCTTGATCTATTTCAGTATGATATACAGACGTGAAAGTCGCCTCACGATCCTGTTGACCTTTGGGTTTTACAAGGAGGTTCAGAAAGTTACCAGTCAGGGATAACGGCTTTGCCAAGGTTATAGAGTCTTTGACCTTCGATGTCGACAAGAGCTTCTCTTATTCTGTTGTGCTGTTCCTCTTTATCTTCAAGAAACTATAATGAATCTGTCAATGGTTTACAATTGTGTGTTGTCCCTGCGTGTGTGACATGTCAGTGAGTGACTAGTTTGGCACTTGGAATTACGCCCACTGACTGTTCATATAATTAAGGATAACAGGACAACAAGAGTATAAGAGAAGATGTCAGTTGTTTATCACAGGAACACAAGGATTACAAACATGTCAGGAGATATCACAGGTCTTCTTTAATGCTATAGCAAAGGAATTTTATACATGAGTGTACTACGATCATCACTGCAGTCTATGGGAGTACTGTTAGGCCTCGTTCACACGGCTTATTCTGCCGCGTATTGGCGCCGTACTGCGCGCCGGATTTGCGCTTCAGTACGGCGCCAATCCGCGGCAGCAATTACGGTAATCCACTGCTCTCATTGAGAACAGTGGAATCCGTCGCTCCTCCCCGCTCGGCGAATCCGCCGCGGGGGGAGAAAGTGACATGCACATTATTTACGGCGCGTAGGCGCCGTAAACAATGCATTGTCTATGGGGCCGGGAGCGGCGCCCCCGTCCCGCCCCTTATTCACGGCGGATTTGTGCGCTCAATTTAATCTATAGCAGGGAATTTATACATGAGTGTGAAACGACTGGGGCGTTAGAATACTTCTATCATTTTGCTGAATTTGGTGAGTGCATTATTCATGTTGCCAAAAAACTTCAGGTTCAGACTTAGTCAACATCATATGATAGTCAATCATTTCTGCCAGACCTGGTGTAGATATATCAGTTCCCTCATCTGGAGCTACACAGTCAGCAACTCGAGGCTTTGGTCAACAAGTTTCCCTCGTTTGACTTGTCCTTCATTATTCTGATTTGCAGTAGGACTTCGCCCCGCACCATGTGCTGGTAAGATATGTGGGAACCTTGAACAACTCTCATTTTCTGCTCTGTTACACATTTAATGATGGTTTAGGAAAGCGAGGTGATTAAAAAGAGAATGGATTGTAAATGCGCCGTATCATTTTAGTTCTGCTATGTTTTCCTGTTTGGAGGCAGCATCTGATATCCTCAGCCGAGCGTCCACTTACTGCGGCTGCCTTTATGCATGTAAATATTTTATAACTTGCGCTCAGCAATAAAACTGATGTAAAATGATGACAGTATTGATCTAAAGATTGATAGATTTGACCTAACCTAGCAGTGATTAATATCTTACTACTTGGGAGATGCCCTGAAGGGCAACATTAAAGCAGCTAATATGTGGCTTATGCCTGTTAAAAGTGGGTTTCATTGCACTATAAGGTTATCAATGATTACGATGTCCTTTCTGGTCATTTGTTTTATAGCCGATGTCGGTTTGCTGCTTTTTCTGCTGCATTAATAACATTTGATGGGATTTGTAATTACTGGAGTAATGCCCCTGTGTATTTTGTTGTCGTAGTTGAGCAGGAATAATTCAGGACATGATGTTGTGGGTTTGATAGAGGTTACGTCATACTAAATGTTCTAGGCTGACTCTGTAACTGCAATGCTCACCAATGAAATTGCTACAGCAAGAAGTCAACGTCCTGGAATTATGAAAATCTCAGGATCGAGAGGCATGCTAATGATATGCAAATGATATAACTATGGAAACAAAATATTTGCAATGTCTTGATTTATTAATTATTGAGTATGTGCACCATATGCAGAACTACTCTTACACCTTGACGTACTATAAGTTAGGATATTAACGGTTGTCCGATGTATGTTATAGCATGCTGAATGCACTTCACTTCAGATCATTAGGACTGGATGCCGGCAGCTTTTTGCACTTGCCAACCAATGGGACGAGCGACAAGTTCATGGTTGCACAGTTAGGCCATGGAAGCTGCTCATGAGCAACATGCATCCTGGCATTGTGCTGTTGGAAAACAGCTTCTGGGACACTTTTGAGAAATAGCCGTACCACTGCTTCTACCACTAAATCGGTGGAACACCAACCTGTTAGTGTACCTGAGATGAAACCTGAAGGGGTCCAGCTACCATACATTTTGCCACCCTCAATGGGAGTAGAATCATCTTAACAGCATTATGGGCCCACGGGCATAACAGTGACATAAACATGACACTACATGATGCCATGCCCCTAGCCATGCCTAAACACTACATGAGACCATGCCTCTAACCACCACTAAGCACGCCTTTATCATCGGGACAGTCCTTGGATGTAGCCTGTAGCCTACAAGACTGTTTTGCAGAGCAGGGAGCCATTGGCTTCCTGCTCCACCATGGTTTCTAACTGTTTGCATGTCCTAAGAACACACATACATTAAAAATACATTCACCATTTGGGCCCTTCATACTTGTTGGGGCCCGGTCAACTGCCTACTGTGCCCAATGGATAAGATGGCCCTGCCTCCCACTACTATGTGGACTCTCTGATTTAGCACTATATTCACAGCTTTAATTATTGCTACCTATACTTCTGCTTGAGTTTCCCTGTCATTAGGTTTTGGGGCCTTGTCTCATTTTGCTATGGAGCCCTATGAATGCTAGTCGCCCTGGCGTCAAGTATGCTGTAACGCCTTGCTGAAATTAAATTAAAATTTAAAGTCAATGGACTACTAAGATTGGAAATATAGAACGTATTGAAGGTGATTGGACTTTTGTCTTATGTAAACACTAGTTTGTGAAAAAAGAAGTACTGTACTGCAATATGATTGAAGTGTTGGAGATGTCTTTTGTATGCTTCTGATCAACAGTTATAATGTAAAGTTCTGAGTGGTGGCATGAGGTCCATGGGCATCTGTAGCTAGACGTCTGATTAGTAACCCAATGTTGTACAAACACCTTATTATGATTTCTATCAACACTGTTTGCTGCCCTAAGCTTGGGATGTGACGTCCAATTTTACTTGCAGTACAGAAAGGATCACTATGCGCCATTTTTACAATAAGACAATCCAATTGTGCACCTCTTGTTGTTTGTCCAGTTTGTCATTGTTCTTCCAGTCACCAGGACATACAATGTTGAACAGTGCTGCCATCTGAGCCCTGATGTGTAGCGATCTGCTGCAGTGATAAAATAAGGACTCTCAGTTCAAAGATTCCTCTCAGTTTGGAAGAAGTGGCGATCAGTAGCGTGTCGATGCACAAGAGGCATCGCAAAATCGTCCCACACCACTTGATCTGATTATTGAGGTTTCATGTGACTAATAAAATTTTCAGATCTTTGCAACACCTGCTACTTCCTCGATTTGCGTAACCTTTTGGCTTGTCCTTCTCGGTGCTGCAGTTTCAATATTAAGGAATTTGTATGTTGCATTGTATTGAAAGGGATTCCACCGGCTTGTTCTTAGTATCATTGGAGTACCAGCACTTGGATACTTACCAACTAATATGTCATTGGTGAAACCCATAAGGCCATTTAGCATGGATTGATTGACACACATTTAGTTGTACGTCTACATCAGGACGTTTACATATTTATTCGGTTGTCATCCATATAACAAGCAATAAAACTTCCTGTTGTCATTTTTTTTATATTTGTGTCATACAGGGATAAGATTATGATCTCAGAGTTTTTTCATGTGTGATAGATAGCATAAATGCTTCTTTAGGGATTTCCACGTAATGTATTGCCCTTTTTGCAGTAATGTGCCGTTGGCGGCGGTCTGTGTGTGTACATGTATAATTACATGTGTGCCGCAGCCCTGCCAGTGGCACCCAGGTTTGCATACGTTTTTTCAGAAATGTTTTTATGTGCAGAAACATACGTTATATTTGGTGTACATTGATTTTAACCTCTATGGGGAGGAAAGGGTGCCTCCATTTTGGGTTTCTGTACCCGCCCACTCTCACAGGCTGTCATAAGAAGGGCAGCTTGCAGGTTGGGTGTGTTTTTTATTTTTTCTCTCTGAATAATGGAGGTCGGTTGACCCAGTGATAGGCCTGATTGGCTCGATTGAGAGGTAAAGATAGCATAGGACTGCCCTATCTGAGATCACGTTGAAAGTCGTGGACAGCTTAAACATCTTTTGATCAAAATATGCGAACCGAGAATCTCAGAGTATTTACATGTGTGAAAGATTTTTGAAGATAATCTTTATTGTTCCATTGGACAAATATTTACTTGCTATACATGGCCTTTACTCTTTAAATCCCAATTGGGAAAAAGATTTATCAATAGTTTTTTAACTTTTAGAAAGTTTTAAAGTTAGACAAAGAAAGTTTTACAATGCCCACTTTTTATCATAGTGTTGAAAAATTCTGGCGAAAGGTTAGAACCTCTACCACCCTTTAATTTGGGGTTTAATTTTTACACCAGAATTTGGTTGCAGGTTTTGGAAAATTTTTTTTGGCCCAATTTAAAGCCAGCCCCTTTCCCCTAACCCACCCCCAAATTTAGGGAAGCCGCATTTCCCCCTTTGTCAGCGAGGGGGCCAAAGCGCCCCGATCCCTGTAAAAAAACATAAAAAAAAGTGGGGAAAAGGGGTTTTTTGGGGTGAAAATTGAGAGGGAAATTTCCTGGCGCAACTGCCTTAAATAAATCCCCCCCAAATTGTGTCTTCCCTTTTTGGGAGATCCCCCCCTTGGGATTTTTAAATTTCCTTTTGGTCAGGGCCGGGACAAGGCTTTTTGGGGGCCCCCTTTGGAAATTTACGGGCCAATGGCCCCCCCCCCCCTCATCCCCAAAAAATGCCCCCCCCAACACTAATTCCTCTCAACCCCTGCGCCCGTTCCTGTCACTAAATTTTTTTGCATTCCAAATTGATTTCCCCTTCCCTTTTCCTCAGCAGTCACTGCACAATGAAAACAGGGCCCCCACAAATTTGCTTTTTTTTAAAAACGCTCACCTCCTATGGGGCCCCCTTTTTTAATACCCCTAAAATAACGTCCCCCAAAAAAATCCACCCATACATGGAGCCCAAATCTACCGGACAATGTTTTTTACTAAAAAAACCCCCACAAAACCAAGACCCCCAAAAATATTTCTACTTAAGGCTCAAAAAATTTCTGCCAAAAAAAAAACCCTGAAAAAAAAACGGACCCCCCACATGTGACCATCACTGTACCCCAGGCCTACAAAATATACCCCCGCCAAAACAGTGGACCCTATAGTTTGTTTTGATAAATGTTTTTATGTAAAAACGCCTTTTTTCCAAAAAAATAAAAAATGATTACACGCATTAAATTTTGTGACTCAAAAGGGGAAGACATCATTCTTTATCAAAGTCGTTCACACCCTTTTTTTTTTCCCTTTTTCTTTCCTCCCTCCCGGTTTTAAAACCTTTTTTTTTTGGGTGAAATTTTTCCCGGAATTTTAAGGTCCCGAATTTTGGGACAACTTAAATTAACTTTTAAAATTTCCCCAATTTTGGGGATTTTTCATTAAAAAATTTGGGGTTTTTGTCCCCTTTTGTTAAAAGGTTTTTATTTTGATATCCCCAGGGGAAAGGCATTATATGGTTTTTTAAAAAATTGGGTTTTTAAAAAGGTAGGGGTTATAAAAAATTAAGGGGGGGGAAAAATTTTTTTAGGCAGGTAATTTTTGGAAAATTTTATGGGTTCCCGGCCCGGTATATTTGTTTTTGGGGCACTCTCTGGCAGGTTTTATAGAAATTTGGGTTCCCCTTCAAAGGGGAAAGGGTTTTAGATTGGGGGCACTCAGGGGCAGGTATAAAAGAAAAAAATTTTTGGGGTTTACCCCTAAAGGCCCTAGGTTTTTATTTTTTTATTTTAAAAAGGGGACTCAGGCAAAAGGTATTTAGGGGGAAAAAAAGGGGGAAAACCCGGGTTTTTTTTTTTTGGGGGGGGGGAAAAAAAGGGGGGGGGGAAAAAAGGGGGGGCCCCCTTTTTTGGGGCCCCCTTTTAAAGGGGGGGGGGGGGTTTTAAAAAAAAGGGGGGGGGCCCAAAAAGGGGGTTTGGGGGGAAGGGAAAAAGGGGGGAAAAGGGGGGGGGGGGGAAAAAAAGGGGGGTTAAAGGGGGGAAAAAGGGGGGAAAAAAGGGGGTTTTTTAATTGGGGGGGGGGGGGAAAAAGGGGGGTTTAAAAGGCGGCGGGGGAAAAAAGGGGTTTCCCTTTTTTTTTAAAAAGGGGGGTTAGGGGGCCCCCCTTAGGCAGGCGTATGGGGGCTCAGGCGGGGGGTATGGGGGCCCGGGCGGCGTTTAGGGGGCCCCTCAGGAAAGGGGTTTTTTAGGGGGGCCCTCAGGCAGGCGTATGGGGGCCACGGGCCCGGGGTGTTTTGGGGGCCACAGGCGGGGGTTTATGGGGGCCACCGGCAGGCTTTTAGGGGGCCAAAAGGGGAAGGGTTTTTGGGGGCTCAGGCGGCGAAATGGGGGGCCACAGGCAGGCGTATGGGGGCTCGGGGGGGGTTTATGGGGGGCCCACGGGAGGGTATGGGGGCTCAGGCAGGCGTATAGGGCCAAAGGGCGGTTTGGGGCCCCCAGTGGGCTTTATGGGGCCACGGCAGGAATAGGGGGGGGCCACAGGCAGGCTTTAGGGGGGCCCAACAGGCTTTTGGTTTAAATTGGGGCCAAGGAAAGGCATTTGGGGGCCACAGGCAGGCGTATGGGGGCCACAAGCAGGGCGTATGGGGGGCGGCTTCAGGCGGGTATGGGGGTGAGGAAAGGGTTTTTAAGGGGCCACGGCAGGTTTAAAGGGGGGCCCAACAGGGGGGCGTATGGGGGCCCCAGGCAGGCAATGGGGGCCAAAGGCAGGCGTATGGGGGCCCCATGTAGGCGTATGGGCTCTTTGCAGGGGGTATGGGGGCCAACAGGCAAGGGGGTCACCCTAGGGGGGGGTTTAAAGGCAGGCGTTTTAGGAAATTATGGGGGTCAGGCAGGCTTTTATAGGGCCACAGGCAGGCTTTATGGGGCCACAGGCAGGCAAAAATAACTTTTTACTCCCCTTACCTGTTTCCCTGGGGGCGCGCTCCTTTCACCCCCCCGGGCGCCGGGAAAACTCCTCTGGCAGTTTTTTTTTGGGGCGCACACCCTATGAGCGCTGTGGCCCAAGGTGAGGCAGCGTCGCGATGACTTCACTTCATCGCGACGTGCCAGCTGAACCCCAGGCGCTTCGGGGGCCCTGGCAGGGGCCCCTTTAAAGCCCGGGGCGGGGTTTGGGGGGCCCGGGCCTGGCCCCTTGGGGTTGGCGGAGTTAGGCGCCCTAGGCGATCCCCTCCCCGTCGCCCCAAACCTCTGCCTTAGTATTTAGACGTAAATGTATACGTATTTTTTTTTACCTTCCAAGTGGTACATTGGAAAAAATACTTTTGGGGTAACCCCCCGGGTGTTTTGCGGTGTGCACGGGTTTACGTCCCAACACCCCTTTTCTAGGTTTTTTAGAAGTATGCGCTTCCCAAAGGGGTACATTCAAACCAAAATTTGCCCTGGGCCTCCTATACCTTTTTATGGACGCACAGTACACTCCGAGAAATACGATTGCAATATCATCAGCGTCTGGATGATGGCAATGATTTTACATAGCACTCAAGGAGTACTTGACTTGTAAATGATTTCACCATATTTGAGGGGCGTACTTCGGTGCAATTGCGTGTCGAAGTACATCCTGCAGATACGCTGTGTGAACACACCCTTAGCAGTAAAACATTGGGGTTTTTTTTTTAGAAAACTATCTAACAGTAAAACTGACTTTGTTGCCCATAGCAACCAATCAGAGCTCAGCTTTCATTTCTTATCTTTCTGTGGAAAAATGAAAGCTGAGCTCTGATTGGTTGCTATGGACAACAAAGACAATCTTACATAACTTAGGCCCTTTATGTCAGGGCGCCAGTTTGTACTTTTTAGAAGCATAGGTGAATGTCTCATCAGATTTGTGCTGTTACCATAATGAACCTCTGAAATGTTTTACGTGTAATGTTTCATTTTGCATTTACAGTTTTCCCCATAACGTAGATATAATTTTTTTACATTTTTATGCAGCTATATATGTTTTTGTCCTGGATGTGCTTTAAAAACAATTTAAGCATTTTTTCATGATTTAAAAAAAAATGACTTCCACTCTGGTGTTCACATGGCTTGTGAGGAATTGCAGCTTAGATGATAAGGGCTAAGTTTTAATACTACACCCAACCTGTGGACAGATTTTGCTCCAGAAAAAAAGCAGCATGAGACGCATTTGCTATTGCAATTTTCAGCAGTAAAGCTGGAGGTAAATCTGCACACACAAATTGATTTTGGAGCTGATTTTACCACATTCAGTTCTTTGGGGTAAAATCCAGAGGAAATGTACAATAAAAATTGGTATGCTGCAGATACAAAAATCCACACCATAGATCAATTTCCATGGCGAAAATCTCAACCACGTGGGTAATGGATCTGTAAAGTCCCATCTACATGTCTAGTACTGTAATCCACTGCAAATTTTCGACTTGCAAATCTGCACCTACTGGTGAACACCCACGGGAGGGATTTTCTGTGTGAATTTGGACATGTAAGTTTGCAGAGCATTACAGTAGCAGTGGATTGGATTATATAAATTCCATGTCTGCATGGTGGAAGAATTTTAACATGGAAATTGACCTACATTCATGGCATTTTCTATTGTGAATTTCCTGCAGACTTTACTCCATTAAATTGAGTAGGGTAAAATCCACACTACAATCCACATGATCAGTAGCTGATTTTTATGTGCAGATTTATCTGCAGATTTGTTACAGAAAACTTCTGCAGTAAATCCGTCCTGTGTTAGTTCACCCTTAGGCTATGTTTACACAGCACAGGTCTTGGATTTTCCGACTGTAACCAGTGCTGCAAAAACAGCAATAAAAAAATCTGTGCTGTAGTCTACATAGCACAGACTTTTTCCAGTCGGTTTTGAAATCCGGCGGATTTTAAAACATGCTATATTTTTTCACACTTTAGACATTTATGTCTGAATAATGGACATGTTTACACAATGGATTTCAACAAGGAATTCTATGCAGCGCAAGAAAAAGAACAGTCATGTCCATTCTTCCGAGCACATATTTCTTGGAATCCGCTGCGGCAAAATTAATGTGTGCTAACCACGTCCAAATTGGAGACGAGTAACACTTCTATAAAGTAAAAATCAAATCGGATTTTTGCTGAGTATAACACCGAATTATTCCAATAGGAAAAGTCCTAGATGTGAATTTATCCTAAGGGAACAGGGATCCCTTGACTTTCATCAGGAGGTCTCTAGATAGGAATTCTGGGATATCCTGTGTATTATCCTATAACAAATTACAGTAAGGTACCTGTAAATGCACTCCACGTAGTAAACACCAATAAAATTACTAGATGCTGTGGAATTGATAGAAGCTGGACATTACAATGTAGTAAGGAATCGTTTGACTGTAAGCTTAGGTCATTACTTGGATCCAGAGATGCCACATAGTAATGAGTTTATTTTTCTGTCTTCTACTGGTAATGACATCTGTGTCTTTTGTTTGTCTTGCAGCTGATCCTCTCGTTGGAAGTATCGCCACACAGTACATGACCAACAGAGCAGAGCATGACCGGATGGCCAGACAGTGGACCAAGCGGTACGCCACATAGGATTTATTACAGTGGACCTGTGCAAGCACATTCACCAAGTGCATCAATAGCTCCTTTTTTGTTTTTCTTGTTTTATTTGGTTTTGCTTTTTTTTTTATATTTTGTGACAAAATACTGTATGTCCTTTTTATTAAGACTTTGTTAACTTGAATTCCCTCGAATATATGTGGGGTTTTAAGTTTGTGTGTAAGAATTGTTGAATATGTGATAGTATAGAGCTTTGTTTGAAAGCCTTGTATCAATATTTGTTTTTTTTTGTTTTTTTAGGAAGATGGGGAACTATAATTTAAATTTCAGTTACCTCTTCTCTATATTTACTTAGTGTTAGATTTTTTTTTTAATATTTTTTTTGTACCTAAAGTCTTTCATGGTGGGTGCATGCTCCGGGGAAGAGTGTTTTATAAATAATCATTTGAAAGAAAGAATCACTGTGCAAAAAATATGCTGTGTTTACCCACTAAGGACTTAATAAATGAACAAAAAGGGGTATTTTGGGCTATTTAAAATTGCTTGTAAATTACTTTAGCAGGATGTGAAGCGGTTAATGTACACTTGTTTTATGAAACACTCAATAAAAACACTGCAAAATATGCATATTTCCTGTAACGGCAGCATTGAACGCAACTTCTAGTTACAGAAACTTTGGATGCTTGCAAGCATCTTAAGGTCTTAAGTGGAAACTTATGGAAAGAAAGTGAGTTTTTTCTTTGTGTAAATTTAAATTGTGTCATGAACCAGTGAAATAAAAATGCGGTAAATTTTTTTTTGAAAGGTAACTTGGAAAATTTTAAAAAATTTATTTTCAACAAAATTGAAAAAGTTTATTAACTCAGTGGCCGTGCCATGGGATACCAAATAAATGGATCTGACACAGGTATTAACCAGAAATTTTAGGTGCAAAAGCTTTAGGGTATGTTCTTACAACGGATTTGGCACTGAAAATTTCACGGTCGAATCCTCATTGGAAAATCCACGCTTATATGCAGACGAGGATTAGACGATAAGTTTCAGATTTCGAGTTTTTCAGCCTCCTATAATACTAAAATGTGAGGAAAATTTCACGCCAAATAACCTCAAAATTGACTGTCCATTCTTTTTCAGCGCTGAAAATTTTCAGTGCCGATGAAAATCACCGTCTCAGATCTGACACTGATTTTCTATAGAAAACAATGTAAGCTGGATTGCAGACGAATTAGACACTGATTTCTAGGCAAAATTCAGTGTGAATTCCCCCAAATCAGTGTCCAGATCCGTCGTGTGAACATAGCCTAAGACCTAGGTTCTTGAAAAGCTATCTGCTCACACAAGGGTATGGTCACATGATGGATTTTTCAATCAGAAAACCTTACTGAGGTATTTTCGGTAAAAATACAAGCCATAACCATGGATTTGCATCCTATATGTTACAGTTTTGGATGCAGATTAGCCATAGTTAAATGGGCTTATTGTGGAGGGTAACCAACATAAAATCTGAGCAGATTCTGCATGAAAGAAGTGACATGTGGCTTCTTTTTTTTTTTCCTGCAGCACAGTGTGATGTACAGTGCTGATATCCATTGAACACAGTGAAATACAGATTCCACTTTGGAATTAACTTGAAATAAAATTAGAGGAATTGAGCAGGCATTGATGTGCCAATAATTGCCATACTTTTCCTTGTTGCCTATGACATTAGGAACTTAAAGGGCCTTTCCAGGTTAAAGATTTAAAAGACAGATAGCTGAGACGTTTGTAATTAAACAAAAATACATAATTATCTCTGTACTCACTGCACTGTTGACTTCCTTTTCAGCAGTCAGCTAGTTAAATTCCGCAATCACGGTCATGTCTGTTCCTTTTGATAGTGTTATAGTAATCTCACATGACCACTGAAGACAATGTTGGGCCCAAAAACCCAAACAGGGAAACACCAAGTTAGGGGGAACGCATCAACATTAGTGCGAAACGGGTGTGATACAGAAGTGAATTTTTTTTTTTTTGTGTTTTTTTTTTTGTTTTGTTTTTTTTTTTTTGTTGTTTTTTTTCATACATTATACATTTCTAGCTTATTTTCAGCTTGCAAAGTCCTTTTAATGATGGTTGAATCCAGAAAGAACTTGCAGATAATATCCATCTGTTTTAAGCTGCATGTACATGCTACAACTTACATGGTTTAAAAAGATCTTTCAAATGCCAGCGTAGGGGATTCTACATTAGTGTATTGTGGAGGTATTCTTCCCTAAAAGTATTGCTTCTCACCTTGCATTTGTGAGCTATTTAGGAAACAGATGGAGCTTGCCACATTTGTTTAACAGGTTCTGTAAGAAATTGTCAGACAAATCTCAATGTGCATACAAAGGTACAATATCACCCATAGACTTGGAGATGTAATATTGCACGACTAAGAGCTTATAAAGAAACAAAATCGCCATGTGCATGGGTCTTAATGCTGCTGTTCCCTGTTTTAAGAGATTCAAATGGGGGCAGCAGATGAAGACACTTTGATATATTTTCAATGTAGAGGACAGTAGAAATAAAATGAAGCCACTGTCACCTTATGCTTAAAGGAAATTCTCATCTTGGCACAGGCAGAAAGCAGTGTAAGACCTGTCAGACATCTCTGTATTGCAGAAAGCAATACATGAATTGGCAATCACTTTGCCCAGACATAGGTACTATTCCAATGACCGTTTTGCAGACAACAAAGAAAAAATTTATCAAAAAATGTGGGATAAAAAGCAATGTTAAACTCTTTAAAATCTCTTTCTAGGTTGCTCTATGCATGTTGGACATATGTTGCCGATCACATAAGTCCTTTTTGACATTGTAAGTTGAATGTGGTTTTAAAGGGGAGTTCCCATCTCTGCAAGTCAGTGTCTGCAGTCTACTCTTAGCTAGTGTTTTTTTCTTTTATCAATAAAGTTTTAATTACATTTTAACAATAGCAGAAATCATAGCAAGTGACAATACTTGATAAGCAAGCCATAAATACAGTCAATAGTAGATTATAATAGTTATAAGTGAAACTGGAGGATATCATATGATGGGTCTGCATAGACCAAAACATTAAACAGTGGTATTTAATCAAAACCAGAGAATTATCCATTAATGTAACAGTAATGATGTTGTAAAATCAAGGTAAGGATTGATAACCCTCGGTGAAAGAAGATGTAGATATTTAGCTTGAGAGATAAATGTTATAGAGTGACTTAAATGTCATTGTGACATTATAAAATCTCTAAATACTAATAGAATATCCAAATCCTCAGAGCATTGAGATAACAAGTAGTATGATATCGTCTAGGATTAAAGTGAGAATACTGTATAAAAGGGGTATATTAAACACAGATGGGTATTGCAGGTAGCCTGAGTCACTGGTTGCCTCAAATATTGACAGAAACATTGGTAAATACCATAACCTTTAGTGGATAACAGAGGGCTCCTCCTAAAAAGAGGATTGAAAGCAAGAGAATAAAAAAAAGGGGGGGGGGGTAGAGGAGAAGAAAAGGGATGGGGGGAGAAGGTCACACCGATAGACAGAAAATTGGCTCACAATCCTTTTGTTAGGGGGTTAGTTGTCAGCCATGATGCACAGTTGGCTAAGAATCTTTGAGCTTTGTATTTGGCATTGGGTTTGTGCAAAAGTAGAGATCATTTGATGGACTGAATTCCAAAAAGCCCATAGACATGGACACTGCCAGAATATATGAAAAATGGAGCCTAGATTGCCGCATCCTCTCCGGTACTGGTCTGAAGAAAAAGAAATTTATAAGATAATCTAAGGAGTGCGTAGTACCGTCGAGTTAGTAATTTAAGATATTGTTCTCCAAAACTGGACGAAGCTGATAATTTTTGCTCCCATTTCAGAGCTGTCAACCACTATTCAGAGGAAAGGGTCTTTCCCAAGTCCCATTCTCATTTGAGAATGTTTGCAGTCTTTTCAAATTCGTAGTTGTGAGTAGTAATAGAGTAAATGAGCTGTGTGTCTTTTTTGACTGTGTGTCTTTTTTTCCACAGTGGGTTACTACTGAGAAAATGAACTAATTACATTTGGAAAAATCTTGATGGGGTAACATGTACTCATTTTATAATTGTATAAAAGTACGCAATGTATCCCCAACGTAGAGGTCTTCATTAAATTTGATGCCTTGTGTTTTCCAATCTATAAGAGAGACTTGGGGTAAATGTCTTGTCAGAGCAGTAATTGGAATAGAATATTCCTCTACATGAAAGGTTGAAAGATTACGAGAGAAACATGAGGACCAATACTGAAGAGTAGTTGTTATAAATGGTGATGCTAAAGATCTAGAATTAGTTTGCGGGTAAGGGCTTAGCAATCAGGGTTTTAGAGAGGGTATGTTCAGGATATATGCCTCAATAGATGCCCAAGTTTTTCCAGGAGAAGTACTCCACCAATGTTTTATTTGGTCAATAGTTAATGCCATATGGTAAACATGGAAGAAGAACAACTCCTCCAAATATTGCTTTTTTTGTGCAGCATATGAGATTGTAAGCAGGGATGTTTGTTTTGCCAGATAAATTTGTGCATTTGTACCTGAAGACTTGGGAATGTTTTTTAGGCATAGGAATGACCAATTTTCGTAGATATTTAAAAATTTTTGGTAGGATTACTTTAAGAACGTGAATAATCACATTAGGTCATGCTTCTGCTCTACGACATGGTTTTTGGAACGGTCAATTGGAGGTCAATCTTCAAGCTAAACTGCTAACAACACACAAATTCTAACGCACCATCTCCATTTTATGGTGTTTATCGGAACAAGGAGTGAATGGCGGTTCTACATGTCCACAGCACCACAGCTTTCCCCATCTCTTCCCCCGTCTCTCGCCTTTTTTTCTCTTTTTTTCTTCTGGAATTGAAGGAAAGTTAAAGGGATTGTCTCATCTCAAAGTTTCATAGGATGCATGAATGAAATAATGCTGCTTTGCTCTGTCACTTCCTGGCCAAGCTGTCTGTAATTAATTAGCTCCGTGTATTCAGACTTCTGCTAATTAGATAAATCTCATGCTGTCAGGACCAGGGAAGCTTCTGAGTTAAAGTAAACAGCAGTAATTACTGGCTTTTGTCTGAAAGATCAGATAACAAACAAGCTCTCAAGTTGTTAGCTGCCTCGACCTGTGTGATAACATCACTCCCTGCTATTAGATAGAACAAACAGCAGGGGAGAGGGTAGAAGTACACAGGTCGGTCAATTGGGGAACCAGTGAGAGCACAGAATGTGATAAAATCACAAAAAAAAAAAAAAAACAATGCAATATATTTGGAAAACATATTTTTTTTTAGTGTTCCCAACATGTTGAAAGCTAATCTTTATAGCGAGACAACCCCTTTAACAATAACGTTATGTACTCAAGTTGAGAACGGTTAGCACTGTGACGTGCAACAGCCGCTCGATCACCATAGTGATAGCGGCTCTTGCGCACATTGTGCCTGCATAATCCATGTTCAAAGAGCATATTTCTATTGCATTTTCATATGTTTCATGCTGACTCCACTTGATCCATCCCATCCTTCCCTATTCCCACCTCTCCGTCCTTCCCTTTTTATTCCCTGTTGGTAATGTCTGTAAAAATTGGAAAAAATTAATAAAAACAGTTATTTAAAAAAAAGTTTTTGTTAGGATAATCATTTTATATAGTACGATGCAAGCTAACCATGAATTATCCACTTTGGACAATCGGTCTAGCTCTCATTGTATGGATATTTGTAATGGAGAAACAGCCTGCACAGGAGATAAACATTTTTTGGTCAATGTTATGCCTAGGTAGGGGATAAATTTGTTTTGCCATTGGAATGGAAGATGAAATACTGTTCCAGATAAATTAATGTGTAGGGCTAAGGATTTTGATTTGTTAATTTTATAATAAGATAATGTACCAAAGATTGAGAGATTATCCAGTAGTTTAGGTAGGGAATCTATTGGTTTAGACAAGGAAAGAATCACATCATCCGCAAAAAGCAAGATGGCATGAGACGTTCCTGCCATCGAGATTACAGAAATAGAAGAGTCAGAACTAATTAGTTCAAGTGGTTCCATAATTAATGCATAAATGAGAGGGGATAGTGGGTGTCCCTGTTTTGTACCAATTGTGAATTGGATTGGCTTAGATAAAAGGCCATTTGATAGGACTTGAGCTGATGGGGGACTGAATGGCAGAAAGGAATTAGCCTGCGATACCACATTTTTCTAGGACCTTAAAAGCAAAATCCCAATTTATTCTATCAAATGCCTTCTCTGCGTCCAAAGATAGAAGCAGAGAAGACATTCTGTGAGTCTTAATATGGTGTACTACATTAATTAGTCGTCTTGTAGCATCAGGTACTTGGCGGCCCTTAATGAACCCCACCTGATCTGCCCCAACAAAGAGTGGTAAGATAGAAATGAGTCTATTGGCTATAAGCTTTGCCAAGATTTTTGTATCAGAGTTCAACAGGGAAATAGCAGGGCAAAACTGGTTTTGGAATTGTCACAATGGTAGCCTGTAACATCTCCGCTAGTAGAGCACCAGTTTACATAGCTGAGTTGCAAAGGTCGACCAGGTGGAGATTCAGTATAGGTGAAAATGTTTTAAAATATTTGTTAGAAAATATGTCTGGACCTGGAGCTTTGTTCCGCAGTAAAGCATATACCATTCGTGACACTTCCTCCCATGTAAATGGTTCATTGAGCTTATCGAGCTGAAGAGATGATATGGAAAGAAGTTGTGTAGTTCTCCCCGTTCATTTTTATAGGAGTTCCGAATAGAGACGATTGAGTATACTAGTCTATCTTGAAAAATTAATGGGGAGAACTGTGCATGTGCAGCTATCCCTCCATTCTCTGTGATCATTGCAGACGCTATATTTACTATTTTGCCATAGGCAAACTTAAACTCTATCAGTTCTCTATCCCCCGGAGGTCAGGCATGACGTGCTAGATTGTGATTTCTCACCTCTGTCTACAAGTGTTACCCGCTGCAGAGGGTATCAGAAGGAAACCTTATATGTTTTATGTCCATTAGATCAGGGATGACTGCCTAAGTAGGATGCTTGGGATCCCTTACTGGAGTTAGTAAATTACTGTATATATATGGTTTTCCTGTTAATAGGTGGTGTTCCACCAGACTTGATAATAGAAAAGGAGCTATTCCTTCAGAAGTAGAAAGGGATAAATTGAGAGGTTAGAAATCAGGTTTTTAAATAGTGTGTATAGAGGTTAATTGTTATACATAATAAAAGTTACGTTTTAGTGTTTTATAGATAGAGAACTGATAGAGTTTAAGTTTGCCTATGGCAAAATAGTAAATATAGTGATCAAAAGTCACTCTTTGTTCTCTTGCGAGATTCCCATTTTTTTTGGAGACTATATGACATTGCAGACGCTGACTTCATATGTGAACACCTCTTTCAGTTACAGTGATCCAGTAAGGCCATTTTAAGTTAAAATGCAATATCTTGAGGCCATTGTAACCTGAGAGACTACTTAGACATTGTAAAATGCCGTCATGTTAATACGCCTACTGTTTAGATGCAGCGTGAAATTCATCAGAATAATGTATGGTGTTATTATAAGACTTTTCTTTGTTCAATCAGTAGCCATTTATACACACATTGTATATTCTTATTGACACATGACAGTTGCCAGTTAATGAAACATCACACAGCGCTTTGATTAATATAAGCAATTCACAATCTCTGAAGACATTTATTGAAAGGCAACAAACTGCAGAAGACAAGACTCCACACATATTTAATTAGCATTTTCTTCATAGATGTGTGTAAGTATTGTGGCCTGCTCTCAGCATAGAACCGTGCTGTTCCATAGCTCATCGTCATTATGAATATATAATACATTTGTGCCTCTTAGGATTGCTTCATTAATGATATTATGATGAATATTATTTTGTCATTCTTTGTTTATGAAGTGGCAGCCTACTATTAAAGGTGAACTAGCAGATTTCACAGAAAAACCCTTATAGTGTAATTGTGGAGGTGAAAATGACAGAAGAGACAAGGCGTAAAAAATACGGAAAAACTAAAAATTATTAGTTTTTAGTCCTGTTAAAGTGACTGACTACTTTGAACAGGCATCATGTTGCTTTCTATTTATTTATGTTTCATAGCAAATATTTATGCAGGTTATAAAGGGTATGTTCACACAGCGTATTGCGTCATGTACTGTACGCGCCCTGATACGCCGGGTTTTTTAGAAGTACGCGCTGGCCAGCGCATACTTTTGAAACACTCTGTGCAGGCTCGTTGAGAGCTATAAATTACTATATTTGTGGTCCGTACTTCGGGCGTATTGTTGCGTAATTACGCCTCGAAATACGGACCGTGAACATACCCAATGGACCGTTTTGTTTGTAGAGTGCATTGCACAGCTTATACAGTATACACTAGGATTACTATGCCTTTAAACAATTTGGGACAGCCTATATGATGATGTCATGTCTTTGGAAGCTTCTGATAGGCTTATTGGCAACATCTGAGTTAATTAGAGACATACCTTTGAATGTATTTAATTGTACACCAGAAACATCATTGGAAAGTATAAATAAATCAGCAAAGATGTCAGGAAGAGAATCATGGACATGAATCATCCATAGGTGCAATTTCCAGATACCTGAAGGTGCCTTGTTCATCTGTACAAACAATTATATGCAAGTACAAACAACATGGGAATGTCCAGCCATCATTCTGCTCAGGAAGGAGACGGGTGTCCGACATGTACATATCAACCGAAGAACAAAAGCAAAAGACCTTGTGAAGATGCTGACGGAAGCTGGTAAGATTATGTCATTATCCACAGTGAATCGAGTACTATATCAACATGTGCTGAAAGGCCACTCTGCTAGGAAGAAGCCATTACGTCAAAAGAAACATAAAGGCCAGATTAATGTTTGCAAATACACACAGAAACAAAGACATACATTTTTGCAGACATGACCTGTGGTCTCACAAAACAAAAATTGAACTGTTTGGCCATAATGACAATCGTTACAGTTGGAGGAAAAAGGGAGATGCTTGGAAGCCTAAGAACACCATCCCAACTATGAAACATGGGGGTGGCAGCATCATGTTGTGGGGTTGTTTTGCTGCAGGAGCGACTGGTGCTCTTCACAAAATAGATGGCAATATGAGAAAAGAAGATTATGTAGCAATACTGAAGCAACATCTCAAGACATCAGTCAGGAAGCTTGGGTAGAAATGGGTCTTCCCGAAGCATACTGACTTGAAGCATACTTACAAACTGGTGACAAAGTGGCTTAAAGGGGTTTTATCGTTACAAAGATCATGTCTCAGATTATGGGGACAGTAAAAATAAGCACTTTTGTAATTGGGTTGCATTACCTCTGTCACTTGGTTTAGCAAATATGAGCTTCTCTGTAAATCTGTATTCTATTTCTGCTGTTGCTGGTCGGAACGCCCCCTGGACGGTTCCTTCTCCCTAGACAAGCCCCCTGCACTGTGATTGGCTGGCTGACATTTCATTCAGCCTGTTGGGATATGCCCCTAGACAGGAAATGCCCCGGCCATGCCCCCTGCGCTGTGATTGGCTGCCTGCACACTCTGTGTCTACTCCCCTCTGAGCTGTTAAAATCGATAGTGAAACCAAGGTCTGCTGGCTCTATGTATATCTCCCAGCTCTAGGGTGATAATCTGGGCAATTACTGGCTGTTTAAAGGGCTTTTGCCAAGAGGTTGATTCACCTCCTCACAGATCCAGTCCTTAAGCTGCTACTTTGAAAAGAGGGCGTTCTGTTCCTCAGATCCTCAGAGGTTAGGAGTTTAAAGCCCCATCAGTAGTTTTTTTTTTTCTTTTATAAATTGTACATGTGTAGACATCTATAATTTTATTCATATACACACACAAAGCTCCCCTATATAGTGTCCCATCCTCGCAGTAGTCACACCAAGCACTTCCAACATATGTGATACAATGCATATACTCTGGGGGATGAGGCATGATATGGGGAGGATCTATGTATGTGTATATATATCATTATAGAGATTGACATATATATTTTAGGTCTCTCTACATATGTGTAGGATTTAGGGGGGGAAAAAAATATACTCTGTGAGGGGACTAGAACTCCAAACTCCTTCGTTGTAAAAGCAATGCTCTACCGCTGCACCACCAGCCCAAGTCAGTTACAGGCCTAGCAGGATCTTCTCTCAAAGCTGATTACTTCTTCACCCATTGTTTTCACTCACATGTTACTGACAGCAAGCAGAGATCTTTACTTGAAGATGACATTTGTCCTTGCAGTTGAGTAAAGGTCTCTGCCTGTTGTCAGTACAATTTTGGTGAACACCACTAGAACAGAAGTTAAAGCTGCTGGCTTTCAATTTCATTTGTGTGTAAACTAAGAGATATAATAGGTGCTTGCTGCAGCCTGTGGAGCCTCAAGGCTTCAGACATAAGCAGGCAGGAGGCTGCAGAGTTGTTATATCCAGACAAGCTTCTGCATCCCCTGCTTCAAACAAAATGATGATGTCACAGTTCTTCAGTGAGGGGAGACACACCTCCTGGGAGGAGAGACATGCCTGCTGAGAGGAGAGACACGCCCCTGGATTTCAAACTCAATCTGAGAAAATTAGCTGAACAGCCCGAACAGCTTAAACGATAAAACTCCTTTAAGGATAACCAAGTCAATGTTTTGGAGTGCCCATCACAAAGCCCTGATCACAATCCTATTGAAAATTTATGGGCAAAAATGAAAAAGCAGGTGTGAGCAAGGCGACTTACAAACATAGCTCAATTACACCAGATCTGTCAGGAGGACTGGTGCCAAAATTCCTACCAACTATTGTGAGAAGCTTGTGGAAGGATAACCAAAACATTTGACCCAAGTCATACAGTTTAAGGACAATGACACCAAATATTAATGGAAAGTATGTACACCTTTGACTTTGCAGTAATAAAAATGCCTTAAAAATATCTCTCCTCTCTCTCTCTCTCCTCTCTCTCCTCTCTCTCCTCTCTCTCTCCTCTCCTCTCTCTCTCTCTCTCCTCATCATAGTGTATGTAAACTTCTGGTTTCCACTGTAAGCTCCCTCTAGTGGTAGATGTAGGCAGAGAGGATTTTTTCATTAAACTTTATAAATATAGAAGATATAGCAGATAATTTGGAAAATGAGGAGAGAAAAATGGAACTCAGACCTCTATAAAGATGTATTATGGAATTAAAAGGGTTTTCCAGGTCACGGCAGTTTTACAAAACACCCCTACCACTCTATCATGAAAAATAATGGTACTCCCCTACTCCTCCAGTGCCACCATTGCTTTGGTGTTCCCCACTGGTCTTCCACCAAAGACCTCTTCTATATCACTCATGAGACCCTGTATTTAACCACTGTGGCAGTCATTAGCTCATGGTCATGTGAGCAATGTAGTTGCATAATTTGTGAGGATGAGCAAGGGACACCAGAAAAGTGGCGGTGCAGGAGCAAGTAAATCATTTTTTTAGGCCTGTTTTTAAAACTGTTGGGAAAACCCCTTTCATTTCAAAATATATCTTTGTACTCTTACTAAAAGATAAGGAAACTTCATTAGAACAAGACAGGAGACAAGCTTTGTAAGATATTAGATAATATACACTCACATCTTCAGCATTGTCATACATGAGAAAATAAGGGGGTTCATTTAGGGACTACATTTTAGTGTAGTTGAAGAAACTGAAAATTTGTTTCTTCACAGTATGTAAGGCTTTAAGAACTAATGGGAACCTGTCACTTAAAGCGGTTTTCTGGCTAAAAAGATCATATCTGTAATAATGAGGATAGTAAAAATAAGCACTTTTGCAATTTGTTTGTATTACCTAAATCATTTAGTATAGCAGCTAATCTGTGTGTTCCACACCCAAAACTGCACCCTTGGGTCAGGCCATGGCACTTTGTTGTGATTGGCTGCCTGATATTTAGTTCAACCCCCTGGATGGGGCACGCCTCCATGCAGGACATGCCCCCCGTGCTGTGATTGGCTGTTCTGTGCTCTCTGTTCTTACTCCCCCTGTGTCAAATTGACAGTGAAACTGGATCTGGGCAATGATAGATTCACTCTCCCCACCCATATAACAGACATATAACACACTCTGATTCAACTTATTTATGAGCAGGTGTTACCTCAACCACCTGTTGTTTATTTACAGGTTTCTACACTATTACACAGGATTAAATTTTTAAAAAAATAAAAATTTTTTCCCCCCCAACCACCTTGCTCATGAATAACCTGGACTCACATCTGGCAGAACAGGCAGAATTAGATTTGAGTAATAAATGCTCTGAAACTGCTGCATCTTACAGAATAAGGTTATGTCTACACAGCGCTGGATTTTGGTCGGTTTTTCACCGGACTCAGTATTTTGAATGTGACGAAAATCTGACAGTACCCAGCGCTGTGTAGCCCTCAATAAAAAATCCATACTGTAGTCTACACAGCATGGATTTTTTACTGAGGGTGTACAAAACCAAAAGCCGAACCGTCATCGGATTCCCATGCAGCCTATGTACTGGGTCGCCGGGAATCCGAAATCTGACGGAGACAAAAACTATCCAAAAAACTGCCGGCGCGGTACCTACAATGTGAAAATGCCATTGGAATTTGGGCGCCATTTTCACATTGGTGTGTAGACCTAGCCTAAGGGACACAGTGCTGGAAACTGCATGTCTGTAACTAGCTTGCATTGTGCTCGGCAACGGGGGCATAACCTATGTGACAGGTTCAATTTAAAAAGTATTCTTGCACTTTGAAGTCATCTTTTGGACAAAAAATATATAAAAGTGAACGAGAGTTTATCTGAGATTAGAAAAGGTATCTAAAATATCATTAGTTAGTGTGAGCGATTTGCGTTTGGCTATAGGTGATCTGATAGATATAGTCAATAGTCTCGACGCTATCGATCTTAAGGTTTTTCGATTAGCGTGAGCATCGATTATGCGCGATGGACACATTTAAAGTCTATGGGAGAGCAAAAACACCTCATTATTACACCCAACAAGGCTGAAGTAGAGCTGAAATTAACATCCACAACAGTCAAATGGATTCGTGCTTACATCTTAGGCAACACATTAGGTTATTAATGTCACAGTAAGATAAAGTCACAGACCATTACTTTCCCGTCTTGTACCACTGCCTGACCTTAAACCTGCATCACACACAAATTAAAAAGGTGCCAGAAGGCAGTATGATATGAAACTTCATGTTACTTGATACTGGACATTGAATATCCCTGTCCTGGGAACGCAGATGAGCCCCAAACCTGCTTTGGACCCCAATTTAAAAAGTTTGCCGCAAAAAGGAAGTTTTCAACTCAACATTTTAGTTTTGAACTGGACAATTGACTATACCTGTCCTGGGCCTCAGCAATGAGCCCCAAACCTGCATGCCCCCACTTTTAAAACAAGTGACCGGAATAAAGGAGTCTTTCAAAACCTCCTTTTTAGTTTCACTGGACATGTCTATACCTGTCATGGGCCACAGCATGAGCCCAAACATGCATGACCCCCACATTTAAAAAAGAGTGCTAGGAAAAGGGTCTTTCATACCACCATTTTAGTTGAACTGGACATGACTATACCATGTCCTGGGCAACAGCAGGAGCCCACAAACTGCAATGACCCCACATTTAAAAAGTGCAGGAAACAAGGAGTCTTTCAACCACCATTTTAGTTGTACTGGACATTGACTATTACCTGTACCTCAGCGAACTGCATGAGCCCCAAACCTGCATTGACCCCACATTTAAGAAAGTGCCGGAAAAAGGAGTTCTTTCAACCACCATTTTAGTTTACTGGACATTGTCTATACACATGTCCTGGGCCACGCATGAGCCCCAAACTGCATGGACCCCCACATTTAAAAAGTTGCCGGAAAAAAATAGGGAGTCTTACAACCACCATTTTAGTTTCAGGACTGGGACATTGACTCATACCTGATCCTGGGCCACAGCATTGAGCCCCAAACCTGCATGACCACCACATTTAAAAGTGCCGGAAAAAAGGAGTCTTCTCAAACACCTTTTAGTTTACACTGGACATTGGACTATACCTGTCTGGGCCACGCACATGAGCCCAAACCTGCATGGACCCCCACATTTAAAAAGTTGCGGAAAAAAGAGTCTTCTCAACCACAATTTTAGTTGAACTGGACATAGACTATAACCTGTCCTGGGCCACAGCATGAGCCCCAAACCTGCATGACCCCCACATTTAAAAAGTGCCGGAAAAAGGAGTTTTTCAACCACCATTTTAGTTGAACTGGACAATGGCTATACCTGTCCTGGGCCCACAGCATGACCCCCAAAACCTGCATGACCCCACATTTTAAAAAAGTGCCGGAAAAAAGGAGTCTTTCAACCACCCATTTTAGTTACTGGACATTGACTAAAACCTGTCCTGGGCCCAACGCATGAGCCCAAACCTGCATGCCCCCCACATTTAAAAAGTCCCGGAAAAAGGATTTCTTTCAACCAAAATTTTTAGTTTGAACGGGACATTGACTATACCTGTCCTGGGCCACAGCATGACCCAGGGCCGGAGTTCCTGTGGGGGCGGTGAAAGCCCAGGCTGGCGTCCGTCATCTATTAACACGCAGGTTAAAATGCCCTGATGACGCAGCAACGAAAACTGTCGTGCTGAAGCAGAGTGCGGAAGCGGAAGTGTGAGAACTCCACCCTTCCTCTGTACACAGTCAATACTGGGGTAGCGCTTGCCCCTCCGTTTGAGTGGGGACCAATTGAGCTTCACTTGGAAATACTGGTGGTTAACGCTCCTGTTAACCCAGGTGCCTTTATCTTGGCATTCTTTTTCTATTTTATCAACGTGTGGAGGTAATGGTCTCTGGAGTTTGTTGTACGTCCGTGCTCCTTTCTCCATGTCCTTGAATAACCCACATTGGTCAAGTTTTCTGTACTCCCTTGTACAATTCAGAGGAATTTTTTTAACAGCTATTTTTTTACATGCAAGTTTTTTAGTACTTTAATTCTAGAAAACACATTTTAAAATAGGATGGAATCCCACCATGTCTTTGTTTCTCTTTTTTTCATTGTATTAAATGGGTTGTCTCAATACAGGGATTGATAGCTATGTTAAAGATCTTGCAAAACAAGTCATTTTGCAATATGTGTCCATTAAAGTGTCCTACCTATTCCTGTTTCTGACAGCACCATCACCCCTTGAGCCACTCTTGACAATTGTGAAGAACAAATGTCGGTTAGAAAAACATTGTTTAGATAAGGACTGTAGTATAGCTGCTTTGTCACAGCAAAATGCCCCAAAAAATTCCAAAGCATAACCCTTGAGCCACCTTTGTCAATTGTTTGAGAAGCAAATGTCTGTTAGAAACAACTATATTTTTTAGAATAGGACCTGTAGATAGCTGCATGTCACAGCCAAAATGCCCCCAATAAATTCAAAGCATGTCACTTGAGCACTTTGTTCAATTGTGAAGAACAAAATGTCTGTTAGAACTAACATTTTTTTATAATAGGACTGTAAGTATTGCTGCATTTCAATGCAGAATGACCCAAAATTATAAAATGACTTTCAGCCACTGTTAAAATTGTGTTTGTAGGGAGAAAGAGAATGCCACTTAGAAGCCACCATTTCCTGTTACATTGGCCATTGATTATTGCTGTATGATCTCAGCTACATGACCCCAAAAAAATTATAAATATGACTTCTCAAGCCACTGTATTAAAAAATGTGAGGAGAGAGTGCCAGCTTAGAAGCCACATTTCTGTTCCAAAGGACATAATTATAGCGTAATCTCACGCAACATGACCCCAAAAAAATTATAAATATGACTTCGTCAGCCTCTATTAAAAATTTTGAGGAGAAATGCCACTTAGAAGTCACTTCATTTCGGTTCCAAAGACCTGATTATTTGCTTATCTCACAGCAACATGACCTCAAAAAACCATTGACAATGCGGAAACTTCTTAAGATAAAGTGAGTAAATGGATTACGGGTGTTGTCATGTAACTTGCTGTCTTTTACAGTCATCCTCACAGCATAACCAGCAAATTGAACTGTTGGGAACAAGAGAATAAAAATTGCAGGAAGAAATGATCATTTAAAAAAAAAGTTTTCAGAGGACATTTGGTTTGAAATGGAATGTGAAGTAGTCTGGCAACTCAAATCGGTGTAATTTGTTATTGGTGACGCTTGGCAAGTGGGGACATCAACTATACATCAGAGATCAATGCCTGATTCATCTTGATGAAAGTCAAACTGTTCCACATTATCTGTGGAAAGAAGGGGCATGCGTTTGTCGTAATGACTCCTTCAGTGCTGACTGAAGGTACGCTCAGATATTGACGATGGTGCTGGGCAGGACAACATCCTCTATGGGTGACGGCCTGCTCGGGCATTCGTCCTTTTGGATACCCAGAAGTCTATTGCGGTCCGGGAACACATGCAAAAAACATCGGTTGTTTGCGACGGCAGATAGGTCCGTGCCCTTGATCTTAAGCTGATCTCTTGTGTGGTTGGATGTGTGCCTGCATGCAGAGGTCAGCACTAGGTTCTGCCACCTTGCCTGCTTGCTGCCGCTACGCCTATTGGCACTCTACTGCTGTCACGTCGCTGATGTTGTTCCACCGTGACATTTTGGGGTACGTGAGCGATCGCAACAGATGTCTCAGTTGATCAATCAGCAAGGTCTCCATTTCCTGCATTTTACTCCTCTTTTTTGGGTGTGGTGGAAGGAAAGTGCTGATTTTTTGTTTTGTAAGGGGCTTCCTGGGAGGTGGCACACCAGTAACGTTGTTCTTGTGATGGCCTTACTGCGAGGTATCATGTTGGAGGAAATGGAAAGCATCCCAAGCACATCATTTGAGTGATGGAGCCTTGAATTTTCCCAAGCCTCTGGTCGCAGGGGCAATAGCTAAGATGTTACTTCACATATCGTCCTCATCCCTCAAAAATTCGGGCCAAACTCTTTCAAGGGCTGGGAAGTCGGTAACATCGGTGTCTAGGATTTACTCCTCCTCCTCTCCTCCGCTGCGGTGCACTACGGCACAGCTTCAACAACAGCCCCGGGCTTGCTGAGATGATGCACCCTGAGAGGATGCCCCACCTTCACTAGCTCTGGACCCGAACCACTGCCTAATGAAGCCCGATAAAAAATTGTTTAAACGTCGGGCCTTGTTTTCCGTCTCTCCTCCGTCGCTGGGGGGGGCCCGTTGTTTGATTTAAAAGATCTTTCCCAGAACTGATCACCACAATGGAGCTGACAAGGGCATTGTCCGCACTGACCATTTTGGTGGCTTCTTAAAAACGGGAAGGTGGGCAGGCTTTTCACGCCCCCCATTCGGGGGTTCAACCCCGAGGTCCGTCCCGTGTTGTCAGGCATGGTCACTTCTATGCGTAATGGCTTGCGCTGCTGCACATCGCTGGAAAAATGTGGAGGGGGAAATTCCCAAGGGTTTTCCCCACGTCAACAATGAGAGGTTTGACGGGGAGGCGGGACGCTGCAACCAGCCAGGCGGGAAAAGCGGGGTGCGAAATGGCGGACGTGGAATCAGACCTCGAGCCTTCTTCAGAGGCAGCCAGCCCGGGTAGCTCTTTAGAAATTTCTGGCGACAAGGTATGACTGTGCCAGGAAGGGGATGTGCCCCACCCTAGATTTTAAGGGCGGCCAGAGATTTCCCCCGTTTCACACCCCCTTCCCGGGGCCAAGGTTCTTGTCACCCGCCGCGTGGTCTCGTTGTTTTGAGCCGTCCCAAGCTCCTGAATGTGTGTGGACGGTCCCCAAAGGAAAGTTTTAATTTCAACCGGCCTGGTGTTCTGGGCCTGATGCCACCAAGGACCTTGGGGGAAAGACCCCTGCACCATCCTGCTTTTTGAAGAGCGTGCGCCGAGCCTGAGAGCCACCGTCACCCCGGGAGCACCCACCCAGCTCACCCAGTGAGCTTCAAGAGTATAGCCTTGGCCGTGCTTACTAGTCCATGTGTCGTGGTGAGATGACTTTTCCGGACCAGATGCAGACAACGCGCTAAAAATTTTTGTGACACTGGTGGCCCGGGAGGGGGCGGCTTTTTGGCAAAGAAAAGCCCGTCGGCTCTGGTATTGGGGGGGGCAAAAGGGCCCTGCGTGGCGGAAAACCCTCTGTGCCCCAGACGGGAAAGGCAACATTTCCAAGGGCCCAAAAGCCTGGGCAATGCCGCATTTAGGGTTTTGGGTTTGGGGTGGTTGGGTTAAAGGTTTTCTTCTTCCCAAACCCGGAAGACGAAAGGGTGGCTGCTAGATGGGCTGTACGGCGGCGGTCGTCAAACTGGCGGAAGGAGAAGGGGGGGGATGGGTTTGGTGGTGCTGGGGGGTATCGGGCGCGGTGAGGTGAAGCGGAGGTGATCCCCGATCATGATCTGAGGACATGGGCGCGAGGAACGCTTGGTGGGGGGGAGGAGGGGGAGGCGGAGACAAGGGTGTGCAGTGGGTTTGGGGCCCGGGGTCGGTCTGCCTTTTTTGGCAAAATGTTCCCTCCTTTCACTCAGCATTCGTGCTGTGACTAGACATGTTGGTGGTGGGTTAACCCCTTAAGGTTCTTGCCTCTACTTATGCGTTTACGGCAAAGCGGCATTGACATCGCGGGTGAATCAGAGGCTTGCTCAAAGAAGGCCCGGCTTGAGGGGCCTGGCCCTTTTTCGGGTAACGAGGAGGGGGGTTTTGGTGGGCCGTGGCTGGGGGAATTTTCGCGGACTTCTGCGACGCCTCTCCCCTTTTTGTGGCGGGGGCCCGTATTGAACTACCCCTCGTCTTCCTCCTCGGGCCCCTGTGAAACGCTCGCACAAAAATTTGCGGGGGAAAGACCGGGGTGGTCGAATTTGGGCACTTATCACATAAACACAGGGAATTGG